>CM076411.1:2072407-2479392 GCA_038363315.1 Mugilogobius chulae
TACTTGAAATTGAGATTTAAAGGGCCTGTTATCATTTCCTTCCGTATTTTGATCAAAACGTTATTTTTTTCGTCAAAAACCCGAAGTCGGATTTTGTTTCATTCACAGATTTTTAACAACTGAATATTTTGCCAGTTTTTCTCTCACATTATAATGCTCTATTCCACCTTGTGATGTCATTAAGTGATATACAGGAAGTGCTCCACCGTGTTTTAAACCCCACACATCTTTGCTAGAACCATTTAAATAATTTCAATTTACCTAAGTTTTAAGCTACAGCTAATGTATTAGCCTAGCTTAAACGGCTTCCCGTCTGTGAAACTAACTTATTTCCTAAAAAGGTGTTAGCCTAGCTTAAGCTGCTTCCCTTCTGTCAAACAAAAGAGCTCAATAGAAAAAAGGTGAAACAAAAATATTCCCTGTTAAAACTGAATTACGTTTCAAATGTAACTAATACAGTTCTGCAAAGTATTGAATTTGTATCTAAATAGAGAGTCAAGTAAACAGTGTTAGAAAACCAGATAAAGAACACAAACACTGGGGCTTTTCTCAGTAACTGTTTAAGATAATTTCTTCACTTAAAAAGCCTGTTCGAAAATATTTGTTGTTCGACAGTTTAAATGTCCCAAATATCCAACTGCGGTTAGCAAACAAGCTAGCTAAGCTCTGCACATTTGTGACAATAGAAAAGGTACTTTCCAATTTCCATTTTGCTGCATAAAGATCATTTTTGCGTAACTAAAGCAAACGAAAAGTGAAGAAACATAGCCTCTCCTGAGCCTTAAACCAATGGCAACGTTATACCTATCACTTAATGACATCTCAAAGTTAAACACAGTATTTTGAGTTTTTAGAGATGTAGAAAAAATAATGAATGCAAAATTATTCAAACGTGTGAATGAAATAAAATACAACTTCTGGTAGTGTTTTAAATTATGCCACAACATTGTAACATGGCTAAAAACAAATAATAATACAGGACCCTTAAATCTAGTATTGATTTTTTCTGTTGTTGGAGAATCTGACAAAAGCTAGTTACATCTGCTAAATGTCTGGTAATGCCGCGTGTAGTTTCCGTTAACTAGGATGATGCTGGACGTTTATTAATAGCTAATGTGGAAAGAGCTGCCTTATTGTTGCTGGGTAATTGTTGTAACTCAAGTCACTTGGGTGTTGTATTCTGTAAATATAGTGTACAGGTTGTGTTCACGTGACAGGACAATGTTGTATATAAAAAAATGAGCTGGAGACAGAATTCTATGGTAGAATTTTGTTAATTTTTTTTTAGCTAGTTCATGGCTAATATTTTTGTAATTTCTGACAAAAAAAGTGTGCTATAATTCAAGGAGCCAATTTCACAACAAATATGGTTAAGATTAGAACTTTGTGGATTTTAACTCTACTAATTTAGTGACTTTAAGTGGTCTTAAAGCTGGGTTACTCAACTTTTTTGTCTCTCATAATAAAAATTTAAGTTTCTACCGCAGAGTTTTGTGACAAAATGTACTTTTTTTTTCTTTTTAAACTTTAGAAAGGGCCATGTAAGTCACTGGTCACATGGGATGAGAGCTGATTGGCCATGCAGAAGGTGCACGGCCAATCAACTCATATTACTTTTGTGGCCAAAGAAAAATCTGTGCTAGCGACCAAATAAATGCATGCATGTGAAAACTAGTGATGTGACAATATATTTTGTAAGAGCGGGTTAGAAAAGTTTAAATATCTGCTTTTAATTTTTTGAAATTTAGGTCTGCAAGCTTTAATGGGCTTATACAATATTGTGATGTCACATGAACGAAACCTATTCAGCTACAATATGGCTCTTTGACATCATCTTTCACATAAAACGGCTGGATTGGTGTCAAACATGAATATTTCAACACTGCATCCACTGGAGATAGCGGGGCTCGTTCAGCTGTTTGTAGCGTCTGCGTACACGATTGATCTGCCCCGCGCCCTCTGGAGTGACAAACTGAGCTCTGACACCAGCTCTTGTTGCCTTTAGATTCAAGTGGTTCAGCCCAAACTTAAGGAAGGACTCACTCTTCGTCCACAAGTGTCTGTATGTCCGTCGTGTTCCACTCTAGTCAGTACATGTCTCTGTAGATCTCCTGTAAAAGTGGTGCAAAGACGTGTCTTCAGTTTTTTTGATTTCCTGTATCACTGAGCGTGCTCCGTGACCAGCTGTCGGAGGTCGGCCAGTTTCTGCAGCAGTTTGGGGAACAGGAAGCTGTCGTCCGGGTGATTGGCCAGTAGGTGGAGCTGTAGAACTCTGACGATCCTCTCCTGCATGCGCTCGATGTGCGTCACGTTCACCAGGCCAGGGCGGTCTAAAGGGAAAAACAGAAGAAGTAATACTGCCTAACCTGGGGTATCATTATATTATTTGGTATGTTATGTACTTTAAAGGTGCACTGTGTCACTTTCTGGAGGTGAAATGTCATCAATATAATTCAGTAGAATTAGAAAGTTAAAACCAGACGTTCGAACATATTTATGCCATAATATTAAAGAAAAATCAGCTGAAGAGGCCACTTTTCTATGGAAACGGACATGAGCGGGCCCTGCTAGCCGCCAAAAAAGAGTCTATTTTATGGCAAGGCAAATCTGTTCAAAGTAAAAAACACAGATTTTTCTTTTAACGTAACATAGACATCTAAATGTCATTTATTCAAGTTTATTTTTGGGCAAAAAAAATGACACAGTGCACCTGCATCTTGGGCTTGGGTCTAGTGGAGCTGGTCACAGCATTTACACTTTTTGTTTCATAAATTACAACTGGGGGTTTAGGGGTTCTCCCCCAAGAACATTTGAACAGAATAGATGCAATTTATTATATTCTGATGTGTTTTAAATAAATTACTAAATTACTTTTTTTTCAAATTCCATTTCAATATGCTAAAAAAATATTACTAAAATTATTTATTGCAGTTTTAGAGCGGTGAATAGTTGTAGATATAATAGTATATTTTAACAAGTGTTTAAGGTCATATCGAGTCATCACCCATGTCATTCCTTAACACTATTTGTTTACACCAGGGGTCTCAGACGCAAATGGATCTGGGGACAAAATGAGTCAGATTTGAGCGAGGGTCACATTTTAATAGACGGGACTATGATATATTCTATTGTGCTATATAAGGCCTAATATAACATTTATTATGTACAATTATTTTACATCATACACTTGCAATAATAAAAACAACAACAATTAAATAAGAGTTGAACTGACCTCCCCAGAATTATTTTGGACAAATGGTAAGTATTTTGCTGAATTCCAGTGCATTTTAGAGGTTTTCAGACACATCTCAACAATATATTAGATCGGTGGGCCAATTATAATCAGACATCCTCCCGACGGCCACATGAAATCATCTCTGGGCTGCATTTTGCCCCCTGGTCACCAGTTTGAGACCCCTAGTTTACACGTCTGACATGCAATGCTGTAGCAGACCCGAGCAGTCTATTTTACCTTGAATCTAATGAGACAGACACAAGTTCTGCCTGTGATATGTGCTCCACCATCAAGTTTAGTGTGAGAGAACTCTTAGTCTGCGCTTGCACTTAAAAAAGTATGATAGGCCGAAGAGTTTGTGAGAGGCAATATACAGTATATACATCTGAAGTGCATTTTCCTACCTCCACAGCAGATGATGGCAGCTACAAACAGAGCGATGTCACTGTCGTCCAGCTCCAGTGAGTTAAACTTCATTGCAAATTGAAACTTGGGCTCCATCATGTCGCTGAAGGGTCTGCGCAGACTTTTGAGGAACTCTCTGGTGATAAACCCGGAGCCGTAGGCCACGAGCAGTCCGTCCTTGTTCATGCAGGAGGCCAACATAGCGAACATAGCCTCGTACACACCGTACTTCAATAAAGTCACCTGGTCGTTCAGGTCCAAGTTGGAAAACCCGGGAACGGACTTAGCAAATTCTGTCAGTTCAGTGACGGTTTCCACAGAGGTGCATTGGCAGCAGTGGAAAATTCGCACCTCTGCCTCACGGTCCTTTAGCATCTCCGCCGAGCCCAACATCTTAGCCACGAACGTTTGCTCGGCCAACTGCAGCGTCTCCATGTCGTGGATTACAAAAGGCTGAAAAGACAAAAACATATTTTTAAAGCATGAATAGTGTCAAGTGTGTTCCAAATGCAAGTTGAAGCATGACTCTTCAAACTTGTATAATTAAATGTCTCTGGATTTTCTTTGTCTATCTGTCTCCACAAGTCAAGATTTTAATCATTTTGTCTAGAAATATACTTCACTATGACTTGTACATCAACAAATACAACTTATAAATGACTTCTATGAGCTTTAAGTCGTATTATAATATGATATCCTAGTGCTCATAAAAATGTAACTGTACAGCGCTGTGTTCTTCTGTAGCCTCATATGTGTTATTTTTACCTTGTGTCATGATTGTCAGTGCTCTCACGTGCAAGACAAATTCCCCTCAAGGCAATAAAAAAACAGAGTTGCCTCATCCTTTGTTTACACAAAGTTGTATTTCGATTGAATGAATCAGGCCATGTAATTGTGTCCTGAGGCGTAAAAGGCAAACATGATGCATTGTTTGCAGTGTTTTTGTCATTAAAACATGCTCCTCCACTTTGGACTCCCATGGATCAGAACCAATGAACAAAGTGTAAAAGCTCACACACTAGGGCTGAGCGATCTGAGAAAAATATCTTTTTTTTTTTTTTTGTCATATTGATCGATCTCAATTTTCGAAAAGAAAAAAGAAAAATGTCTTGTTTATTAGATTTTAAAAAGTTATATTTTGATATTCTGCCTCAAAGTTTGACTTTCACTCTAAACTACACATTTTTACTGACAAAGGATTGTTTTTCAATTTTACGATATAAAACCCACAACCAAATTTTTCGATTAATTGTCCAGCCCTAAACACACACAGATATGTTTCCCACACCAGGAATCTGGCTCAGACCAGATTTGATGTGTATAACTTATACTGTATGTGTATATTTTGAGTTTCTCACATTATCAATCTGGAATGACTGCTGCTGGATGACTTTGGGAAAAAATGGAACACTGTGGCAATATTTGAATATTTTAACCCAAATATCCACTGTGTACTCTTTTTGAAAATCAAAATATTCCGTTCTGCTAAAGCGCCCCAAAATAAGTCTGTCAATGCCACCATGTTTGTTCTAGTTCAAACATGCATTTCCACCTGCTTCACAATGCTGCACTGTGATTGGTCCGGCTAACCTTGGCTGTCTCTAACTGTACAGCAGGGGTCACTCCACATCGATTCTTCAGATTTTGTGAAAATGACAAATATCTTGAGAATCCATTCAATTACCATCTCCCGGCACCGCGGTAAAACAGAGCAGAAAATCTACCAATAACATCACAAATCAAGGACAGTTTTCAGAAAATGATCTCACATACCAAACTTCAGATGTGAGAAGAGAATGAGAAATCCCTGTTATCACATAATTAAAAACTCAAAGAAGTCATTATAGCTTAGTATTTTTGTGCTTATTCAATAAGTTCAACATGAATGACTCCAAGGTTCAAAAATGCATATAACCATGTCCAAGAAACACCTGTCTTTTACCATGTGTCGCCTGCAGCACAGACTTGTGTCTTTGTAACATGAGTGTATGACCATAAACACTACAGCAACATACCTTATGACTGAGTGTGTTCACTTCACACGACAGGTGACCGTGTCAAGCCCTTGAACTTGTGACTCCACTAGGTTATGTTCATGTATTGTGTACAGGAGGTCAATGCACATACTCATATGTAAATGTGTTCAGTCCATATTGTACTGCCAAGCTCTACTTCATTATATTTTTCAGCTGTATCATGTTTTAACATAATACTTATACAAAATTAGGTGATATTATGACATTTCATGAGACTATCAGGTAATAACTTGATACTTTTACTTGTAACTATCAGGTAACTACGTGTCGTGATACTATCAAGTATTACATACACACACACACACACACACAATTTTTTTGTAATTTGTTTCACGTTACACCTGATAGTATCACATTATTACCTGATGAAATTTATTACCTGATAGTATCAAGTAATTCCCTGATAGTATCACATTACTACCTGATAATTTTTTCCTCCCAATGTTTTTTGTTGTAATTATGTGTCACATTATTACCTGATAATATTAACTACCCGATAATATCAAGGAAATACATGATAGTGTTATGTTATTACCTGATAATATTAATTCCCTGACACTGTCAAGTAATTATCTGATAGTATCAAGTAATTATCTGATAGTATCAAGTAATTATCTGATAGTATCAAGTAAATATCTGATAGTATCACGTTATTACCTGATAATGTTAATTACTTGACAGTATAAAGTAATTACCTGATAGTATCAAGTGAATACCTGATAGTATCAAGTAATAACATAAAAGTACCACGGTATTACCAGATAATTTTTTCCCCAAAACTGTTTTTTGTAATTTTGTATTGCTTTATCTGATAGTATTATGTTATTACCTGATAGTGTCACATAATTATCATCCAATTTCATCATGACACAACTGAAAAAAAAAAAAATGGCAGTAATAAGTTTCTGTAATATTGCAATAAAAGTTATATTTCTTTTAGCTACATTTTTACATTTTTTTTTTTTTTTTTTTTTTTACAAAACAAGAAAAAAGACTGAACATCACCAGGTACTTTAAAGGGGCTGTACTCGATTTTTTTTGCAACAAGATAACTTAAAAGCAATTTACCCCTAGCACTGATGCCTTGTTAATGTATCTAATCAGGTGGAAATTAGTCCCCAAAGTCCTGTCTATGTCTAATAAAATCCTGTTTGTGTGCAGCTTTTTCTGTTTTTGTTTTTAGCATTGTGGCTAACTGTTGTTAGCATAGTGACTCACCTCGCTGCTAAAAGCTGTGAAAAAACATTAAAACTCATCATGATGAACAATTCTGAAGCTCAGAATGCATTAGCTACGTGAGGAAATCATGTAGCCTGAAGGAAAAAGGTTAAAATTAATTATTTCTGTTTGTTTACATTTTTAGGATGCAAAAATCAGGTACAGTCCCTTTAAGTCATAACTTTGCACAAACAGTGGCCTCATGATATACCCTAACCTCACGTTCTGTTTATGTCAATACAGATTTGAGTCAGCTGCTCTTCTAAAGCTGTTAGCATGGACTGTTTACACAATCTCAGCAAAAAGGAGCCCACAGCCATTATTAATCCTTCTGTATTTATGTAACTACACGACTGTGACAGCTTTTTACTCACTCTAATAGTTACAGCAGAACAACAAATAGGCTAGATACATAAAATACATTGGCTATATACAGTATTGTTATTACATTTTTCTAACATAAGACTTGCTGAGGACAGATTTACAACAATTCTGTTGAATCACAAACAGAATGGACAGTTAATCCTGATGACAAAACAGCTGGAGATTAGATACAGTTACACATAGTTTCCCTCGTGGTCAGAGCAGGCTGTCTGAAAACGTATTACTCCAGTGCAATACTGTTAATCTTTACTGTGAATCCAGCAGGGGGATTTCAGACCGGGTCAAAATAGTGGTGGAAAGTGACAGAGTAAAAATATTGTATAGAACACTTCTTCTTAAAGCTGGAGTACCTGATAGTCCTACATCAAAATGACACATTTAAATTTGTTTAACTACTTTTTAGCTATTCGGCACACAGTCAATATTTACCACATATAATTTTGGCTGCAAATAGGACTTAAGGAAATATATTTAGACAGACAGCAAACTGAAACTGAACTACACAACCTAAAGCACAGCCAATCAGAGCGCTGCTTTTGAAATGGTTTATTACTCAATTCAGACAGTACAAAGTAGTCTCATTTTGTTACTACGTTTACATAACATTTTGATGCAAAAGACAAAATGACTAATTTAAAAAGTAAAACAGAATAATGGACTATTTTGATTTTCTGGGTATCCCAGCTTTAAAAGACACATATAATGCACAGCAGATTTTTCACTTATCACCTGGAGCAGTGTCACATTTAGAAGTGATTCTGTCACTTTTTTTTTTACCCAAATGTAAATTCTTTAGCAGATTAGTCATTACCAGCCCTACAAGTGTGTGTGAAGTACTAGTTTTACTTTAAAGCAAGCCGATTAAATCTGCCAATATTGCATTATCATGAGTTATCGTAATCTGTAAAGATGTAGTCGATTGGCGCCGATGATTTTTCATTCTTGTAATGCGAGCTGAGGGGAATTTTCAATGCAGACGTTCATTCTGTCATTTGTCCAGCAGAGTGCGCGGCCCTGGTACGCGTGTGCAGAGATCAGCGCAGATGAACAGTTATTCACACGCAATAACAACTGAATTACTTAACGACTTTGATATGAAAATGGTGGACAGATACGCGTTGATTTATGACAATAACTTTCTCACTAATTCAAGACGGCAGCCGTGTTTTCAGTTTGTTTTATGGTGACTTTCCAGATCTGTAGCAGCCTAAATGTGGCTTTGTTGCAATCTCAATCACATTCACACGGCCATACTTCTCTGTCTTTTAATCCATTTACACTATAAAGTCCATCCATCCAAACTTTTTCCAAACTTTCCCACACACTCCTCCTGCTCGACACTCTGTTGGGTTTACAGTGCGTGCTTAAAATAAATGCAGAATATTCGACTGATTAATTGGAAATCGTCTTCCTTGGGCTCTTTAAATCGATATCGGCTTCCAAAAAATGTAATCAGTCGGACCCAATTATGTCGATGATTGTTTATGATGATGATAACGATGTAAACTAGACACATTTCATGCAATAATCAAAAATGTAAGCCTTTTGACTACACACAGTTCTATACTTGAACACAGAAGAGCTGTCTCGCTGACCCACTTTACACCTACACACAGCTATCTGTGGAATTCAGCCTGGCTGGTACTCAATGACCCCAAAAATATCAACCATTTCCACAAGAATCAAAAGAATACAACAGTGAGGCAGAGTTGTGTGGGAAAAAGTAACTGATTCAAAGATGTAAAAGAAGGCTTAGAGTGAAAAGGGATTGGCAAATACGGCCACACAGCTCATAAAGCTTCTTTATACTATTTTAGGACAGACAGACTTTCCCTTGTTCGACTTGTGTGCTAACTACTGATTGAGCGAGCTATTTCTGTCACTAGCAAGCCATACATAACCTGTGAAGCATTGCTCTTGTGTTGTAATAAGCCCAGTGACATTTCCACATGTAATAAGTTTGGAACGATGATGTGCAGGAGTTAGGTGTGTGCTCGCAGAGTGGTTACAGCTCTGGCTTCAGACCAGCACAGCCAATCGAAATGCTGCTTTTAGCTATCTATGAGAAATAAAATGATTTATTATTAGATTCAGACGGTACACAGCAGTCTGATTTTTGTCTCAAAATGCTACTTTGGTGGAAAAGATAAAGTTCAATTATTTACATCAGGGTTTGCGGGGATGGATAGTTTCAAATTTAAAATAACAAAATTACAAATTAAGACCTATTTTCCATGCTGCTTCGATTCCAGAGGGCTTCTTAAGATATACATTTTTATTTTGCTACAATTATGACAAATCAAAATAATTAACAAAAAATAACTAAATTCATACAGCAACTGAAGATTCTGTCTCTTCCATCAACTAAATAACAGTAGAAGAAACACCATTTGTGTTAAATTATTGAGAATAATATTGAATTTAAGCAGCAGCTGTGAAAAATAGATTGGAAAATTTAACAAAAACTGTTTCATTCTAAATGTAAGACCTGTGCAAACATTTTTAAGACCTACAACGGCAAATGTCTGCAGACCTGTACCAGGAGTCCCCCATCTCTCAGACCTGTACCAGGAGTCCCCTATCTCTCATACCTGTACCAGGAGTCCCCTATCTCTCATACCTGTACCAGGAGTCCCCTATCTCTCAGACCTGTACCAGGAGTCCCCTATCTCTCATACCTGTACCAGGAGTCCCCCATCTCTCATACCAGGAGTTCCCCATCTCTCAGACCTGTACCAGGAGTCCCTATCTCTCATACCTGTACCAGGAGTCCCCTATCTCTCATACCTGTACCAGGAGTCGACCAACTCTCAGACCTGTACCAGGAGTCCCCTATCTCTCATACCTGTACCAGGAAACCCCTATTTCTCATACCTGTACCAGGAGTCCCCCATCTCTCAGACCTGTACCAGGAGTCCCCTATCTCTCATACCTGTACCAGGAGTCCCCCATCTCTCAGACCTGTACCAGGAGTCCCCTATCTCTCATACCTGTACCAGGAGTCCCCCATCTCTCATACCTGTACCAGGAGTCCCCCATCTCTCAGAGCTGTACCAGGAGTCCCCTATATCTCATACCTGTACCAGGAGTCCCCCATCTCTCATACCTGTACCAGGAGTCCCTTATCTCATACCTGTACCAGGAGTCCCCTATATCTCATACCTGTACCAGGAGTCCCCCATCTCTCATACCTGTACCAGGGGTCCCCCATCTCTCAGACCTGTACCAGGAGTCCCCCATCTCTCATACCTGTACCAGGAGTCCCCCATCTCTCAGACCTGTACCAGGAGTCCCCTATCTCTCACACCTGTACCAGGGGTCCCCTATCTTTCATACCTGTACCAGAAGTCCCCTATTACCCGGATGTAGGAGAGGCATCTCGCTGCAGAGGCCCCTAACCCTAATCCTAAATTCAGTCAATTTTCCCTGTAATGTTGAGGGAAGGACACATATCTTGACAAGGGGCACATCCCAACACCACAACAAGTAAAAAGAAAAAACATCTCTCAATCTGCCTGCTCGCATGTTCTCCCTGTGCTATCGTGGGTTCTCTCATGCATGTGCAGGTCAATTAGCATTACTGTAAACTCCCCCCAGTGAATGAATGAGAGAGTGCATGATTGTTTGTCTTTGTTAAATGTTTTAACCCTGTGATGAGTTGGCCACTGTCCAGGGTATTTCCCGCCTAAGGCCCAAAGTCACTGGCATAGGTTTCAGTCATCTACCACCAAAATCAAAAACAAGTAGTAGAAAATGAATGAATGAATGAACGTACAGGAGTGCTGGTTTTTCCGGTGAGGATAGTCCGAGCCTTGGCTTTGTTCATGTTGAAGTTTTCACATAGGCGTCGTAAATCTGTCGAGCCAGGCTTTTCTGGTCGGCCACCTGAGGGTTCTCCACCTCCTTGTCCACAGTCCCCAGCTCCGCCTTCATTTCAGTTTCTCCGACTGCGGCATCCGACCAAAACGGATCGCTGTGGACCAAAACACAAATGTCAGGCATTCAAGGAAACAATTCCCAACGACTTAATGAAATAAAAAATAAAATATTTATATTAAAAATATTTCCTCTATTCATTTTCCACCCGTATATTTGTCCTTGTTAGGGATAAAATTGCACAACTTTTAGAATGTGACCCTCTGATAAGACAAAGCTCTGGAAACCTGTTATCTAGACCATCTACACAAGGAGGATGTTAGTTAGAATAGGACCAAATCAGTTTATAAACTGGTCAAACAGGCTTAGGGTCTAGCCCCTCCTCAAGAGCGGGACAAAAGTCAGATCAGTATAAATACAGCCAGTCACTTCCATCAGACTGAAAAGGACTTTTCTATGATAGTCAGAACGTCTCAATCTTTGAAAACGCTGTCCAGATGACAACAACCTTTTTACTTTTTCTACTGTAGAGCACTTCTGGATGAATGAGGAATTACACCGGACTATTTTTATAGAATGACAATAACAGTTGTGGAGAAGATACAGTTGACAAAGTGTCATATTTTTTAGCACAACTAATTCAGGTGGAGTCACAGCGGAGCTTAAATAGATGTTGATGTGGCATTATATATAAATAATAAACAGCTAGCTTCATGCTAGCGGCGCTGGCAACAGTCCAATAGAGGGAATAGAGGGATTCAACAGTCCAAATTTGTACAATTTAAACAAATTTGGACTGTTGGATCCCTCTATTCATCTCCATGTCTTTAGATGTGTATTTGGCGCAAAAAAAAAAAAAAAATTATATAAAAAGTTTGAAAACATCCTTGGGACTAGACAGTTATGTGGTAAGTCAGGAGACTAAGACCTACATTTTTGCCTAAAATCTGTTTCTGTAGCGTTATAAACTATGAGTTATTAAGACATTTTACCAAATTTTAAGTTATATATGTGCTTTTTAGACTAAAAAAACTGTGGATCTGAGTTAGCGGATACAGGTCTTTATACTTTTATATTTGAATGGCATTTGTGGAACCAGGGCGATCTTCCACTGTTGAGCTCCAATCCCTCTACACATGTCATATTTGCTGACCATAAAACAGAACCTAATCAAAATAGCCAAACTGGGTGAAAACAAACAACATGCCAAGTGAAATCTGAAATATAATGATATTTGCTAAGTTGACTAAGGACTATTGTGGACGTGTTGTGAGCGCACGAAGAGCAAACAAACCAAGGGACAGAAAAAACAAAAGACAGATCAATGAGCCATTACACACAGCTACTTAGCTCTTTGTCAATTGTCTATTGTTTTGTATGTTACGGTGTAAAACGTCTGTGTTATTCTTCTATTGTCCAGGTAGCTTCCTGAGCAAAAGGAAATTGTATCCTCTAATGGGACGAAAAGCTTTAAGTAGGTTTTTGATGTAATTTGTCCGTTAAAACGTTTTTTATTTTTGAAACATAAATGTTGTTTTCCACGAGACAACTTGATCCCATTTAACTAATGAGCTTATGTGTGAACTGTTTCTGACCTCTTCAGCAGTTTAAACATCCACATGCTGCTTCAGCCACTCAGGTCACATATGAACTATATCGACACTATTACTTTGAACTTAATCATTTTAAAAGGCTACAGCCAGGCAGATGAAGTGTCAAGATTAAAGGCACAGTGTCACATTTTAGTCACCTAAAAGATAAAAACAAACTGAACTATTTGAAATAATTTGTTCATATGCATTCTGTTGTCACAACTCGAGGTGTTTAGTACACTTCATGTTGAAATCAATCATAACACACTTCATGTTAAAATCAATCATGAGCACACTTCATGTTAAAATCAACCATAAACACACTTCATGGACAAATCAACCATAAGCACACTTCATGTTAAAATCAACCATAAGCACCCTTAATGTTAAAATCAACCATAAACACACTTCATGTTAAAATCAACCATAAACACCTTAATGTTAAAATCAACCATAACACACTTCATGTTAAATCAACCATAAACACACTTCATGTTAAAATCAACCATAAACACACTTCATGTTAAAATCAATCATGAGCACACTTCATGTTAAAATCAACCATAAACACACTTCATGTTAAAATCATGAAACATGCTGTGTAAATCATATTGTTATGTTACAACTTTGCTTATAAAACTGTTATTCTCTTGTCCTCCTATTGTGACTTGATAGTTCAGTTCAGGTCAGTTGACTTCATTTGTACTCGTAGGTAGATTGAAGTTTGGCTGTGACAGTAAACAAACACATATACATGCATTCACACTGCTTTAAATCAATAATACATCAATTACACTGATGGGACTCCCATAATAATAAGTATCCTCAGACTTTAAACAAGATAGCTGCAGAGGCTGTTCCTGTAACGCTTTGTTCTGCAGCTCGGCACCTGGAACCTGCTGTGCCCTGATGGAAGGAGATGGAACTGCTCAAATAAGGATGAGAGTCACAGCTCACAATGTTAGAGGCTACACGCTGTACCTGCCTGATGACTCAGCGACTCACCAATCAGTCTACTGGACCATTTAATCATCTGACTGACTCTGTTCCTGTCTTTCAGCGCCAGGCGGCCAAACTATGCCACTAAGGGACATGATAAAACAGATTCATACACTATTTCAGCATTATCCTCAACGAATGAATAATCACAGTTATGGATGAATCTCTTTGCATCTCCAGACATGTGTACAAAGAAACATGGAGTAGATGTTTGTGCCTGAGTAAGAAGGACCTGCTGAGATAACACACAAACACAACCATTAGATTATTGCTCACAAGTGGATGGATCATCCAAAGCTGCTAAAGCCTGGAGCAGCCGGCTCGGCAGGAGCCAAGTCTAATTAAGAAGTGATGAAGTGAGTGATGCTAAGCCGTGTGTAAGTCCATTTGCTCAAGTACTACAGAGAAGATGAGTCTAGACGGAGGCTGCAGCTGAATGAACTGAATGAGTTTCATTTAGAAAACGTTACAAAGAAATCTTATTTAAATATACTACACAATCTTATACAAACTGTACAGATTGACTAATTTCTCATCTGTCTGTCTCTCATACTCAGCGTTTAGTTTGTAGGGCTGTAGTCTACCAAAGACACAATTGGCTGTTTAAAAGAGGTGTGTCCAAATATAGTATTATTCTTACTCAAAATTTTTATGATCTGACCTTGATTTAATTATGAAAGAGTAAGCATCAACTCAACTTGAAGTACTTTACAAGGCAAAAATCTAAAAAAAAACGTCCCTACACAGCGGAAAGTCTTATGAGAGCACTACAGTACAAGGTATAAACACTGACAATTACAGCCCATAATTGACTATGAAGGAATCTTAAAGACTTAAAGCAAAAGGCAAAAAAATGAGTTTTAAACAGAGATCTTAGAACTGGACGTGAATCAGCCGGCCGGAGCTTATTTAGTCCACATGCTTTATATCTGAAAAATTAATAAATGAGTTATAATTAAATTAAAAATGAAATCTACTGATTGTTTGGTCCTTGTTCCCAACTCATGACACAAATCCAAAAGCATTCTCGTGACTTCTTCTTTAAATCGAGTCCTGATACTGCCTCATTTTAGCTGCATTTCACTATATCAAGCACAAACTTAAAGCTGAGGTACCTACAAAACAAGACATGTGTATTTAAAAATGCACAGTGTAACTTTCTGGAGGAGGGACGTCTACTGTATAATGCAGTAGAAAACCATACACCGTGACATTGTTTATCGGGATAAATACATTTTATGCCTTACTGTGACAAAATATAGCTCAAGAAACAAACAAAAGGAGGCCCTCCATCAGGACAAATAATGGTCCATTTTGTCGTCACAAAATTGTATTATTTATTTAGAGCAACAAAGACATCTGAATAACAAAAAAACAAAAAAAGTCTATTTTTGGTCAAAAAGTTACACAGTGCGCCTTTAAGTTTGTCAAAACTACTTCGTCACATTTACAAATGCTTATATATACACACGATATATAGGCATTAATTTTAATTGCAAATATGACCTAAAAACAACTTTTTACAGACAACAAACTGAAATTAGAGTGGAACACCCAAGCACAGCCAATCAGAACGCTGCTTTTGGCTGTCTGTGAGAAACAAAATACTTTATGATTTGATTTAAAACAGTCTATATAAGTGGTGCATTTTGTTAGAAAGAAATCTAGTTTGCAACAAAAACATTACCTCACGTTTACAGGACACATAATAGGTTGAAGTGACTTCTAAAATGTTTAAATCTTGCTCTAACATTGCTTCTATGACACATTGGTGCAGCGATTAGCGCTCTGGCCTCATAGCAAGAAGGTCCTGGATTTGTCGTCCTGCGTTTGCATGTTTGCTCCCTGTGTCTACAAAGGTTCCTCCAGGCGCTCTGGTTTTAGCGAGAATCGTGCTTAATGTAAATGTACATTGTCCTGATAAACATAACAATAACCTCATCATCAAAAACACAGCTGGAGTCCTGTCTCTAAAATACAGTTCTTTTCATCTGAACCTCTGAAAACTAAAATGACTAACCTCTCAGTGTTAAAGGGCCGGACCCACAATGAGAGTAAATAGGCAATTCAATTTAACCTGTTTGGACCCTCTGTCCCTTTCATTGAGGATTTCAGTTCTTTGTCACACAAACTAAATTCTCCAACAAAGCTTTAGTCTATATGAGATTGCTAGACGTCAGAAAAACTTGCAAAAAACCTTCCAAAAACCTTGAACACAATCAAATTTAACAATCACATCACAATTCCCACTTTTTCTGTTTGGGAATCGACTTGTTCTTTATGTAGTGGCTATCCGTAAACTATTTTTTTCATTAGGAAGTCCTTACCCTAACCCTAACCCTAAGTTTTTTCATACTTTATAAATAACCCTGAACGCACTTCCTACACTTGAACCCAAAATAAAAAAAGCTACAGTTTAATTATTCCATTTCAGATTCTGCGGTGAGGAAACCAATAGATAATCAATAGAACGACTCCAAACATAGCAGCGCCGCGGTGGCGTTGTCAGTAAATCCTCTAACATAAAGCATCTGGTTGCACCGTCCTCTCGTGTTTCTTTCCTTCTCTGCTTCAGTTACACTCGGACGGATGAAACGCGATCCACATGGGCCGTGAGAGGAAGTGGAGATGAGTAAAAACACTACTGCAGCAGGACAGAAGTGTTGTGGAAGAGTCAGCTTGGATGGAAACTCGATGAGACATTAACAACGAGTAAATCAATTATGAAGCTCCACTGTGTAAATTCACTTTTACTATGGTTTTGCAGGATATAATCGTGTCATGCTGTTGTTGGGGATTTGCCGACACTTTGATAACAAAAAATCAGGTAAACAGTGGCAGAAAAGCAGATAAACAGAAAGACTTTAGGCCTCTCTCACATTTATCACAGACTTTAGAATCACACACAGATTAAGTAAATACCTTATTTTCCCTAAAAAGATGTTCTTGAGTCTTTTTAATGTGTATATAATATGTACTTCAGCAGGTAAAATGTCATAAATCTTCTACTGCTGTTAGCAAACAAGTTACTACAATGTTGCCATGACAACAGAAAACTATGGTTAGTTTCTATTTTGCCACATAAAAATGTGTTTGTGTAAAACGTAAACTCCAATTTAGTCTGTACAAAGCAAAAAAGTACATTTTCTTCATTGTGTTGCCCATAATTTTGCCTCAATCAGATAGTTTAGGAGCAGCTTTTCAAATAAAATGACGTTGGCGCATTACCACTATAATAAAATGCCATTGAGAGGCTTCTATCATGTGTCAATGAAAGCAGAAGAATTCAAACGTAGAAGGAAAAAATCGGACTATTTTTATTACTAAATAACACCTGTCCTTGTGCCCTGATGGAGGCTATTTTGGTTGAAATGCAGTGGAGGTGCTATAGAAAATGACATACAAAAACAAACATAGTTTTCACAATATTAAACAGAGTTGTAACTATGGGCCAAATTCCACACATATGCCTGCATAGTTTGATTTGACAAATAATATACTGGAATTAATTTACAGTGTTACAAGGAAATACACTTTGGTGCTTTTGACATATTGTTTTAATATTCTTATGTTATTTTTTGTTTTGTTTTTTCCTACTTTTTACTCCGGGGAGCAATTTGTTTGGCAGATATTTCATGAAATAGCTTTTTTGTTGTCGCTAACGGCAGTCAAAGATTTAGGACATTTTTACTCACACAACAAAGAAGAAGAAGGTCGCGGGTTCGAGTCCCGCTCTGGCCCGGACCTTTCTGTGTGGAGTTTGCATGTTCCTCCCGTGTCTGGGTGGTTTCCTCCGGGCACTCCGGTTACCCCACCAACTGATAACATGCATGTTATCCTTGGTGATAGTCGGAGGTTGAGGCGCCAGGTGTTAGGTGAATCGCCTCTGCTGAGCTGCCCCAGGGCAGCTTACTGTCACTGAGTGGGGAGGGGAGGGGTTCATCTCACTGTGAAGCGCTTTGTGACTCTGTGTCTGTGAAGTGCGCTATGCAAATAGAGATTACTTACTTACTTACTATTTGTCTCCATGAAACTATACTGTTCATAAGTCATTTTTTTCTTCTTTTTTTTTGCAACATAGTTATGTATATAAAAAAACAACTGGCTGGCGGTAACTTAACTGCACCCATTCTCACGACAAAGAAACTCGACGTGAACCTACAAATACATTCTTCTAACTTGTAAAGAGACACCTTGTACTGGTGTTGAATTACTTATTTGTGTTAAATTAAGTGTGTCCCAGTCTGGCACCGGTCTGTTTAAGTACTGTTAGATAAAACTAGTGTAACCTGAAGCCACAGCTCTTTATCTTTACATGTGTAGTGTATTTGTGTGTGTGACCCTGTGCATGCGTAGTATATATGTGTGTACATGTGTAGTATATGTGTGTACATGTGAAGTATATACGTGTGTACATGTGTAGTATATACGTGTGTACATGTGTAGTATATACGTGTGTACATGTGTAGTATATATGCGTGTACATGTGTAGTATATACGTGTGTACATGTGTAGTATATACGTGTGTACATGTGTAGTATATATGCGTGTACATGTGTAGTATATATGCGTGTACATGTGTAGTATATATGCGTGTACATGTGTAGTATATACGTGTGTACATGTGTATTATATAAGCATGTACATGTGTAGTAAATATGCGTGTACATGTGTAGTATATACGTGTGTACATGTGTAGTATATATGCGTGTACATGTGTAGTATATACGTGTGTACATGTGTAGTATATACGCGTGTACATGTGTAGTATATATGCGTGTACATGTGTAGTATATACGCGTGTACATGTGTAGTATATACGTGTGTACATGTGTAGTATATATGCGTGTACATGTGTAGTATATATGCGTGTACATGTGTAGTATATATGCGTGTACATGTGTAGTATATACGTGTGTACATGTGTAGTATATATGTGTGTACATGTGTAGTATATATGCGTGTACATGTGTAGTATATATGTGTGTACATGTGTAGTATATATGTGTGTACATGTGTAGTATATATGCGTGTACATGTGTAGTATATACGTGTGTACATGTGTAGTATATATGCGTGTACATGTGTAGTATATATGCGTGTACATGTGTAGTATATATGCGTGTACATGTGTAGTATATACGTGTGTACATGTGTAGTATATATGCGTGTACATGTGGAATATATATGCGTGTACATGTGTAGTATATATGTGTGTACATGTGTAGTATATATGTGTGTACATGTGCAGTGTATGTGTGTACATGTGTAGTATATGTGTATAAATGTGCAGTGTATGTGTGTACATGTGTAGTATATGTGTATAAATGTGCAGTATACTGTATACGTGTATATGATCCTGTACAGACGTACCGTTGTGGGACATGCCCACAGACAGGCACTTCTGGAAGCGGCAGTATTGGCACTTGTTGCGGTTCTTCTTCTGAATCTTGCAGCGGCGCTCACACTTGTCGTAATCCAGCTTCAGCCTGATGGTTCTCCGAAAGAAACCTGCAAAAAGAAAACAATAAGGAATAGATACTGGGATTTTATGTACATGTGGAATGTATAAGTGTTAATATTGTCAAATGCAGGATAACACGGGATTGCTGAAACTTGTATTGATTGATCAAATCTTTGTAACTAATGACGACTGTTTATAATATTGTTATAACAAGGGCCTGTTAAATTTTATTTGGCAGTAAACACTACTTCATTACACACAGTCTGGCTCAACAAACTACATCTCAAATGCTTTCATTATAGTATTTATCTATTTTTTTTCTTTTTCTTTTAAGTGAAACTTATTCAACTTACTCTGTGGTCATTTAAAGTATAAAAATAAAGTCAAGCTAACAACTAGCATGACTGAGTCAAATTTAGCAAATCCCTCACATGTTTAATATGTTCTATGTCCCCTTTACAGTTCCCATAACTGGACTTACACAGTTGAGATCATTAATGTAATCTTTTAAGCATTTTACAGATTTTATTATTATTTTCTTTTCACTTTTTCATTGTCCTATTTGTATTGTCATGATAGACTCTGTCAAAAACGTAGACACTTTTTGTTAGATAAATACAAATACATCAGAACACATAAATACCAAAGAGTGCTACATAGATACATGTTTATGTATATTAAAATGTTTATTTAAAACAGGTGCTCAGTTGGAGAAGAGGGTGAAGTCTTAGCAAGAGAAAACAGATTGGTCTATTTGGGAGAAATTGTAACATGATGTCAGGTTTTGAAAAATCCTCAAAGACAAAAAAGTCCAAGATACTGAGATATAGATAAGAGATATAGATAAGAAACACACAAACGCGTTACGGCTTAGAATGTGAACATGAGAACACACTTGCTTTGTCAAATGTATCTTTACTGGGTTAGAACAATGTTCATTCATTTTCTAACACATGTTCCTGTTAGGGTTGGTGGATTACAGCAATGTGTTTGTATCCAGCTCCCTAGTGCAGGGGTGGGTCATTATTTTTCCTCAAGGGCCATATTATATCATTCATTTTGAACTCCATATTATTTTCAATCTGGTTAAACTTTCCTTTACAAACTTGTTCTTGATTTATGTAAGATTCTAATTTAATCTTCATTTTACAGCAGGCATTAGTCTTCCAAATAAAGAATAAATTAGAAATCTGGCCCACATCTAAAACACATAGCAGACTGTTTCCATGAATACTTCAACTATATCAAATGAACATGATTAAACTTATATTAACTTGGGAATGAAAGTGACTGCTGTTTGCTTATGGTGCGTATTATAATTATAAATGATTGTTAAACTGGTATTACAAACATTTTACATCACAACTTCCTACTGACACAAGCTTCACAGTTAAATCACAAGGCAGAAAAAGAATCAGCAGATGTAAACAAGCCCATAACAGCAGGATAAGACGAGGACTTTGGACCTGGAGCAGCCTTGGAGATGATTTATGACAGATTAGCACAGTGAGTTTATGTTCTGCCTATAAGCTCTTTATTACTTATAAACCATCGTAATATTACAGCTTTTATAGTTTTACAGCTCACAGGCCTGCAGGTCAAAAAAAAGCCCATCTGACCTCATGTTCACCTCAGACTTTTACAAGAAATAACTCACAATCAATTCCATTCATTACAGACGCTTTGTTAATGTATCTATTCAGGTGAAAATGAGTCGGCAGTGTGCTGACTGAATCTAATAATGTCTGTTTGTTCATCAAAGTCCATAAAGTTCATCTGTTGTAGTGTTGTTAGTGTAAAGGTAAAAAAAATGAAAGTTTTAGAGGAATTGACAAAAGGCATAAACATCTATTAATCATACTATTATTAGTGATTACACATGTATTAAAAACAACAAATATGAAATGAAAAACTTAAAAACTGTTTTAAAGTAATTAATATTTGTATTTGTGAATATTCCAACTGCAATTTTTGACAAATAAACTATTAACTAATCCGATCCTACTTAGAACTGAATTATCAAATCCAAAAGTTAATATGCCTCTATTTAAACAATGTACCAGGAGTTTGTCAAAGCGACTATCATTAGCATACTGACACATCTACCTCCAAACAGCTGTGAAAAAAAAGCCTAAAACACATTAAGCTGAACGATTTGGAGGCTCACAATGGATTAGGTAAGTCTTTATATTCTGTTTACATTTTTAAAGAATAAATAATCAGATATTGTACCTTTAAATCATCTGTCTGCTCAAATACAGACTATTGTAAGTCTCTTTTTTTTTAGCTGCTCTTTTAAGTCATAAAAGAGGTGAATTTCACCAATTTTTCAAATATGATTTATGAAAACATCAATTTATGATGGAAATGTGGTGAATTTTCGGCACATGCCGCTGTTAGCAAAAATGAATATTGTTCAATGGAGTTGTTTGTTGTGATACAAAAGGTAAACGACTAGTAACTTTTGATAATTTATGTCAAAGTGCAATGTTAGACAACCTTCCTCCTGTCTTCCATCTGGCCTGATGACATCTATGATCTTCAAATAGGAATGGAACAAATTCACAATTCACTTCCTAGATTATTAAGCACAATTGTAATAAGATGTAAACATTAGCAGAGTAAACAAGTAAAGAAGTACAGGGCTACAGCCTCTCCTCACATCACACATTTGTCATTTAGTGACTTTTATGATTGTCCTGCTTAGTCAACAGTTAACTCTGAGATTACTGAGTAACTACAATGTGAGGCACATTTCTGTGGTCACAAGTCACCACCTGCGAGTTTCTACTTCTCATGCTTCTCTCATTCAGAACCACTATCTGTTCACAGCAAATAAAGGCCATGTAGTATCCAACTTTAATCAAATAACTTTTACCATTGCACCATTACCACTGCATTTTGTTCTATAAAACTGGGTCTTTCTGTGTGGAGTTTGCATGTTCCTCCCCGTGTCTGGGTGGTTTCCTCTGGGCACTCTGGTTTCCCTACCAACCAATAACATGCATTTTAGGGAACGCTTGGAGATGGTCGGAGGTTGAGGTGCCAGGAGTTTAATGGAATCACTGAGTGACTGGGGTTTATTGTGAAGCAGTTTGGAGGACATCTGTCTGTGTAAATGTGCTCTATAAACCATTCATTCATTCATTCATTCATTATTTATTTACTTATTTCTTGCTGTTTGGCCTAATTTTTCAGGAGGTCTGAGATGACATTACATTACAAACATTGGCACTGACCTCCTGTAGACAGTTGTGTCTAATGTAATGAGGGAAACAGGCTCACCTTGCAGCCCTCACAAGCGTGGACGCCGTAGTGATAACCAGAGGCTCGGTCCGCACAAACCCGACACTCCAGATTCAGTCCTGAGGTGGAAGTGGAGAAGTCGTCTTGGCCAGACACCATCCGAACACTGAGGAGGGGCTGGAGGCTGGGGTCAGGGCATCTGAGGGGAACAGACAGTCAAAGGGTTACAGTGAGGAGGGGCTGAATACAGGGGGTGCATCTGAGTTGATTAAGATTCTTTCATTATCAGTGACCGAGATGTGTGTCAATGTCGTGACAAGGAGCATCCAAATTAACTTTTAATTACAGTAAATGGAAATAGTGATGTCATTCAATTTTGTCTGTCATATAGAAGAACTTTTTGTTTATCAACACGGGCGATGCGCGCACCCCCCGTTATGCAGAGGCACAAACAATGGAAACAAGTTGAGTACATTTGTAAATGAAATTCGACCCTACAATCCTTAAAAGTTACATTCAGGTGAGTGAAAAAATGGCGAGAAAAACGCTGTCTCTAGTCGAGTGACAACGTTTTTAAAAATCAATATAGGTTGGTCGATCTCTAATGTTAACCATGGAAAGTATCAAAAATGATCTGCCCTACTAGTTTTTCAACAAAACTAGAGTGTCTGCTAAAGACTTACAGAACGTACTGGCACAATTCAATATCTCTGTGCATACACTGACTACATGTAAAACAACAGTCTAGAATTGTGTTCATGGGAGGACTCCAGAGATGAAGCCACTACTGTCTAAAAAAACGTTGCTGCACGTTTAATGTTCGCAAAAAATCACCTAGACACTCCACAGAACTTCTGGCAAATTATTTTGTGGACTGATGAAACTAAAATTGAATTATTTGGGAGGAACACACACCGTCATGTTTAGAGGAAAAATTAAACAGCTCACCAACATCAACACCCCATCCCCACCGTAAAGCATGGTGGAGGGAAATTATGGTTTAGGCCTGTTTTGCTTCCTCAGGGCCTGGACAACTTGTAATCATTAGTGGAAAAATGAATTCAAAAGTTTATTAGATGTTTTACAAGAAAAGTTGAGGCTGTCTGTCAGACAGTCGAAGCTTAAAAGAGGAAAGAAGCTGCAACAAGACAATGATCCAAAACAAAAAATTAAATCAACTTGAGAATGGTTTCAGAAGAACAAAATACACATTCTGGAGTGGCCAAGTCAAAGTCCTGACTTGAGATGCTGTGGCATGACCTCAAAACAGCAATTCATGCACGACATCCCAAGAATCTGACTGAACTGCAGCAATTTTGTAAAGAGGAATGGTCCAAGATTGATCAGATCGGTGATGCCAGACTGATATCTGCAACTACAGGAAGCGTCTGGTAGAAGTTATGCTGCCAAAGGGGGTGTAACCAGATATTGAATGGAAGGGTTCACTTACTTATTTCTGGCACTTCTGTCATTGTTTACATGTTATCCTCATTAAAAAATGAAAACCTATAAATGTTTGGGTTTTAGTTAAAGCAGACATGTTTTTTTCATCTGTGTGATTTTGACAAAGATCAGAATATATTTGATGGTGATTTTATGCAGAAATGTGAGAAATTTCAAAAGGTTCACATACTTTTTCATGCCGCTGTATTGTGCAGCCCTAGTCCCAGCCTACCACGGAGCGAACAAACCCCAAAGGTGCAAAGTCAGGCCTGTAAGTTCTAAACCTTTGCCCCATTTACACTTCGCCTCAACTCTGACCTTGGCCTTACAAAGACAGGCCGTTCCACTACAGTATCTAAAGCATCTATTACAGGTCTGAGTGTGATGTTTGCAGCCGTCGTTGGAGTTGTATTACTGATCCAGCGCGCAGATGACAGGTCACGGGGTTCGTCTCGCTCTGCTTTATGCAACAGGGAACATGCTGATTCACAAATAGCATCCAAAATGTGTCCGAACCCCAAGTCACATGAGTGGAAAGCTAAGTCTGGGAGAACACATTATTTGGAAACTGGGCTGTGCTTTTCATCGGTAATAGAACTGTTCTTCATTCAATCATCTTCACGTAAACACCCCTGCACTCGCTTCTGTGATGTCATCAGATGTTTTCCATGACAACGGACCAGTGTCAGTAGTTTATTATTCCCATTCTTCTTCAATTCAGGCTTTTCTTTTGATTTGTAAAGTGTATCTATAGCTTTTCTACACTTGTTGCATAATTTTGTAGTGGGAACATCAATTTTCCAAGCCCCCATGTGTTTGCATAAGTGGATGTTTCCGGAGAGGTGCTGTTCGGGGCTTTGGGAATGTGGAACATTCAGCTGAGTTTGGGAGAAACGCACAGATGGAAAAAATGGGTACATAAGCCAGATTTCTTTATATTTTGTACTTAAAAAAATGGTAAACACCAAATCAGGGCTATTATTTAATCCTAATTTTCCCGAGGCCCACATTCTTCGGAGTGCCATGATCTCTAGGACAGGTAGCTGCACAAAACATTTATCCTTTTCCAAAATGTAGGGCTGTACAAAATTTGCACTGCTCAAATGTGTTTCAGTAATGATAGTCACTACTATGGATGGGTTTTGTTAAGGATTTATCGATAATAACGGTTCTCTTAATGGCACTTTCTTTTAAAAACAAACAAACCATACAATTAATAATATTACAAGCTATTATCTTAAAATATATCTCTTAATAAGAGGAGTGTAAGGGACCAGCACTAACCAAGCCTGAACCAAGAGTAACCAGCATTGAGTCAAAACCAGGTCAGGTCTAAAGAAGAATTAATTTACACCAAAACTAAAAATGGATCATATCTGGTTAAAGGTACACACAGAATTAATCTTGCAAAATAGAAAAAATAAGTATTTAGTTGCAATACTTGGAAGATGGGTTGAGAGTCAGATGAGATCTTCGGAGAGGTCCCAAGCTCTCAGCTGAATAGGCCTGCACTAAATATTGTTTGCATAGTGTATGTGGTGTTTTACTATTCAGATTTGTTTCAGTTTCACTGCAAAGGCCATTTAAGCTCTATGTTTGGGTGCTAGGGTTGTTAATCTACTAAGTATAGAGGCTTGAAACTTTAGTCTCTGTGATATTATACAATCGCTGAGACAGAGTAGAGCAGGAGTCTGCAGCCTGTGGCTCTTTGGCCTCTCACTGACAATGAGGAAATACACTGTTAAAAGAAAACAAAATAATATTCTAATATATATTGTGTGTAAATGTGATACATGTCTGCAGACTGAGGACTGTCTGTGACACTGCCACCAGGTCTTACAACTGTGCTCTTCTGTCGTCTTTAGCACACTCATTGTGATCATTGCATGCTAAATCATTGAGAATACAGCTTGTGTGAGGTCATTTATGACACTAAAGCAGCGACAAGGAACAAAAACTCACAGTTTGGGCCTACAACAAAAACATGCAATACTTCAGGAAATAAAAAAATATATATTCTTGCAGTTATTTCAAAGGTTGTTAACTTTGTTCCTTTCAGTATAGTATTTAAAATGCACCAGAATTGATCAAGCATGATATACTTGTATAACACCTGTATATTCATCCTTTTGTCTTGTATATTTTTATTTACTTATAGTCACTCTTTGTGACTTTAATTTTCTTTGAATTGGACTATTGCGCCTCTTTTGCTGTAAAAGGTTGCCATTTAAGACTTATGAGATCTAAAAAAAGGTTTTAGCTTAGGTCAATTCTACAGCTGACTTTTAGTGGTTATCAGCCCAAACAAGGTGCTGACAATCAGAACGGTTGGAAGCTAGGGCTGGGCGATATTAACAAAAATGAATATCTCAATAATTTTTTGGCGGATCTCGATAACGATAGTCAGATGATATTTTGTTAGTCCAACATTATTGTGTTAAAACCAGCCTTCAAATTTTTGACAACACTATAAAAACGACAACCCTATATATTCCAATGAGCTTAAAATTAATTAACTGACTCAGTGTTTATCATGACAGTAGCATGTTTTGACTTTGTTAAATTAACCTTTGACAATAGAACAACAATATAGCCCTTATTTCAAGAATAGAAGGATTTTTATATATAATTTCAAGTTTTCTTTTATCACGTAAAGCAAGATTATATGCTTGTTCCTTTAGCAATCTTAGCTCAAACCAATAAATAAAATCTATTGAAAACATAAAATCCTCCTTATTCCAGGAACATATTCACTTGTTTTCTAAATTAAATCGGTATTTTATTTATTTATTTATTTTTTTTACAATTCATTTAAAAACCAAACAAATATTTGTCAAAATAATTACAAGTGCTGGAATCACTCATTAGATCATAACTTTGCTGTTTTGTAAAGCGCTCTGAACTCGATAATGTACAAGTTCTGATGGAATAAAACTGGTTAAGATTATTAGAAAGTTGATAGCATCATTTATGTAACTTTTATTGTAAATGAGCTCTTTTGTGGCATGTTTTGACTCCACGATAAACTCGATATTCAATTTTTGCATATCTTAAAAACAACATGCACGATATTATCTAAAATTCGATATATTGCACAGCTCTATTGGAAGCATAGATCTAGCAAAAGTAGTTACATTTGCAGATGTAGACCTATAAATACATACACATTTTAGCGTAAATAAGCATCAACGATGTGTATTTGTATGTGCATATGTCTGCTTTCTATGCATGTACAGTATGTGTCTTTGTGAAATGTGATTAAGAGATATGCTATATAAAAAAACAACTAGAAAAACAACTAAATAATGCAATAATAGATGCATTGTTCCACCACATTTCAGCTGTGCAACTGAGATTCTTGTGAAGCTCTACCTAGAACAGTGGAGCCCTCGGAGCCGTTGCTGGAGGACTGATACTCCGGGACATCGAAGGAGCTGAGTGTGTCGTTGTCGATGGACTGGGAGATGTCCTGCAGCTCCTCCATCCCGCCCATGAAGTCCTCGTCAGCACACAGGGGACTGCCCAGCCCCGAATCCCCCAGAACCGGCTCCTCCAGCGGGGACGGGGGGTGGTACTGCGTCTCCATGTCGACCATCGCGGAGCTTCGGGAGGCGGCAGGGGTCAAACATCAGACTGGAAAGAGAGAAGAGAAGAGGATTATTTCAAAGATTTGTTTTCTACTGCTTGTTCCCATTTGGACGCGTGGGTGACTGGAGGAGGTAACTTTGGGCCCTGGACGGTGGCTAACTCATCACAGGGTTAACACACAAAGACAGATTCAGGCAGACAAACACACACTCTCTTATTTATTCATTTTACTGTAGTGTTGTTCAGATAAAATCTTTTTGGAACCGTTCCGATACAGATACTTTGTCTCAGTGTAGGTCCCCATACCAAACCAGTCCAATACCAAATATTGCGTTAATGGCTTCTCTTTCCACTTCTGTGTGTCATAAAAACAACAGTGAGGCCAAAAAAATGAAATATAATATAAACAAAAGTCCAAGTTAGCATGTTAGCCTGTTAGCGCCGCGAGCTAGCGCTGCTGTTGGACCATTTTAAAATTTAGTTTAACCACAGTCCTACTATAAAGGCTAAATGAAACATCACAGAGATAACACAAATGTTTGTCTGTATAAATTGAATAATATGCTTTGAAGAGTCTCCACAGAGCCTTTTCCAGCTGCTCTGTATGTTAGCTGTAGCATTAGCCACGAGCAGAAAAGCGCTGCTTCTGCGTGTACGGCTCCTCTTTCAGGACAGTAATGGGTGGTATCAGATTGGAGAATTGGATTGAGTACTTGTCATAAAGATACCTGAAAAATGCACAATATCGAACAAGACAAATCTGTTTTACAATGTTGCCAATTACACTGAACATGCATATTTTTTGAGGTGAGATGCACCCTGACTACCTGGAGAGAACTCACTGTGATACGTGGAGAACATGCAAACTCCACCCAGAGAGATCATGAGATGTTGATTCGGTTCGACCTCAGGTTCAAACCCATAATCTCCTTATTGGGAGGCCAGGGGTCGAACCACTCTGCTACCATGCACCTAAAGCTGTGCAATATATTGAATTTTAGATTTCGTAAATGTTGTTTTCAAGATATCCAAAATGTACCATTGAGTATATTGCGCATAGAAAAACACTACAAGAAAAGTTTATTAAAACAAATAAACTTTGAAAATGTGATGCTGTAAACTTTCATCTAAGGGCACAAAAGATATATTTTGCAATTCAGAGATTGATTTCATATTATTCTGGCTAAAGACATCACATTGTATTGAAACATAAAGATTAGGATCAAGAAGTGAACACAACTTATTTTTTCTTCAACAAAAAAGCGTTGATAGATATTTTAGCACATTTCTGTTGGATTGATAAAATATTGTCCAAATATCATCATCGAAATATTCACAAAAAATATCGAGATATTAATTTTTCCCACTAACGCACAACCCTATTGAAGTTTTTATGCTAGTGTGTTGGTAATCATTGAGGTTTTTGGAAGGTTATATTAAGCACAATTTAAACATGACCAACCAATCTGTGCCGTGAAAGATCGTACTGGTTCTGGAAGTACAGTGCCTCTTTGTAAGCGCTCATATTTTGAAAAAATATGGTATGTTACGAGCTAGCCAGCTATGTGCTAACTCCGATTCACAGCGAGATTTGACCAAAAGTCTAAATAACTTTGTAGTTTATAAAGTTGCAGAAACTGATTTTAAACAAAAATGTAAATTTTATACTCAAGACTCACCACAGAGCAGACTAACAGATTTTTTAACTTAAATTTTGAAATTTTTTTCAACATCTCTTTGGGAGTTTATAATGGGAGTTGTACTTCTGAAACGTCAAAGTGGGCAGTCACATTTCAGCTCCTTTGGTCCCTCAAACCACAGTGGTATTGGCCATTTCGTGGATTTGTGGGTGGAAAAGATGTCTGTTGTAACACTTCATCCAGTCAGCTTACAATGTTTTGTCATGATGTTCCGATTATCCCAATGGATTTCAGCGTATGAGGTCCCAGATGGACATGTGAGAGTGCTACACATAACTAACTAGCACGAGCCACAACAAGCCACAAAGCAGCTAACGTGTACATTATATTAAAATAACTATCAAAAGATGGTGTATTCTACGCATTGACAAAGGAGGATCCATCTGAATGAATAATCTACATATAAACTATTATTTTACATGATTGGGAGTTTTGTTTAACATTTCCTTTTCCTTAAGCTAGTAATTTGACATTAGCCATATTGTTTATGTACAAGCAAACACAACTGAACTGCTCTGAGTATATAATCAATAACCAGTCTCTCGGATGCCTGGAACGCACCATAATTAAAAGCCACTAATGCTACAATGCGGTTACCATGGTGAAAAAAGAACAATTTACAACAGAGCTTCCAGTTACTGAGCAGATGTAGCAAAGTATGTACGATGCATGCAAGATAAGCCGGACACACAATAACATTTATCGCATCTTTGAGTCAGATACTTGAACTTTTGTATCACCACCTGTTTAACAATTGTCCCGCTTGTATGGCTAACTGCTAAGGCTTAAAGTTACATCACTTGTAGATAGAGAAAAGCAAAAATGCATTTACTGGCTGTTGGCTAACTGACGTAACAAAAGAAGAAATAACTCATGGGAAAGCTTGGTTACATAATATCCAAATTCGTACAGTCCCACGGTGAAAAATGCAGCGAGCAGCAGTATCTAATAACATAACACTGGTCGGGTCCACACCTTCGGCTGAGCCAATCCTGTTCCCAGTAACTCGACTCTGGTGCACGTCCCGGAGCTGCCCACAGGAACGGGGGCGCAGTGTGGACCCACGGATTTAGGTCACTAGGCTGTGTGTTGGTGTAGGATTGGTAGCTGCAGAAGAGGAGTAACTTTACAGTATAGGCAGAGCTAGCCAAGACAAAGAATTTTAGATGTTGTGATTGTTGTTTTTTAAGAGACTATGCTCAATTTTTTTTTCCTCCAAGCACAGAATTCTTGCAACTTTATTGATTTTAGTACGCATTGTCCTATCTATGTCTAAGAATAGATACAGTCGGCTTCAGAGGCCACGCCCACTAACGGACCTCCGTGGGGGAAACTTAACATTGAGAGTGAATCAAAACAACAGTTTTATCACTCACTGCTCAACAACTACAACTGCAATTGTTCACTTTTGAAGATATCATGTGTCAAATATAGATAAGAAGACCTTTTATTGAAAAGATTGATCCAATGGTCCAAATAGCTATCGTTAGCATTGTTAGCAATCTAACAGTGCTAACGATAGCTGCGAGCGTCAATCAGTGGTGATCAATAAATATCTTTTAAATAATAATAATAATAATGCATTGGATTATTAATTTATTCCATACTCGATGGTGGTAAGCTATTATTGTAGCCACAGCTGCCCCAGAGTCAGACTGACGGAAGCGAGGCTGCCTTTTGCGCATTAGTTGTGCAGAGCCATTTTTTCACTACGCCAGTAAAATAATTTTGTATTAATTTCCCCCAGCTCAGATCTCTTGTAATAATCTCCATTTACGTGAAAATGAGTCTGCACTGTCCTGTCGATGTCAAATAATGTCCTAAGCAGAGGTTACATTAGCCGACAATTTTCCGTCATTTACCGATTGTAATTTGCTTTGACGGAAAATTTTTTAAGGCCCTCCGTCATTTTGACGGATTGAAAATGAAGCTGCCCTTTTATATATAGTCTACTAATTGACCTGGATCCCGACCGGACTCGCGCTTTCCCGTTCGCTCAAACTGAGGAAGCAGCGAGGGACAAATGCTGCTTTCAACCCCATTCATGCGCGCGGCAGCCTCAGCTGTTCCGTCAGGGAGGCCGCTAGACTGACGGCTGCAGAGCGCACGGGGCTGTAGCCTCCGCAAATAGCTACGTGACCTATAAATCTGTAAACCTGGAGGCTGCAGTTTTTATGGATCACATGCTTGCTACGGAGCGCGGATAAGGCTTCATTCGACAAAAACAGCGGGATGGACAGAGTTTTGTCGGCCTGATTTCAAGAGGATTTGTGTCTATGACCAGGATCGCTCGACAGACAAACACTGATGTTTATTCAGATTCATAAACTTAGCGGAAAGTGCCACCTGCAGTTCCTTGGTTTGGTGACGTACTCGCATCGGCTGACATCAGAGACATCACGTTCCCGGAGGAATGAAGGACTGACTTTTACGCAGGAGAAATGGAAATAACACGTGGCGTTTGGGCAAGATACAGTGTGGATTTGCAGAAAGTGGAGAGAAGTGGAACGTTGTGCTTAAGGTAAGAAATGCAGAGCCACATCAGTCACAATGAGATTGTTGAAAGTCAAACGGACACAATGGTCTTTGCAGATGCTTTAAAGATATCTTAAGAAACTATTTATGCAAAGTTCAGTCATTTCTTTGTCTTGTCTCATGACCCGTGCGCTTTGTGCAGTCTCTGTGTCAGAAATCAGCTAAAAAAAACATAGGCAGCAATAAACCTACTCAACAAAATTATGACGGATAAAAATCCCTCATGACGGATTTTTTTGGACCTTGTCCGTCACGGAATTAAGTCTAGTGTAACCACTGGTCCTAAGTAATGTTTTTTTCACTAAATTCCACAAAGTTTGCCTGTTGTTGTTGTTGTTAGCATTGTGGCTAACCGTCGTTAGCATACCGACACTTCTTGCTCCTAACAGTTGAAATAATAGCTTAAAACACATCGTAATGAACAATTTGGAGGTTCAGAATCAATGAAGGAGCAAAATGTAATTGATGTAGGAAGGAAAAAATGGGTATAGCGCCTATAATAAAGTAAATATATTGTGTCAAAAAGTACAGAAAAATATCAGAGTATGAATTACAACTCTTATCAAGTTTGATTTGTTCCTGTTGTTACAAAATGGGTCTCCAGTGCATTCCTAAGAAAAGAGATGTAACTTCACAGCGGTGTATAAGACTGTATAATAACTATCCTCGGCTAATAGAGCTTACAATGCATACTCAAACTTTGGTCTGTGTAAACTGGGTCAATCTCCCTTAAGCTCTTTCCATCAGGCGCTGCTAGTGACATCAAACCAAACAGGCGCGAGGGGGAAAGAAACAGAGGATTTAAGAATCTAACTTCCCCGCGCTTTAGTTTAACCTCAGCTTGACCGTTACAGTGTGTGCTGGCTGTGTGACAAGTGACGGACAACTCAAGTCCAGTTCAGCCTCAGTTTGACTACACAGTGCTCAGGTCGTTGCATTACATCGACTAAATCCCCATTGCAATGCCTGTGTTCAAAGTAGAAGAATTGGCTTAAGTTGATCAGACACATTTTTGTCCAGAGTGTTAACGTCCTTTTCCATTTGCTGCTCTGACAGGTCAGCAAAGGGTCAAGGTCATGGTCTGGGCAGCTGCTGTTCGAGTGTCTCCTTAGTCTCTCTCACAAGTGTAGAATACATACAGGGCTTTGAAGGAACTAATTCAACCTTATATGACTAAGTTTTTGCCTTAATAATAATAAAACTAATCAATTTGATTTATATACCACTTTTAATGACAAAGACGCTTCACATTTTGCATTATTTATTCATTCTACACTTGGTGATAATAAGCTACTGCTGCCCTGGGGCAGACTGACTGAAGCAACGCTGCTGTTTTGAGCCATCAGCCATTTTGCCCAACTCCACCAACCATTAACACACATCAGATCTAAACTATAACACACAAACACACACCAGACCCTAAGTCCCTGCCCAACCTTTCCTCATGCTCACATGTAGCCTTTCTACTGTATATGCTCTGCTCACTCTTCACTGAGGACAAAGATTCCACAAAACACAACTTTGACACAAGTATGTCAGAAACACTTATGGTATTTGTAAAAATCTGTTTAAAAACTTGTACAAGCTGCTACTGTTTGTGTGGGCTTCCTTCTGTCCTTCAGTCAGAAGTGCATGGTCAGGTCACTTGATGCCTGTGCCCTACACTCTGCATGTGAGTGATGACACTGGTCATAGTCACATGTCAACACAGTCCCATATACAGGTATGACTTGTATATTTATATAACATACATGGGTACAGTCCTCAGTGACCCTCAGATCTCTGGCCTAAACTGTTACTACTGCACATAGTCAAGCCTGCTTGAGTGAGTGCAGAGGAATGTCACTATTCACTCTGAGCTGGTCCCTCAGAACAATGAGGAGTCTCTGTGGAAACAGCCTTTGTCTCAGGTCTGACCTGCTGAAGCAGGATGAGCAAGGACACACATGCCTGTGTGAGCAGGAGACCAAAGAGACCAGAGGGGGCCACACGCACAAAAGGAACCATGGGGTCGCCATGGCAATGTCAGGCCAATGCTCATGCATCGATCATGCACTAAAAAAAGCATCGAGATGACCACAACAACTTAGTACTGCGTCCTTCCTGTGCAAATCAATACATTGTGATAGACAGCCTGAAAATAGGTTAAATGTGTATTAGGCCTGTAGCATTAGGGATCAAAGGCTGCATGGCATAAATAATCCATACTATCCCATGGATCTCCAGTCCCTAAGCAGGGTCACCCAGCCCCCAACACTCCGCTCAGCCGCTGAGACAAGACCCACTTTAGACACAGGCCCGGGACACACGGGTTTCAGCAGAGTACACATGCAGCACTGTGAGGAGCACGTTTCCACAGCAGCTGGAGATCATGTTCACATGTACTACACATCACCTCCACAGGAACACAGACTGTCTTATCAATTACCACTTCACATACAGAACAGCACAGCGCTCAGACAATACTATTTATACTCACACAAGGGTATTTACATGGAAGCATTGCAGTCTATTTTTGTGTTTTGTTTTTGTTTTACATATATAGAAAATTTCTGAATAGTTATAATATTTGTGATCTACTGATAAAAACTCATAAAACGCAATCAGAAAAACTACTGTAATTATTTTGAAATCAGATTAGTACAGCGAGTAATCACAGTGCCCAACACGTTTCCTCACTACAACCGCCATGACTAACAACTGTCACTTTCAGATCAATCCGGAGCGTGTCGACAACAAACACGGCTGAACCCAGACAAGCTGGCTGCGTGCCGAGAACACACAGGTGCACAGACTTGCCCTGCAACAAGGCGTGGACAGAACAAAGCCATTTAACAAGTAGTGCCACCTTTTTTTTTTTTTTTTTTTGACTCATGTAATCTCACCTCGTCGACAGCTCTGGCGGAACATCAAGTACTACGAGTGAAAAGAATGCACAAAAAGCCTACCTTCTGCATCCAAACTGTGACAAGTTCTGAGGCTGACCTGGCCTGTGGGGACTGTTCCTGGACGGGACATGGGCTGATGGGGCTGTCCCGTCTGTCTGTCCACTCATGTCTGCACAGTTAACCCCGGGAGCAGCAGGGCTTGTACCGTGCCCACATTGTAAACACTTAAGTGGACTTGTTATCAGTCAGGGCTGATAGGAGGCGAGCGACCTGCTATCGCCGCACGGAGAGAGGGGGCAAAGTACAACAGCCGCTGACATTGGACTTAAAAAAAGAGCGGTCTGTGAAAATACTACTGCAGACCTTCAACTGTGGCCCACAAATTTAAACGGCTATTTATAGAACGTGTGTTACGTCGGGTTGGAAGAGCGTAGGAGAAGCTGAGTTTGTACAGTTGTGAAAAAAGTGAAATGCAAATGCATCGAAATCAGAGTTGGTTGAGGGCCGTAATTAAAAATATATTCAACTTGAGGCCCGGGGGATAAATCTTCCCTCAAATATTATAAAAAACACTATTATTTGTCTTAATTGCTAGTTAATACTGGGTTACTATTTGGTGCTATTTTAGTCCAGGTTTAATTCCCTTTAGAGTTTCTTTGGTCCTGGTTTAGATCTAGTTTACTGCTGGGATATTCCAGGTTCAGGTTATGTTTGTACTAGTCCTTGATTAATTCTGGACCAACGGTGTTTGGTAAATTTTGTAGTGCAAAAAAATAAAAAATAAATTAAAAAAAATTTGATTTGGTGATAGGGAAATTTGATGTGATTCCAAATGTTGTCAAATGCGGTAACGGATTACCTGGCCTGCAAGTAGAACATTTTGTTGAATAGCCCTGATATAGCCGACTTCCTGTTCAGCTGAAATTAGCTTAAGGTACATTAGCCACAATCAAACTTTACATGTTGTAATGATCACACACAGTGCACAGACACTGCACCTGCTGTTTGAAAACTTAGGTCGTGTAGAATTCAGTCTGTGTGTTTAGTTAAACTGTCGTTATGTCCATTGGAGATTGTCACGCTGGACAGACGAGCTAACATGTTAGCTACCTTAACAGAGCTAAACAGGAAGTGCTCTGCCATTTTTGAACAAACTGTATATAATTTGTATTCTTGTGCCATTTTATTGTTGTGAAAAGACTGAAAGTGAAAGTTTGTGCTCTGGATGGTGGATTTTATCAGTGCATGAGTGCATGGGCCACAATTTCAATTCTGAGGGCCACATTAAATCACACATTGGCCCCCGGGGTGAGTTTGAGATCCCTGATCTGAATGATCAGCCTGGTCTTTTTCAGATACTTAGCAGACATCTACAACATGTGGTTTGTAGTGCGGCTCTAGGCCCTAGGTCAACTTTGACGGTTAACAGGTCATTAGTGTTTAGCCTTAAAGCTGTGGTACCGAACTTTTGTAGTTGTGATTGAGTAAACATTGACTTTTCCACTAAAAAGTAGTGTTCGACTCAGCCCTCTGTAGCAAAACAAAAAAAATGTCTTATTACACCTATTTTAAACAAATCTTCACTGGCTCCCTATTAGAGCAAGAATTGACTTTAAAATGCTGCTGCTTGTTTACAAAGCGCTCCATGGTTTAGCGCCTAAATACATCTCTGAGCTACTTCTGCCTTATGAACCTGCACCAAGTCTTATCTTCTGATCTCAATCTTCTCGTTGTCCGCGCACAAACTTCAAATTGGAGAAGCTGCCTTCTCTCATTATGGCCAATGTAAGTGGAACACACTTCCAAATGAAATGAAATGTGCTCCAACCCTGAGCTCATTTAAAAGCAAATTAAAGACACATCTATTTAGATTCACCTTTCATTAGATCTTTTTTTTTTTTTTTATCTTTGTTTTGTGTATTCTTGTGTTGGGAAGCACATTGTGTTGCAGTTTCTGTATGAAATGTGCTATACAAATACATTTTCTAACAAAACCAAATCAACTATTTGTCAAGAACTAAACAAATATTAGACAGTATAAAATATTTTTTGTAAATGTAAAATCAGGTAACCCAGCTTTAAGTTTCTGTCAATAACACATAATCAATATCTGAAGAGACTGGAAAAAAAAACAGTTATGGTATGCAACTTGTTATAGTATGCACAGAAAAGTCTTGTGAATAAAAGATAAACTGTTTAGTACAGGTTAGTATGTCAGTTTCAGAACAGACAAGATAAAAGCTAAACAGATATTTTAAAACCGATAAATAATCCCACATTGTTTTCCTCGATCTGTTCCACAAAGAGTAGAACATAAAGACACATGTAACAGTGGCCCAGGTGTCTGTGTGTTTACAGCACATACACACTGTGATGGGAGCTGGCCTGACTCATGCAGGTCATTTTATGGCTTTGTATTTTCCACCAAAACAAAACATTACAAAAGTTCAAATGTATGTGAGTAGGTTAGACAAATACTGTTTATTGGATATTGAATTATAGCATCAGATTTTTTTTATACAGAATAAAAGGCAACAAAAAGAGCAAAAAATTATTCAGAAATATAGATTGTAAATGTTCCAAAATGTTGGTCTGTTAGGGCTGATTGATTCACACTGAAAAGTCCACACCAAGGTCCAGACAGAACCTTCAAAAGTGTTAAAATATGAAGACTTTCGGATGTTATGTGACGTTGACTTTCTGTTGTTACGGCAACGGTAGTGCGTAAAACACCAACTTTGTTTAAGGAAGTTAAAGTGCAGATGACAGGTTAGACCATTTTTTTTTAGTAAAACACAGTGAACATGATTATATTTGCAATGTCACAAAACATATACTGCGATACTGACAAAAATGAATATCTCGATCATTTTTTGGCGAATCTCGATAACGATATTTGGACGATATTCTGTCAGTTCAACATAAATGTGTTCAAATCTGTGTTCAAATTAGTTACACTGGAAAAAAGTGACAACCTTAAATACTCTAATTAGTTTAGAATTGCTTTGACAGATGTGATTTGGCCATGTTTGACCGTCTTAAATAATATAGAACAAGTAAGTTATTATCTTAATTTTTTTTAAGTAAATTGAGCCAAAATCTACCTAAAAACCTATAAAATGCTACTAATTCTAGGCACACAAATCCTTAGTTTTCTAATTTAAGATGAAATATTTGTCAAATGAATCACAAAACTGCAGCAATCTCCCATTATAAACCAATTTTCCTGCCTTTTAAAGCTCTCTTTGAATTGCTTAATGTACAAATTCTGATCATTTATTTCATTTTCTTGTAAATGATATTATCCACGATAATATTTAAACTTTCACTATTGCCCAGTTCTATATGTATTTTGTTCATTAAATATGACATATGTACACTGGAAAAAAAAATATTCTGCCCTTTATTAAAGGTAGCACATATTGTTAAAATCAAATTTAATCATTTTTTTATAGTTATTAAAATCTACAAATAAAATTAGACTAATAATGACACCAATCGCCTGAAATTTAAAAGTGTATTTTATTTGCTTAATACAGTATACTTACATCAAATAACTGTGTAAATGCACAAATGAAAGACCAGTGGAGGGACATCAGCGAGATGAACAAAGGAGAAACTCGTTTTTATTGGAACAACATTTTCTTTAATTAAACCTTACTTAAATAAATTTAGTTGAATGAAATTAAATGTATTCTTTGCAGTATCGTCACAGGGAAAAATGGAGTAAATTCAACAATATTGCAGTACATTATTCCTGCAACAGTGTCATTTCCTCATCTCCATTGTCCCAGCTCTAGTGTTAGTTACTATGACTGAATTTGAATTGCATTGTCATGTAATTGTTCCACGCTGTCAATCATCAGCTCAGGACTTTTTAATTGAGCCGTGTGACAGTGAAAGTGACTTTGGCCTGAGGGAAAACTACATTCTACGTGTTAAATCAAAAGGCAGTTTCATTTACAGTTATAATTTGTATTTTTATTATTATTACATATATGAGTAGGGTTGGGCGATATTGACAAAACTTAACATCTCGACGATATTATTTCAAACATCAAGCATGTCACAGCAACTGAAGAAATAAAGATGTTTATTCATATGATCCTTTTGTTTCAGCACATTTTAGAAACGCCGAAGAGAGAAAACACACCCAGACCTGACAGGCAAACCAATGAAATGTTACGCCTGCCAAACGCTGCTTCTGATTGGTCAAATATTCTGTCAGTTTTTCTCATTTTGACCTCATTTGGAGTGATAGTTTTTGTGGTAAATATTTATCATAGTTTGCATCAGTTAGGTCGAACCTTATGAAGAAATGAACAAGGAAAGTTGAAAATGACAAAGTATGAAGTTCTAGAACAGAATCCCTCCACATGTGTTGTAAAAAAACGCCAAAAAGCAAAGACAATTTACACACAACTGACAGTTCCTGGAGTTTAAACTATTTGTTACAAAATATTATCATTTGTTAAATCTGTGTGATTTATGTTTTTTTCCCACAATTACAATGTGGTTGCTAGGTAACAGTTGTGGGTTCCCTTCAGAAACATTAAACACAATGGCAGAGATGCTTGTACAGGTATTTTCCATCTGTAATTGTGCCTGTTTTTACTGGTAGGAAAAACCGGAGCAGCCGGAGGAAACCTACACAGACACAGGGAGAACATGCAAACTCCACACAGAAAGGCTTGGCGTAGTGCTGCACGATATTGACAAAAAATCTAATTGCAATTTTTCTGTTCAATATTGCGATTTCGATTCGATATTCGATATTTACATACAGTATAGTATATGTTTTTTTGAGTTGAGCATACCATTTTGCAGCAAAATAAAAAAAAAATGCATGTCAAATATAAAAAATAAACTGCGCTACTAATTTGAAAGTTTAACTATGCATACATTTTAGGCATTAATACAACTGAAGCTTTAACCAAGATTGATTGGCTAGTGTGTGTCTTGACACTTCAGTTGGCCTGCATAAGAAGTAACCGTGACTATTTTTAAGACAGAAGTATAATTACACCAGCAGATTGCGCCAACTGCCCCTGCACATCTCTAAAACTCCAAAAACAATGTTTATTTCATAAGGACTGCGCAAACCTGCATGACACAGCGGTGTTTATGGACTAATATCAGTCATGCAGCTTTTATTCGCTCGGATTTTATGTCTGTGAAGAAAACAGACTGGATTTGCCTGGGAAACTATCGACGATTTACTTGTCCAAGCTAAGGTAAGGTATGGCTAACGCTAGCAGTGTGACTCCTTATTTATAAGTGGTTTTATTGAATACGCACTAGAACTGTCATGAAATCAGTGTTTACAGGCTTTTGTTTAGTCGTGTTGTGTAGTTTAAATGCCTGTCACTGTGGTGCTGCTCTGTGTTTGCTTTCGTAGTGCGCTGTGTCCAAAAACAACAGTTAAAAAAGTACTGCGTAAGAAAAGGAGGAAAATCGAGGCTTTTACGATTAGCTAATCGCAGTTGTCAATATCACGGTATCGATTTGATATCGATATATCGTGCAGCCCTAGCTTGGCGCCACCTAAAGATTCAAGGACCTTTTTGCTTTGAGGCCAGAGCGCTAATCGCTGCACCACAATGTAGATTTATCCACTCAAAACTGTGCTGGTCACAAACCACTCACAGTCCTGCTCTCTACTCTCAGTCCCTCCTTTCACCTTCTCCTCATACTTTTTCAGCACAAATTTGACTTTGAAATGTGCTTTGTAGGAGACGTTTAACTTCAATTTAAATCATTATGGATAAAAAAAATGCAATACTTCTCAACACATTTATATTTTTCTAGAATTTCATGCAAAAACTGAAGCTTCACTGACTATAGCGTTCTCCTATAGCGCTATATTTACATCTGCTGTCTCCACGTCCTGCTAGTGTTCTGTTGTGTCAGCATGAGAGACGTCCCATATTGAGACTTGACTCTGCGGCAGACCTCGTCCCGCTGCGTTCACTATGTCCCAGCTGAACCAATGTGCACCTGACCCCGAGTGTCCCGACTCCTCTGGCTCTCACTGTTCACTTAAGCAACGACCATCTGTAACAAGTGTGGAGCGACTTTTCAACACGTTTAAGTCAGATTAGATGTCGTGGCGCACTTCATACTCAAATATTAATCAAATGTGAGCATCTAGAGTAAGGCTTTACAATAATTCAGACCGGGACCACTGAAATAACATTCCAGCATTCTCACTAACAAATAAATGAACCGAAGATAACTTTTTTTTTTTAATCCTAGTTGATTTTCTTCGGCTCTTGCAAACCAAGTTGACAGCTTTTAAACTGAAATAATCCTTGCGCTACATTACGGTAACATTTAGTTTAGAGTGTTGCTGTTTCCGTGTATTTTCCGGGTTTTCTGTGATTGGTTGACTCAGCGCTCGCAAAGCCTGCCCTTGAAAGTTGTCAAAACAAGCCACGACAAACAGGAAGTCAAGCGAGAGCTGGTGAAGTGCATCCAGTAAAATAAAAGCATTACGCTACAACAGCTAATACAAACACGTCAAAATTATAGAGGTATTGTCTCTTTCTGCTCCATGCAGAAAGAGACACTTATGTCCGTACAGTTGGCTAGCGAAACTTCTTTGATTAAAACGACAAAACGGGATGAGAGCTAGCAGTTATATCAGGTATGAACTGGTATGACAGACGTTGTTTCCACGGTTTGTGTCATTGAGCGGCGACTCTCTCTGCAGATACTGGATGCACGCTCATCGCCCGAGTTGATAAACAATCCCTCCAAAGACGAAGCTGGCATTTTCAGCCTGGAACACTGTCTGCTCGCTCACCTAACGAGCTCACCTGTTCCCTATCCCTCATCAGCAGCCACACCTGCTTCTCATTTTCCCTACTGGGTTTGGAGTTTTTCCTTGCCGAGAAGGAGGATCTGCACCAGTAACACCGGGCTCACACTGCCTTCAGTCCAACTCCGGTGCAGTCACCGGTCTTGCTACGGTGGGTGACTCACATTAGCTACGGTGGTCTACAGTCCTGCTGCAGCCACAGGCTCTGCTGCCGACCTCGCGAGTCCCCAAACTCACGGAGGTTCACGTTCAACGTGGGAGAATACGCGATCGCTGAGCACTTTTTTTTTTCTCTCTCTCTTTCGCTGAGCACATGTATAGGTAAACAAAGAACACATGCGCCGAGTTTGAGTTTTGGGCTTGTTTCACGTCAGTTGATTTTCTGTTGGATTTTTCGCCGCACAATGGGTAAGTACGGGAGGTTTATTTACATCCTATGTGTTACATAATCGTGTAAATGTCGTATTTTGTATTATTAATGGTAACGTAAATATTTTATTTTGAAAACTGCCGGATACTTTTCCAATACCGAGTTGTATTACTGTAAATATGTACTTTGAACTAACTTGAAATTTAAATAAATTAAAAAAGAAAATACTAGTTGCATTATTACAATTTGATCCAACTTGAAAAACACAATTTGCAGTATTGTGAAAATGTACGTTGATCCAATTTGAAATTTCTTTAAAATTAGTTTGAAAAATGCAAGTTGCACTATTATAAAAATGTAAGTTGATCCAACTTGAAATTTCAATCTTTTCACAATGACATTTTTTCTTTGCCCTACAATGTATTTTTCAGATGTGTTTACTTCATATAATGTGGTGTTACCAATTGAAGAGCATTTATCAAGTTTAGCCAACTCATCTCTTTTTTCAGTCTAAGGACAGGGATGTTATCTTCATCGGCCACTTTTTGGATCGCTTTCATCGCCGTTGGTCTCCTCTGCATTATCATCTTCGCCCCTAATTTATTCCTCTACCGCCACCACTGTGCAGCCCTGGTTTAGACCTATATTCCAGATCTAATCGACTTAATGTGGCCGTGCTAATCATCGCCATGTCTTCTGCTGTGGTCTGACCGCCAATGTATGTACTCAATAAAGAATCTTCTAACACACTTTTGTTGTCTAAGTCTGTCCAAGGTAACATATATTATTCACACAACTATATACCACCGATGATGTAAATAAACGTCCTGTGCTTATCCATTGTGTGCCGAAAAGTCAAAGAGAATATGAACTGACGTAAAATAAGCCCAAAACTCGACGCAAGTGTTCTTTGTTGACCAGTATTTCTTAGACATGTTGATCGCGTAAACTCCCAAGTTGAGCCTGAACCCCTGTGAACGATCCGTACATATGCATACATACGATCTCAATCTGGATCTGGACTGGAGGCAATGAGAACGGTGTTTTGCATTTTGACAATGCAGTGCTTTTTCTGCAGTTTTGATCAGAATTCAATGGACACGTATTTTGTTTTAATTTTCCCCAACACCTGCTGTGGTGTGACCCAGGTAGCATACCTTTCTCAAATCCCTAAACTTAACCAAATTAACTTAACCCTAATCCAGATTCTAATCTTACCCAAACTGTAGAAGTACATATTTTAAAATATAAACTTCTGCTAGCCTGGTCACCAATGCAAAGTCATGGCATAATTAGGTTGGTGAAAAACATCTGGCACGTTTCTATTACAAACATCTTTTATTGGATCATTTACTTGTGCTACATAGTTCAATAGAAGGTATAGGAGCATGATACATCTCCCTTAATAGGCGGTTTTGAAATGTACCCAGACATAGGAGAAACAAACTGGAGCAGAGTTATCCCTATTACCTTAAGTACCACCATCATCATTTGACAGACGGAGTTGTATAAACAGCCATACGTACGACCAAAACTGTATTCGATTAGGCGGACATGGACCGTTCACCTTTAACGACCGCGGAACATCATCACATTTACTTTACGACAATGATTTTATAGAGTCTTTACGGGCCGGTCGGTATAACATGGTACATACTGTCCACAGAGAAGAGAATGTTCCACTGTCCACAGCTGCTATGTCCTTACACACTCTGCCAAAAGTCAATCACAGACAGGCAACACAGGGACAGTACAGGGGACAGTAAAAGGACAGGCCTGGGACAGTACAGAGGACATGAAAGGACAAGTAACATCTGATAGACACAAATGAGCGATTGGTTCTTCATTCTTGGTGAAGTTAGTAGGATGGATGAGGATGAACTCTGGCTCCACAAACATAAACTCTTTAATTTTGCGTTAGTTACATCTACAGCCTGTCCGTCCATGGGAGTGGATCCCTTCTTCACTGTGGTTCTCCTCAAGGTTTCTCTTTTTCCCCAAGGGTTTTTTGCGTTTTTCCTTGCCAAGAAGAAGGGTCTGGGATGCTCTGGACAATCATTCATCTGCTCTACTAATAATCTGACATGCTTGATCAATTGTTTCATTGAATGTTTATTGTTTCGTTGAATATGTATTGTTTTGTTTTGATTTCCTACTATTCATGTTTGCTAAATTAATAATCTTGGGAAGTCCTCAGAGACGACTGTTGTTGTGATTTTGGGCTATACAAAAATAAACTGATTTGATTTGATAAGCACAGGACTTTTATTTAATCCTGTGTGTTATATAATCGTGTATATGTTGAGTTTTGACGTATTTTGTATTAGTAGAAAGTAAACGTAATGATTTTATTTTGAAAATCATCGGATTCACTTCACACACGCTCGCTTGGTTTCCTGTTTATTGTGTCTTGTTTTCACAGCTTCACCAAAAAGGCCAAAATTTGAAACCAACGAAGCGCTTTCGGAGCGCCGGATTGGCCGTATACCGGAGACACCGGACTGGACTGTGTGAGCCACTCTCGGCTTTTCAAGTTAAGTAAAGACTCATGTGGCTGCACCGGAGTTGGACTGGTGCAGTGTGAGCCTGGGGGTACGTTTTTGACATTGGGTTGTATCTAGCCTACGTTTTCTTCGAAGAATGGGCTGGAATTTCTATGTATGGCAGTTTGCATAATAAATTAAAGATAAATAATAACATTTATCTTAATTTAATCCCTGTCATAGGTGCACTGTGTAACTTTTCTGGAGGATATACCTCTTTCTTCTTCACAGTTTTATCTAAAATAGTTTGTGCAGAGATGAACACAACTCTACATCTTGCTTCATTTTATACTAACTAAGGTGTGTTTTTACAGTCCAATCACAGCAGCAGCTAACCGACTCACAAGAATCCAATAAAACACATCTGACTAACACAATTGACTAATGCAAGATAAGTATGTTTAATGGTGCACTGTTTGACATTGTAGGTAATTCAAAACATCACCATGGAGACCAGGAGGTGAGTTACAGTCCTTCAAAAAAGTGACTTGGTTACAAGTGTCCTGATGTGACCCCGTCTAACTTTCTTGGCACAAGTCGCATAAATAAATAGCTTAAGATTAATTACCTCCGTGTATTAAAGGAGAAGATTAATTAGAACATATTTTGAGCGTCTGCCAATGTATGATGTCAAATGTGTAATAACGACTTCTCACAACATCAGAATAAAGATGTTTTATTGGTGAAAACTGTGTTCACTTCATTTAATATTGAACCATTTATGTAAAACAGACATGCACCACTTCAAACGTTTAATCTTTGTGTGAGAGAAAAATGTCAGCTATGTAATGCATTTGCTTTTCGTTATTCTGCATGACGAGCAAATGCTTGATAAATCTGGGTCATAGTGTGTTAATGTGATCATGTTAGTAATAGTACTTTGTGCACACAGCCAGCACCAGACTATTAAATACTCTTCTGGTATTTCTGGTTAGCGCTCTGGCCTCATAGCAAGAAGGTTCTGGGTTTAATTCCCAGTCGACCAGGGGCCTTTCTATGTGGAGTTTGCATGTTCTCCCCGTGTCTCCGTAGGTTTCCTCAGCGCACTCCGGTTTCCTCCTACAACTAAAAACCTGTCCATTAATGCCTCCCCTGACCCTTCCTCCAGGGCTCCCCCGTAAAAGAGATTCTGATCTATACGGTAGTTCTGTATTTATCCCTAACTAGAACTTTTTCTGCAGCCGATTTAAAGAAAAACTCTTTGTTTCATTCAGCTCTTTCAAGGTCCATCAGCCATTAAAATACATGTAATCTATTATTAGGCATAAGTTTCTGATGCTTTTTTTCTCGTAATGGGTCCTAAGGGTTGCACAAATTTTAGTAGTCTACTAGTCAAGAGTGTTAACGAATCAATGACGTCGTTAACAAATCCAAAGATCCAAAAGCGCATTGATTTTGCTTGGGCTATTGTAGCTTACTAATACTGGTCAAGTAATGCAGAAACATTAGACCTACGTAATGTCCTGTAATAGGCTCTTTGATTAAAAAAAAATAGTAATAATTCGGAAAAATAAGCCTATTTTTGCAAGGTGAGGCGCGAAGGCAGACACTGGCTTGATTACAGCTGAAATGAGTGTGCTCTTACTCACACACTGACTTGTCGTTTTAAACAGTGAAGGAAACACAAGTTCATGTAAAGCTCTGATTCTACACACATCACACACTTCCTACGGCGCCCTTTCGCTGACCAGTCTTCGAGGTGGATGGTCTAGGCGCTTCGAGATGGCTAGACAAAGATCCATGCGCAATAAGCCCAGGGTACAGCGCGCTCTTGGCGGATGATGTGCGCGATGGGGCGGACAGTCGGTGCGCTATCCAAGACAGGGGTAGGCTACAGCGTGCTCCGGGATTGGAAAAATGCTGAATACCTCCTCTCTAGGATGTCACAAACCCAGGACATTCAGAATAGTGTTTTCTGAGGCTCAGAGGGGAAAGGACAGTAGTTATACTCTATAACTCTATAGTTGTGTTTGGGATGAAGAACAGGGTTAGGGTTAGAGCTATAAGGCTGGGCAACATTTTTTTCCAAGTCATTTTTCATTAAAATGGATCAATATGAGAAAAAAACCTACTCGTAATTATATTTTTTTTTTTCAGATCGCCCAGCACTAGTTAGAGCTTAAAAACGCTAAAAGTCAAACTAACATTATCATTTAGCACAATTCTGTATGTGTCATTGAAATATTGTCACCTTCAAAATATTGTGATGTCACATGAAATGAACTTATTAGCAGTTAGCTATAGCTCTTCTTTGACTTAGTTTTGGTTAATGTAGCATATTTTTCCTTAACTGTTAATGCACAAACACAATAATACCATAACAACCACTAACACTCCACTTGGTTCATTGGAGCTAACGGAAAATGGACTTGTCTAATCATTAGCACAGACAATCTCCAGCCCAGAGCTGCTTATGGTAAGACTGACACTGAGGCCTCAATCCCAGTGGATGTGAACAGAAGGAGGGCTCAGGGAGGACTGGGACTGCCCTCCCGCCCCGGCACTGGCCCGGCCGGCCGACCTCAGCAAGGTCAAGAAAGAGACTTAACGGACACACTGTTCAAAACAAACACACAGCCAAGGGAAGTGTTCAGGAAAGGGCATCTGGTTTAAAATGTACAACAAACCTAAATGTAAACAAGCAACTACGAAGGTAAAAAATAAGAAGAAACAAATAAGGCTAGGTGAGTGAAAATCTGAATGAATAATCTATTAGGACCAAGCACGCAGCATGTTAGCTCAGATTGTATAGGCCCTTCTGCTTATTATTCACTTACTCATGTGTTTAAAGACACATTAATATGCACATTAAAACTATTTCATTAAATATGCCAGTGTAAATCTTAAAATTCATGTTACTAACTTTGTATGGTTGTGACTCACATCGACTACATTGTTATCAATACTATAGGACTACAAAAGTCAAATATGGCAGCCCATGTGATTTCTAAATGGAATTCTTTGAAATTGTGATTAAGATTCAAGTTCAATGAACGCAGCCTTACTGGATGCAATGAGACTTGAACCTTCAACTTGAAACTGAGTTTCAAGGAGAAGTTGAGCCATGTTCAGTCTCTTTAGTTGATCGTACTGGTCAACTGTGTTGGGAGTAACTCATTACGAAAGCAACTAGTTTCTCTAATATATTTCCCTTTTCAGTAGCTACATAGTGTAACTCATTACTTATAAAAATGTTGACAATGTATTATTAGTTACAATCTGAGTAACTCAAGTTACTTGCAGATGCAACAGTATATTAATTGCTTTTATATTTTATTGAAAGTGACACATCAGGACCAAAACACCACTAAATACTAGGGGTGTCAAAAAATATCGATTCGGCGATATATCGCGATACTCGATCCCGCGATACTCGAATCAATACTAAAATTCCGATATCGATTCTTTTGATGACGTCATGCATATTAATGAGGATGCTTTTATATCATTGATTTCAACTGAATTCAATGTCAATAGTGGTTCAAAATGTGCATATTCAGCCAGGACAGTAGAGGGCAGCACTGTCTTTAAGAAGACAATCTAATGTTAACCCTTGGCACACAAATAATTTTGTTTTTTAAATGTACTTTAATAGCATAGATCTATAAAAACAGAAATAATTATCAATTAATTGCAATTTATAGTCGTTTGTCTCAGTATCGGGATTAATCGAATCGTGACGTGTGTATCGTGATACGAATCGAATCGCCAGATTCATGGCAATTCACACCCCTACTAAATACTCTCTGTTAGCTTAAAGGTGAATAAAATATATGAGGAATGTGTTGTAACATCACATTTACATAAATTAGTGAGTAATCAGGAGTAAATGTAACAAGATTAGTATTGTTAATATCTGAACAAATGTGTGATTAGCTCAAAGTAACAGTTACATTTTTGAGTCAGTAATATTGTAATCTAAATGTATTACTTCTTCTCCCTGTAACTAGTAATAGATAATGTCTTACAATTTCACTGTAACTTACGTAACACTGCTGACCAATATTTAAATGTAAATGATTAATATCAGTATTACAACTGAATGATTAAATATACTGCCCATCACTTGGATACCAGTGTAAGTCCTGTTTACACAACGAGCTAACAGCACACAGGTCTGAGCGCTTGAGTAAAACTTGGATAACTCTTGACTGGCAAACTGCCAGAGCTTTGATAAGAGCACACATTACATAAGTACTGATGTATGAGTGTGTGTATGGAGTCTTTAGGGAGGATCTTTCCTTTTGCAAAAGGTGTTCTTAAAGTTCAAAACACCTTACACATGATCCTAAATTACAATGCAACAAGTACATTTAAAAGCACAGACATACACAGACTATTTTTGTACTCAGTGAAAACCCTTCAAAACAGTCCTTTTTCAAATCAGAAAGTGCACAATGAGCAGATTTTTCCATATAGTGCTACAATTACATTTTTCTTAGTGGAAAAGAATTACAACTAAAAAGTGAGGTACCACACCTTTAAGGGAACATCCGAAGAGAACAACTGTGGCTCTGAGATCCCATTTCCTCTTTTCATTATAAGACACTACTCAGAGAAGCTGCAGAGTTTTAGAGGAAATATCTAAGAGCAATTTTTCAGACTAGTGTTGTGATTGGGATATGATTTGTAATCTCTGAGAGCACTATTGTCCAGCTTTTGTGACATCTACACGTATTTAAGACAAAGCAGAATGCAGCCCAGGCTTTAAACCCCGCTCTCAAACTGTAAACAATAAGTCTAACTGATCACTGACTGACTCAAGTGAAAGTCAAAACATTCTTCCAACCACATCACAGCTTTATCTTTCATTGATTTGTCCACGTTTCACATAAACTCTCACTAAAGCTCAGAGCACTTGTGTCAACAGTCTTATTGTTCTGGTTTAAACGAACAAATGGGTCAGTAGAACGAGTTCTGAACACAACTGGTCCTGCAGACTGCTTCTGCTCACTGCCAAGAACCTGAAAGTCCTGTTTGCTGTAAAAAAAAGTTAGATTTTCCTAGCCTGTTATTACTCACTGTCGTCTGTAGTTTTGTGAAAGTGACTCACATTGGAAGTTTCAGGTTAACGGAAACTGAAACTTCTCACTGCAACTGCATAAGACAGGTCGTCGACAGGTCAATTTGTACAAGTGCAAGGCATGAAAGATGAAATATATTATTGTTAAATATGCACTGGGCAATATATCGAAGTTTAGATCTTATATTTTTCAGATTTGCAAAACTGAATATCAAGTATACCGTTTATAGTTACATATAAAAAGTTACATTGTAAAACTTCTAAAAAAAATAATAATAAGTGCATTTTTGTGATTAATTAGTGACCTTTCAAATGTATCAAATATGTACTCTGGAAAAATACAAACTTAAATAAGCTTCAAAAGGACTTGAAATCATTAAGTAGCATTTTTACTATAGACTTTATTACTTTATTGCTTTTGCCTGTTTTCTTACTTCTTCCAGGTCCAGAACACCTCTGCTCAAGCCTATGAGCGCATTGAGTCTCAGTGTGTGTGCAAAGCTTCTATTCACACACATTTTTACAACTTTTACCTGCGAAACACCCACATCCGAAGCTGAACTTGCTGTTGCAGCCATCACTGCATCTACAATAGATGATAAAAGATTTTTTTTTTTTTATAGATTACTGTTCGTGGACCAGCCCAAAACCTGTGTCTGAAGTCCATGACATTTGCAGCCCCAACACACACCTGATGCAAACATGGACAAGGATTTCAACTGTACACTTCCTCTTACAGTAACAGGCTATGTAGCTTTGGATGTAGCTGAGATCTCTTTTTCAAGAGTCCTGGCCAAGGGGCTCCAACAACACAATCCAAAACATAACATTTCAATAGCATTTCAGAGAGACATAACTAACAACCGTTACAGGTTCATGATTGCATTTCCAGGTCTTTCAGAAGAGAGTCAAAATGAGCCATGGAGACAGGAGTCTGGAGCTTTAAAACTCCAGCACAATACTGAAAAAGACATTTTGTGGTTTAAAAGAAAATCCATCATCAACCATGACACCTAAATATTTACAAGTATTCACAACTTCAGTGACTGAGGCGTCAGGTGTAACGACAGAAGGAGCATTCTTTATAACTCTACTTCTAGAAAACAGCATCAACTTTGTTTTGTTGGCGTAAAGAGAGAACTTCAACTCAGAAAAACTATGGAAAACTAAGTTAAATGCATTTTGCAAACTGATTTCAGTGAGTGATAAGGCAAAAGAAGAGTCATCGGCACACACAAAAAAAAATTTGCATGATTTACATTCTGTTACACATCATTTACACAAGTCAAAAAAGCGGGCCTAATATAGACCCTTGAGGGACACCTCAAAAAACATGATGCTATGTCTTGTGCAATAAAATATCCAATATAAGAAGTATGGTTTTTTTTTTTTTTTAGCCTATCCCAATGACGATATTCGGACATTTTATCAGTTCAACAGAAATGTGTTAAAGCGTGTATTGAAACGTTTAGTTGACGTTATTAAGTTGTGTTCACTTTGTAGAATTTGATGACCCATTGGATTTGACATTAGTTATTTTATTTAGGATTTGTAATTAACAATAGCAAAAGAGAATTGAATTAGCAGGAGATTTTGGACAAAATCATTGTGTAATTTGCTATTCATTCTCCATGTATATAAAATGTTTTTGTATCGCTACTCTATAACATTTTTAGTCATTTCAGAACAGTATTGGTCAGATAAATGATGAGTTGAGAGAACATACTTTGAATTTCTTTGGTTGACTATAGTCCTACAGTTTTCAATTATTGGATATCTTGAAAACAACATTCACATTATTTGCTAAAATTGCACAGCTCTAAATATAAAACACAATTGGTATTGAGTACTTTTCTTAGTAAAAATCGAGTTTAAAACATAACGTAAAATCTTTGTGACACTAGTCAAAACTGGCAGAAAAATATATGTGCACAATTATATGTACACCAACTTGAAATCAACCTTTTTCCTCACAAATCAAACTCTTTCCACACGGTCCAATGGCTGGGTGACATTGTGACATGACATGAGGGAAGCGGCGTGTTGCATGTGTGGACCTTCGGACAGAGGGTAAGTGCCACGCTGATGTGGAGACAGTGTAAGGGTCACAGTTCATTCAGCACCAGCACATCTGTGTGTGCACATGTTTGAAGAGGCTCAGCACACACAATGTTAGATCAATACTTTTATCTCAACTCATGATTGGAAAATGGGCCAGTAAAGAGATACAGACATGTTCAGTAAAGATAGACATGTGATAATTCACTGTATGTAAATGACTTAGAGTCAGTGGTGGAAGATGTAGTCAAGTTTGCAACTAAAGAAAAAGAACAAGTACAGAGGCAAACAATTACTTAAAGGAGACCTGTTAAGTAAAATCCACTTTTTGAGTTTTTAATCCTGTTGTAATAGTGTCTCTCACAGTTGTATTTGAGTTGATTGCTCGAAATACTCAGAAAATCTCTGTTTTCACCTACCACCTATCCCCGCCCATTTGACCATGTTTCCTTTGAATAACTCAAGTCTTAATGCAATTAAATAGATTTTTCAATTCATTTTGATTCAGAAGACTCTTGCTTCTGACTGCACCTGCCAATAGCACCTGTCAACCACACTACACACTGTCAATGGCACTGACCAACGGCACCTGTCAATGGCACCTGACCAACGGCACCTGTCAACAACATCTGACCAGTGGCACCTGCCCAACCGGCACCTGACAAAATCATCTGACCAACGGCACCGTCAAACAACATCTGACCAACGGCACCTGCCCAACAGCACCTGTCAATGGCACCTGACCAACAGCACTGTCAAAGGCACCTGTCAATGGCACCTGACCAACAGCACCTGTCAAAGGCACCTGTCAATGGCACCTGACCAACAGCACCTGTCAACGGCACCTGTCAATGGCACCTGACCAACAGCACCTGTCAATGGCACCTGACCAACGGCAGTAGATCAACAGCACCTGTCAACCACAGTACACCTGCCAAAGGCACAAAGGAAATATTCTGTGTTTCTTCTAAAACAGAAACCATCATTATTTTGCTTGCTGTCGTTTTTGCAAACAAACCCCATGCTGCAATGTGATTGGACCGCTAAACCACTGGTTCGGATTGCAATCCATTTGGCTAGTGGGGGCCAAGATGGATTCTCTCGAATTTGTGAATTCACGAGAATCCATTTCACTTGTCATGTTAGAGCTGAGTCACTGGAAAAATGTACCAGCTTAATAAGGTAACAAGACCATAAGAACTTGACAGTTTAATCTTGTTTTGAATGTTTTGCTGATGAAACAAACATCAAATATGTAGTTTAATCTAGAATAAGAAAATAAGCATTTATCACTTAAAAATAGGCCTAGGAAAAAAACAATAATCCAAATAGGAATTATAGCTTGCTTTTTCTTTTGACAAATTTTAGTGTAAGAAAGTCCAATTAACGATGATTTGATGACTAAATTATTTTAATATGATTAGCTACAATTAATCATATAACTTGTTGCAACAAAATGTATCATAAATTATTAATCTACGTCATATATTTTGCCAAAGAAATCACGTTAAACATGGATCACAATATGTTGTAATGTATGTAATATAGGTCCTTTAACGCAGCAGCCTGTACATTAGCAAATACCAGCTTAAAACAGGAAGCTATCCTTCTAATGCTAACTTCATAACCATCAAATAATACGATATGGCGGAGAAACATGCAAATAAAGACATCATCACACTGAACCATCCTGTTGCATGAACTGTACCATATGTAAACACGACAGACTAATGCATGATACTGCGTAAACGTGCAAACCGACGTCAAATTCTCGTGCAAAATACGACATGTAAGGAGATTTTAGACTTGTAAACATCCTTCTGATCAGTCCCACGTCTTGCAACAAAGCATCTTTGACATGACATTCCTCTGCACGGACTGGCACTGAGCTGCAGCACGCGTCTATGCAAAAACAAACCTCCAAAAAACGCGTACAAAACACGTACCTTGAAGCAGACAGCGCCATCAGCAAACGCCATACCGAAACAGAAGAGCTGAGTGCGCGAGAGGACGGAGGAAATCCACTCTCCAAACCGTGCGTCCTAGTTTTTTTTTTTTAACCCACGGTGCTGCGGCTGGCTGCTGTCAAAAATCCCCAACCAACATCCACAAGAAAAAAAATAAAAAAAATCACGCCCTCCGGAAGTGACGTAGCGGTTGACAGACGCAAAAGACGCACGCCCACCGACACACCTATGTTTTCAGCAAATAAGCGACGGGCTAGATCTGCGGAGAAGGACGCCCCCTAAGCGCAAGCAGGGCACGAGAGGACGCGCGGGGGAATACTCTGTTCTAGCTTCCTTTTCTCGTCTCCTCTGTTCTTCAGCTGTCAATCAGATGTTGTATTTAGTGGTGTTTCAAAGCTTAAAGGAGGCAAGGGAAGGTAATAAGGGAAGGAAATTTGTTGTAGTGTTTAAAGAGGAAGATAAAATAACTTGTTGTCTTTTGTCTTCTTTCTAATTTCTCTCCTCACTGTCTCTCCTCTCTTCTTCTCTTTGACCTGGACTTTCTCATCCATTTCCTACAGAGAACCAAAGGAATCGAGAACATGAGAAGGCGAGGAAAGAGAATTGAGATTGGGCAGAGGAAATGACTGTTGTGAGAAGGAGAAAAGCAGTTATAGAGGATGTAACATGAGGAAATGGACCTGTGTGTGTGTTAGAGCAGGGACAGGATCTGCAGACTTCAGCAGTGAGCGGTGCCAGCGGTGTGTCAGGTCTGGCACCAAACATAATGAAGGAACACATTTGCATATGTCTCACATGACCCACTTACTCAAGTCATTCAGCTATTCAAGCCACGGCTGGGAAGAGAGAGAAAGCACTGGTCTGTGCACCAGGGCTAACGCAGATCTACATGGATCATCGTTATAATAATATATCATATCATCATAATAGGTCTGGACGTTTGGACCTAAAGAAACTGTTAATAAAAATAATGATGTTAAACAGTAGAGTAGCAGCGCAGTGTGTGATGTGGTTAGAGCTGTTTGCACTTCAAAAGGCTCTGTGCACGGAATGTCAGTTGGCTTGTTTTTTTCAAAATAGCTAACTCATGTATGACTTCCTGTTCAATTCTTTATTGTGTGGTTTTCACTACCTCAGTCTAAAATAAATAAATATTTTTAAAAAATCAGTATAAACAAGTCAACTGATGTATCGTGCACAGAGGTTATTAAAGTGACAAATGTTTTAATTCAATGTCACTTTAATTGACTAATGCAGGGGTTCTCAAACTTTTTGAGGCCATGGACCCCTTATTGTTTTGAGAATATTTCAAGGACCCTCTATTGTTCAACACAGTGACATCATAGTAAAAGTAAGATGTTAAAACCATGTTTGTTTGTTTTTTCAAACTGCTATGAAATGTTTATTTCTCCTTATTCCTTTATTTATCATGTTATCATGTTTCTATCAAATACATGTTTCTGGGATTGTCTGTTGAATTCAATGTCCCCAGCATATGGCCCAGGGACCCCAGGGGTCCCGGACCCCACTTTGAGAACCACTGGACTAATTTTTAACTTCTAGTAGACCAGTACATGAGAGGCAGACATGCTTTTGAAGATGTTTTGTGGTGATAGATTTTCACAGTAGGTATACTACTGACTTACAGTCAAAGGTAATTTCATGATAACAAGCTGGACAAGATCCAGATCTGATAAATACATTTGGGACATCAGCATGTGGACCCTGGAAGGAGACAGTTAATAAAGCACACATGTGCTTACTCATGTGCTTACCACATCAGGAATTGAGTTTGAGCTCCATCTACTGGTGCAAAGAAAACGGCACATAAGTTCTTGCCAGATAAACTAAACTGGGAAATTCAGAACCGTGTTTTCTGAGGTTCAGGGGAGAAAAAATAGTCTCTCACAGAGTTGTTTGATGAGGAAGTAATGTTACAACAGAATTAATTTACACTGCATCCAAATGTTTATACCAGTTATTCTTTAGTTTAATCATTAAAGCCATTTGACAGATTATAACATTTTTCTAATTTTGACTTTGGTGTATAGTCTTTGTGGTAAATATTTATATAGTTTTACAGCAGCTGCAATTTATGAAGAAACTGACAAATAAATGAAGAAAATGACAGGAAATAATTTAAGTTCCAAAACAGAATCTTTCCACGTGTCGTCAACAAGTGCCAAAATGCAAAGAAGTGTTAAGTTATAATCATTTGTCACATTGTCACTCCTGTGTTATTTATGTGGATTTTGGCCCAGATTTACACGTGGTTGCTAGGTAACAGTTGTGGATTCCCTCCACATGTCATATTTACTGGACAAAACGATCTTCACCAAAACAACCAAATTGAGTAAAAACAAACTAAATGTTGCAAAATCTTAATCATCATGGTTACTATACTTAACTAAAAATATAGTCTTATAGGCACTTTAAATCATATACGCTTCACAATTAAACATTTCTATTCCTTTTATTTATTCATTTGTTTATTTAGATCATTTTATTTCAAAAATGCATATTCAAGTATCGTTGGGGTCATAAAATTTTGTAAATTCTGTGCAGTGTATAGTCTAAACCTTTCTAAATGCATTTGCTTTGCACACACACAAAGTTTGAATTATGAACTCCCAAAAACTCAAGTAAAATAAACTGTAATGTATATGTTACACTGTAAATATAGTCATTTTCTAAATTAGCAAAAAAAAAAGTTGCAACTGACTATGTAGACACTTAAATGTAAATGTTTCTCAAAAATAATGTAAATTAGCTTATATGTTATATGTTTTCTCACATTCAAAATAATAGAAGAGAGAATCCACAAATGATTATTGAGCTGAATATGGCAGTGAGTCTATAAAATCATAAATAGTCCTAGTTTACAGACAGATGTAACGCTTATGCAAATGCTGACTTCCACATCAGTGCTTTAATTTCTGGGCAATTTATTGTAAACACTTGTACACTGTAAAAAGTAGGTTGAACCTAAAAATGTAGGTACAATTTCCGATTCAAAGTTTTACTGGTAATATCTGAAATACACCAATTGTGACTTTTAAGTTCCTCAAACTAAAACCTTTGAGTTAAACAAACTGGTAAACCTTTGAGTTACAGTAATTGTGACTTTTAAGTTCATCAGACTAAAACTTTTGAGTTATAGTAACTGGTAATATTTGAGCTACAAAATTGTGACTTTTAAGGTCATCAAACTAAAACCTATTAGTCACACTAACCGGTAATATCCAAATTACACTAATTGTCACTTTTATTATTAACTTAAATTTAACAATCACATTTTTGATATGCTACTATTGTTACATGTGACTTAGTTTAATTTAATAGTCATTAACAAATGTCATTAATGCAATGCTGACTTCCACATCAGTGCTTTAACTTCTGGGCAACATATTGTAAATGTTTAACTTAAAAATGCAAGTACAATTTCCGACTTTTAAGCTATGTTAGTTCTGCCATATGTAACCTAAACAGTAATTATGATCACTTGAATGACTAACTTGATTATCGCGTTAATCAAAATGAATGAGTTCAGTAAAAAAAAAAAAAAGTAACCCTAACTTTATGTTTTTTTTTTTTTTAGTTAAATATTCAATTTTAATGAAAGGCAATAATTCGAGCGTGCCTACAAAACTAAAAATTTTTAAGTACTGAGTTGACAGATTTTTTTTTTTAATTGTCTACTTTGCCAAGATTTAAGTAGAATTAAGTCAACTCAGAAAGCACAGGGAACGTGGATATCTTTATGCAAATGCCAACAGAATCTCACTGTAACTTACATCATTTCAATTGCCTTGAAACTTTTAGATAAAAAAAAAGTACTTTAAGTTTACTCAAAAAGACCTAGAAAACAATAATGTCAATGAAATTAGCAGTTCAACCAACTTAAAAACACAGATGTATTTTTTTTAAACTTCTGTTTATACTTTTTACTTACAACTTGATGTTACTCAAAAATTATGTTAACTGGTTACCAAGAACATTTTGAGTTCTGTTATATTGGGGTTTAGACTGTACATATGCATTGGCTGAAGAATAAGTTGTAATTCTTCAACTCACATTGTCAAGCTACGTGAACACAAAGATATAATTTAATTAAACGTATGACCTTCAGACTTTTTACAGTGTGTATTTTAAAATAGTCTACTTTGACTAGTTTTAAGTAGAATTAAGTCAACTCAAAAAGCATAAGGAACATGGACATCTATCGGCAGAATCTCACTGTAACTTAAATCAATTCAATTGCCTTAAAACTTTTAGACTTAAAAAAAAAAAAAAAAAAAACTCAAAACACTGGACTTTTTAAACTAAAAACTGTTACTTAAAAAATGATGTCTACTGGTTACCTAGAACATTTGAGTTTTGTTAAATATTGGGGTTTAGACTGTACATAAGCATTGGCTGAAGAATAAGTTGTAATTCTTCAACTCACATTGTCAAGCTACGTCAACACAAAGATTTAAGTAAATCAAACGTATAGACTTCAGACTTTTTACAGTGTATTCTCTCGGAGAGAGCATCTGGATGTGCAGGTGGGCTGTATATCTCAAAGCACATGGGGTCTCTGACATAGTTTACGACCGTATATAGAACACGATGTATAGCTGTCTCTTTATGTGTGTGTGTGTTGTCCTGATTGGTTGCCAGATGAGCTCTCCGATGTGTTTTTCCTTCTTTGTTTCCTCATGTTACTCGCTGTGCCGTGTCCATCACATTCTGTCCACGTCTGAAGCAGAGAGATGGCAGCGTCGTGTTACACTTTGAAACCGGTCCAGGCTCAGAGACGTTCTGCAAGATCAGCATTTACAGGCAAACAAACACTGCTCTGAAGAAGAAGAATGTAGATTTGTGATGCAGTTCTTAAAGGGGACGTTAATGAACAGTGTCTGTGTTTTCACCTACCACCTATCCCCGCCCACTTGTCTGTATGTATTTAGTGATTGCTCAAACATTCACAGTAATCTGAACCTTTATCCAAACTTTGTCCCTTAATTTACCCATTGACAAAGGGACGACATTGGCATCATGGTTGTCCTCGAATTGCCGGTTGTAACAAAATTAATCTTTAACATACTACCAATATTTAGTCTGTTTTGATTTGTGCGTATATTGAGGTTACGGTTACTGAATATACATTTGCATATTTTGAAAAATGACTTACTCTTTAAGTATCAGACAAATAATTTCATTAGTTTAAATGGTAAATGGTATCTACTTATATACTGCCTTTGTATCTTTCAAAGCATTGCACAATTATGGATCCATTTACACCAATTTAAAATAAATAAGCATGAAAACATAAAATCAGATAAAATCATAAAATTATTCAGAAAAGTTCAAAATATTTCAAATAGTTAAAAACATCTAAAAGCCTTGTTTAGTCCTGACTCTGGTCCATGTTTAGTCCTGACTCTGGCCCATATTTAGTCTTGACTCTGGCCCGTGTTTAGTCCTGACTCTGGCCCATGTTTAGTCCTGACTCTGGTCCATGTTAAGTCCTGACTCTGGCCCATATTTAGTCCTGACTCTGGCCCGTGTTTAGTCCTGACTCTGGTCCATGTTTAGTCCTGACTCTGGCCCGTGTTTAGTCCTGACTCTGGCCCGTGTTTAGTCCTGACTCTGGCCCGTGTTTAGTCGTGACTCTGGCCCGTGTTTAGTCCTGACTCTGGCCCGTGTTTAGTCCTGACTCTGGCCCGTGTTTAGTCCTGACTCTGGCCCGTGTTTAGTCCTGACTCTGGTCCATGTTTAGTCCTGACTCTGGCCCGTGTTTAGTCCTGACTCTGGTCCATGTTTAGTCCTACTCTGGTCCATGTTTAGTCTGACTCTGGTCATGTTTAGTCCTGACTCTGGTCCACGTTTAGTCCTGACTCTGGTCCACGTTTAGTCCTGACTCTGGTCCATGTTTAGTCCTGACTCTGGTCCACGTTTAGTCCTAACTCTGGTCCACGTTTAGTCCTGACTCTGGTCCACGTTTAGTTCTGACTCTGGTACATGTTTAGTCCTGACTCTGGTCCATGTTTAGTCCTGACTCTGGTCCATGTTTAGTCCTACTCTGGTCCACGTTTAGTCCTACTCTGGTCCATGTTTAGTCCTGACTCTGGTCCATGTTTAGTCCTGACTTTGGTCCGTGTTTAGTCCTGACTCTGGTCCATGTTTAGTCCTGACTCTGGTCCATGTTTAGTCCTGACTATGGTCCACGTTTAGTCCTGACTATGGTCCACGTTTAGTTCCTGACTCTGGTCACAATTAGTCCTGACTCTGGTCCACGTTTAGTCCTGACTCTGGTCCCGTTTAGTCCCGCTCTGGTCCGTGTTTAGTCCCGACTCTGGTCCGTGTTTAGTCCTGACTCTGGTCCATGTTTAGTCCTGACTCTGGCCCATATTTAGTCCTGACTCTGGCCCGTGTTTAGTCCTGACTCTGGTCCATGTTTAGTCCTGACTCTGGCCCGTGTTTAGTCCTGATTCTGGCCCGTGTTTAGTCCTGACTCTGGCCCGTGTTTAGTCCTGACTCTGGTCCATGTTTAGTCCTGACTCTGGTCCATGTTTAGTCCTACTCTGGTCCACGTTTAGTCCTACTCTGGTCCATGTTTAGTCCTGACTCTGGTCCATGTTTAGTCCTGACTCTGGTCCACGTTTAGTCCTGACTCTGGTCCACGTTTAGTCCTGACTCTGGTCCACGTTTAGTCCTGACTCTGGTCCACGTTTAGTCCTGACTCTGGTCCACGTTTAGTCCTGACTCTGGTCCATGTTTTAGTCCTACTCTGGCCCATGTTTAGTCCTGACTCTGGCACCAGCAGGAGGCCGGTCCCTGAGGTCTTCAGAGTCCGAGATGGTTCTACACATAAGACACTGACATGTCAGAGATGTTTTTTGGTGCTAGTCCATGGAGAGACTTAAACAGAAGCAAGCTACTGAGCCACTGGAAGCCAATGCAAGGACCTAAGCAGTTTAAGACTTCCAGGTTATTCTGGGAATTAAAGCAAGAATAGAGGAAAACCTTATTAAAACCTTGTGGGCTGCATAAAATAATCTGGCCCCAGGCCTTGCGTTGGACACATGTGCCCTAGCCCTTTTCCTAAACGTATTTGTTCTCCTTAACTTAATCATCGATTTTCTGGACCCCGACGAATTAGCATTTACCTTTCAATTCTAAGCTATTTTTGTGAATAAAATGTGCATACAGTATATACCTAATAATGTCATACCTAATACCAGCGGTAGGAGACTGACTTGACGCTGGATGTACACTGACTGCGAGGCGAGCTTGGCTTAGGATATGTGCGAGTTTTTTGCAAAGTGCATGTACACTAGAGGCTGTCCACTGCGGTCTTTAGCAATTTTCTTCTTTTTTGCTGCCACAGTTCTATGACTAGAAAAATGTTATTATTTATGAATATAAACGAAACCCAAACTTACTCTGAACTAACTCCATGCTCAGTCCAAAACATACCCAATGTCCTCACTATAGGACGCTAAGAAAATAGTATTTGATGCTGTGAAAAGTGTCAAAACACAACTTTGCCTAAAAACCCAATACTGCACATCCTCTTTAAACCGTATCTCTCCTTCCGTGTGCAGCGCTTTGGGCGGCTGATCCTTTCTCCAGATGCAGGGGAGTTGGATGATGCAGAGATGACACTTGAGCAGTTACAGTAATGGGCTGGTCAGAACACAGTGTCTGGACAACAGCTGCTTTCACAATCCTGCTCAAAACAGCCCAAACCACACAGGCTCTCGTCCAGATTCAATCCTGGGATGGCACGCTCGTGTTTTTGCCACAGTGTGTCCCTGACTAGATAATAACTGCAGTTAATTTGTCAGCAGCAGGTTGGGTTTTATGGAATTTATTGGGGCCAAAGTAGTGTCCTGCCTTGGAATGTACAAGTCGTCTGGTGAATGGATAAGTTTGTGCACATAATCTGTTATTTAGAGGTGTAATAAAATATGTATTATATTATGTTTAAATGCAGTTTGGGCCATGCGTTGCTGAAAGAAATCTCAAGCAGTTCAATGCCGCCATCTGCTTGTGAGCACGTGCAGTGTTGTGTCAAAAAATGAAGTAGCTGCAAAAATAACTCTTTTTTTAGTTTAGGCTACAAAATTACACAGATGCCTAAAATACGAAGTTCACAATTCAAAGTAAAAATAAGATACGCACATATGTTGTTAAATTATATGCTGGTCTGGTCCAGCGTGGTTTATTGGAGAAAGTCAAAAATATCAATAGTAATAATGCATTGGCTCTATCTGCAGCTTTTCATGACACTCAAACATGAGTAATATTTACTGTATTCATTCACTCACACTTGATGGTAAAATACTATTGTAGTCACAGCTGCCCTGAGGCAAACTGACAGAAGTGAGGCTGCCATTTTGCACCATCGGAACCGGCTTTGACACTAATCATTCACACTCACACCAGATCCACTAGCAGTGTGGGTGAAGTGTCCCAATGTGGCGCAGTATTATATTCAAAATCATTCCGGCCTATTTTCCCCATCACGTCAAAAATTCAAACTCAAACTGTTTTTGAGTTTTTTGGAGAGCATTTACAAAAGTTCTATTAACATATTTTGGGAATTGATTCGTTGATTTGACTCTAAATATAAGATAACAACAATGTTCTTTGATTTTTACCATTTCCGTTTTTATTTATTTATTTTTTATATCAGAAGAAAAAGGAATCAAGACATAATGGGACGTCCTTCCGGACAGATGTTGGGGTAATTACTTTGCAAACTCTCACCCAAGTCCCAGTCCTAACCTTAGCCATTGAATGATGCCTAAACTTAGCCAAATAAATTGCTAAACTATTTCACGAACAGTCACAAAAGCTTATTTATGAATGAGGTCAACTGTGGCCTACCTAGTACCTCCACTAGACAAACAAAAAGTTATCTGCGATGTCGACCAGTGACCACCGGGAGGCGATATAACATAAGACAGCTTTATGAGGGTTTTACGTGTGCAAGATACCTTTTTTGTATACCAAGCAAAACATTCAGTATGATACATTTTTAAAAGAGCAAATACAATCAAATGATTCTCACCTGGTATGTTAATGCAGCAGAAATGCTCAAAATAATTTAAAACCTTCCAAATCTATCAGAAAAAAAAAAGAGTGTTATCTGAGGCTCATGGAAAGAATAGTATCTCAAAGTCTTTTTTGCATAACTTGTGTTGTTTAGATCATTTGACCACATATTTGTCATGTTTTTGCTTGAATCAAAGTGCTTTTTATACATGTGTGACTCACACGGTGACTTCAGTCCTATCCACTTTCATTCGATCAATACTTTTTCCATTTATAAAGTCCATGACATCATTGAAGACTATGAAAAATAACTCTATCACTGTAAACACTTTTTTTTTTGAGAAATATTAAGATTAATTAAAAAATGAAATAAATAAATATTATCTAGAGTTGAAAGAAAAAAATAATGGATTGTTTTAAGAAAACCGCTGTATTTTTATTTTCTATTTAGCCTACATAAAAAAAAAATAATAATAAAAATAAAAAAATCAATTCCCCTAACACTTGTTAAAGTGTCGGGTTCTTAAACAAAAGTTTGTGGATTGTTGTTGTTAGCATTGTGGCTAACTTCTGTTAGCATACCAACACCTCACACTCCTTACAGTTTTAAACACATCGTGTTGAATAATTCAGAGTCTCAGAAGAAAGTGAGCAAAACATGTGGACTGAAGTAGGAAGTTTAAAATGAATAATTTATTTTTTTGCTAACATTTTATATTCCTTTGATTCACCTCCTGTAAATAAATCACTATTTTTGCAAGTAGCCAGAGTGCGGGACTCTTCTTTATAGTACTTACATTTTTAAAGAAATTAAAAATATATAGTAGCGTACAATTGACATTAGCTTAATGATTTTTATGTTAAATGTATGATTTGTGATGAAACTAAAATCAGATTTTTAAAAATAATTTAGTAGTTTCTTTCTTTCTTTCTTTTTTTAGAACTACTAAGGCACTTCTAAAATGTATGATTTATGGATTTCATTAACATCAGCCATGTTTAGGGATGTCACGATAACAAATTTGAATATCCCCATTATAATGCAAGCCAAAATATCACAATTTAGTAATTATTCTCTCTTTTTTTCCCATTCTCATTAGTCATGTCACTTTACTACTAGTTTGCGACATGTTTTATCTAATCAAAGTTTCTGAGAGAAAAAATCTTATTGTGACATGTCGCCTGTTCGTTTTAATATAGATACATTTTGCTTTTTTTTAAATAAAGTATTTTGCTTCTTGGCCATAATTAGAGATGGGTCTATTTATTTATTTTTTAACCGATCTCTTGTTTATTTGGTGATCTGAACTAAAAACACAACTTTACTTTTCACTGCAACACTGCAAAAAAAAAGTATTTATCTCAGATAAAACACATCTGCGCCAAATAGCAGCTTTATTTCTGTAAACTCAATACATCACCCGATCCTAAATTAAATAAAAAATAAACTACAAAAAATTGTGCATCTAAAATTGTCACGATTATTTTTTTTGTTCTTATTGTGACTTGAATATTCACGATTATCGATTAACCTATCTTGATATCTCTAGCCATGTTCACTTTATAATTCACCATTTTATGACTTAAAGGGACTCGATTTTTTTGCAACAATATAACTTAAAAACATTTTCCTCCCAGCACTGATATCTTGTTAAAGTGTCTATTCAGGTGGAAATTAGTCCGCAAAGTCCTGTCTATGTCTAGTAAAATCTCGTTGTGTCCAATTTTTTCTGGTTTTGTTTATAGCAATGTGGCTAACTTTTGTTAGCATACAGACTCACCTCGCCGCTAACAGCTGTGAAAAAACATTAAAATACATTAGGATGAACAATTCTGAAGCACAAAATGCATTAGCAAAGTGAGCAAATCATGTAGACTGCAGTAAGAAGTTGAAATGAAATATTTCTGTTTGTTTACATCTTTAAGAATGCAAAAAATCAAGTAGAACCCCTTTAATACTTGGAAAAATGTTACGAGAAAAATTATGGCAAATTTGCTAGAAAATTTGTAGTTTATTACTTTCCTATAAAAATTGCTGGAAAATACTTAAATCTAAACTTACAAAAACTTGGGTTGCTTGTTTTTATTCAGTGAGTAGCCTAGCTAATTTTAGCTAATTTCAAGTAAGCTAGACTTAAAATTAGCTAAAATTAGCTAATTTCAAGTAAGCTAGACTTAAACATTTTAACTACAGTGTAACTTAAAACAGTAGCTATGATCACTCACACATAAGCTGGAGGAATAAGCATAAGCTGTATTCCTTTACCTATGCCTTTTTTGTTTTTGTTTTATACAGTGTATGGGCAAGCATCCCGGGGCTAGCTGTAGCATCTTTCAGGAGGAGATGAAGGATGGTCCCTGGCATCCGCAGACACGGTCCATAGACAGGATGCACACAGAGTCATTGTCCTCTGGGTCTTAGTATTCAGTCCACTCCGCAGACGGGACAGGGCCAACACTCAAATCAATTCAAGATGGACTGGCAAGGGAGCTCCTCGTGGGTGTAGCTCCAACGGACAGAACCGACCGGGCCCAGCGAAGTCAGGGTTTTTCCCACACTACAAGAGTCCGTTTGCAAGTGAGGGTCAAGAAAACTCAGATGTTAATGGTAAAGTAGGTCAACGGTTGGTGTGGATGTCCAAATAATTATATTTATTGGCATTAAGTTTCAAATTGTTCAGTTATCAGTTTGAGACTTTGAAAACAGTAAATCCAGTCATCTTGTTTGTAATTTCATGTTGTTTTGTACACATAGTAGTTGTTGTTATAGTTGTACTGACTTTTTTCTATATTTTCATGTTTGTTGTAATATTCAATGCCTTTTGTTTGTTTGTTTTTTGATAAAATTCTGTCTGATCAATACAAATGGAGGGAAACCATGATTAAACATAATTAACATTATTATACATAATATATTAACTATTTAAAATGCAATAAAAATAACACCTTTTATTTACGACGTAACTATAAAATGAACACATTTTATCCCAGTTTAGTAAATTTTCCGTTTATAATTTTACTTCTAGGTTGTAAATTTTGACATCACACTGGTAAGTTCCAAATGTTACCTAGCAACCACTTGGCAAAAACCCTTCTAATGCGCGCAAACTTGACAATCATAATTTACCAGGTATTAATGTAAATCAATCACAAAAAGCTACATTTTGTGTATGGTTGGGTGACTTTGTAAAATTTTGTGCCAGCTTAAAAAAAATAGAGGAACGAGCAACATCATTAGGCACAAAAGTTCCAAATGAACATGTAATCTGCTTACAAAAAAACACACACAAAAAAACACTTTTTAAAATTTGTTCCAATTTAATCCAACAAATAGCAATAACATTAATGTGGTTCTAGAAAAAACAGCAGTATCGAACGTGCAAGTTGTAATCATAGTGAACTAGCAATAGCATTAACCACAAATGCTAAACCCAGTATTCATGTTGCGTAAACGTCTAAAAAGATAGCCAGGTAATTCAAAAAGCTAACAAAACAAAAACACAAAAAATACTGTATATGTTCCCGCTTTATATCTATAGGTTATATTAAAAAGTAGGCTATTTAGGAATAGCATTAAGCTTAAACGTTGACCCAAATGGATATGCAATCTGCTAAAATTACTCCAAAAACAAACAAAGTTAGTGGGCCAGGTGATTTTAATCACTCTGTGCTAGTTCCACTGCTCCAAAAACAGAAACTAGCATTAGCATAAAAGCTACATGAATCTGCTGAAGTAAGGGCGTCTGGTTGATTTAGTTGCAACAGTTAGCACAAGTTTTAAATACAGGACAGGCACTTTATCGGGAAGATATAAGATATGGCTCCGCGGTCCCAGACACTGTGGCATGCCCATTGGCCCGGTCTCTGCTGGCACCCACCTCTTTGTGTGTGTGTGTGAGTGTGTCCAGGCAGGGCTCAGTGCTGGAGTGTGTGTCATCTGTTAGCACATGAATCATTCTGCAGATCCAAGGTGAGACTGCACCACGGCCATCTGGGCTTTCTGATCATCGCAGCACGGCCATCTCAGCTTTTACAATCACATTACATTTTATTTACAGTAGTTAGTTTTATACATTTGGAAAAGGATGAGTTGCAAAATTGTGGGAATTTTTACCGCTGGAAAAATGGAATTAAAGATGACTTGTGTTTTAACTTTGGATTTAGTGTTAAAAAAAAAAAAAAAAAAAAATAGTCAAGTCCATTGACTTCCTGTTCAAAACTGCAGAACTGAAAAGCCCTGTCTCCATAGTGTAAAAGTTTGCTTTAGCAAGCAGCAGATTTTGAATTCTTTTGTTGCAAATGGGGCTTCATTTAGAACCTTTCATGTCTTAGTAAGACTCAATGTCTGTATTTATTTTTAAAATAACTGCAAGTAAATACAGACAAGAGGGTGACGATATGTGGATGATATGTAAGCACTTGAGCATTAGCTGAGGGACGAAAATAAATTACTCAAATATGCTTGAATCAATCTAAATACGTAGAACTAATGATGAAAGAACACTGTTGTAAGGTGGTTAAAACACAGAAAAGACTATTTAACATATGTCTCTTTTATAATATGTGAAAATAAAAAAAAATGAAAATAAATTTTTAATGGTAACAGTGGAAGGCATAAATTATTTATTTTTTTTAGATTTTTTTTTTTTTTTCATTTCCTTCGAGAAAGGTTCAACAAATTTCCCTTCTCTTTGCAGCTCAGTGAGATACTGCTTTGACAATGTATCTAGGATTGTTTTCATTCATTGGTGTAATGAAACTACTGTCAACACTGTTAAATGATCAATTCATTCATGCCAATGAATAGATCAAATTTCCAGATATATCAGTCATATTTGTTGTACTATTTCTAATGGAAGTAGAAAGATAGATTCAGAAAAAAATCATATTGGACAATCAATAATAACAAACATCACAACAACTATAAAGTTACCAAATAAAACACATACACTTCAAAATATACTCATATACTTTATTTTATTTTTTCAGAAGAAAATAACAAAATAATATTTACCTTCGTGACAAACACTAGAGTCAGTTTGTAAGGTGCTGTTATGTAGACTTGGTAAATGGTGAAGGATTGCTGCCCTTCGGGGAAGGCAGTAGGTTGTATAGTTATCTCCTGATCGGGCAAAATCACCACCCTGAAACCACACAACCTACTACCTCACCCCGTCCGAACATCAGAGTCACAGAGTCCAAACATCAGAGCCACAGAGTCCAAACATTAGAGTCACAGAGTCCGAACATCAGAGTCACAGAGTCCGAACATCAGAGTCACAGAGTCCAAACATCAGAGCCACAGAGTCCAAACATCAGAGCCACAGAGTCCAAACATTAGAGTCACAGAGTCCAAACATCAGAGTCACAGAGTCCGAACATCAGAGTCACAGAGTCCGAACATCAGAGTCACAGAGTCCGAACATCAGAGTCACAGAGTCTGAACATCAGAGTCACAGAGTCCGAACATCAGAGTCACAGAGTCCGAACATCAGAGTCACAGAGTCCAAACATTAGAGTCATGAAGCACTACCTCACTCCGTCCGAACATCAGAGCCACAGAGTCCAAACATTAGAGTCATGAAGCACTACCTCACCCCGTCCGAACATCAGAGTCACAGAGTCTGAACATCAGAGTCACAGAGTCCGAACATCAGAGTCACAGAGTCCGAACATCAGAGTCACAGAGTCCGAACATCAGAGTCACAGAGTCCGAACATCAGAGTCACAGAGTCCAAACATCAGAGTCACAGAGTCCGAACATCAGAGTCACAGAGTCCGAACATCAGAGTCACAGAGCACTACCTCACCCCGTCCGGCCTTCAGAGTTACAGAGTCCGAACATCAGTCACAGAGCACTACCTCACCCAATCCCAATATCAGAGTCACAGAGTCCGAACATCAGTCACGGAGCACTACTTCATCCTGTTTGAACATCAGAGTCACAGAGCACTACCTCACCCCGTCAGAACTTCGGATTCACACAGCTCTACTTCACCCTATCCGAACATCAGTCACAGAGCACTACCTCACCCCGTCCCAATATCAGAGTCACAGAGCACTACCTCACCCCATCCGAACATCAGAGTCACAGAGTCCAACGTAAGAGTCACAGGGCACTACCTCATTCCGTTCGAACATCAGAGTCACAGAGTCCAACGTAAGAGTCACAGTGCACTACCTCATTCCGTTCGAACATCAGAGTCACAGAACACGATCTCACCCTGTCTGAATATCAGAGTCACAGGGTCTTAACATCAGAGTAAAAGAACACTACCTCACCCTGTCCTAACATCAGTCACAGAGCACTACCTCACCCCTTCTGAAGACTAGCTCATCCAGTTCGAACACCATCGTCACAGAGTCCAAACATTACAGTCATGGAGCACTACTTCATTCCGTTCGAACATCAGAGTCACAGAGCACTACCTCACCCTGCCAGAACTTCGGATTCACACAGCTCTACTTCACCCTATCCAAACATCAGAGTCACAGAGTCCGAACATCAGTCACGGAGCACTACCTCACACCATCCCAATATCAGAGTCACAGAGTCCAACGTAAGAGTCACAGGGCACTACCTCATTCCGTTCGAACATCAGAGTCACAGAGCACTACCTCACCCTGTCCTAACATCAGTCACAGAGCACTACCTCACCCCTTCTGAAGACTACCTCATCCTGTCCGAACACCATTGTCACAGAGTCCAAACATCACAGTCATGGAGCACTACTTCATCCCATCAGAACACTACCTGACCTTGTCCCAATATCACAGACTTAGAACACTGTCCATTACACTGACAGTAAACAATAAAAAAAACCTGTTTCTGTTAATAAACAGTGTACAAATGTACCGATAATAAATGCTAAGTTTCTCATGAATGCTGGTAAACAAATAGTTTATGCTTTTTTCCACCATATGTGTTACCATAATAATGTAGAATGTGATGATACCATAAGGCTAGAAGACAGCTTTTTGAAATAAATAATATTGTACTTACTCACTGTAAGTGTATTTTAAGTCGGAGTTCTCAAACCTTTTGAGGCCTTATCTGTGTGAAAATATCGCATGGACCCCCTATCAGGCTCCACAACGGTGTCCCAATAGAGTTCAAAAGTACAAACCAAATTTTAATGAAAATTAAGTGTGGTTGTTTACATCAAATGCATAATGTATTAAGATTGTCTTGTTGTAGTATTTAAGTGATATTCAATGTTATTAAAAATTTTGGGGCACCCCAAACACATGGCTCAGGGCTTCCCGATTCACTTATCTAAACAATATTAATTTCAGCAACCATTCATCTGTATTAAATAACTCTGGCTTGCAAATGTCACCTGAAATTTGTGCTGAAAATGACATTTGATAATCTACTGCTTTATTATCATTATCATGATCAAACTGGTATGAAGAATTAAGCCTTTTCCTTTCTTTTTAAAATGTCTTTCACTATCGCGACAACACAAAACAAAACAATTACAGTAATCACTCCGCTACTTTAACAGCAAAGCATATCACAAAACATCACAATTCAGTCAAACTTAGAACACCTTGTGTGGAAACCGTGTCGTGCGAGGTAATGTGGACTTACAGTAGAGGAGCTGTGTAAACCGGCAGCACATTCCAGTGTCAATCTTCGGCTCAGACAAAAGCCCCGGTGACATTTCAGCCACTTCAGGAAAGACAGTAAGTTGTATAGTTATCTGACTGGGAGGGTACGTCCCTAAAACTATACAACCTACTACCTCACCCCAAAGGACAGTGCGTTTCAGCCGCTGTCGTTTCTCCTTCCTCCTCCTCCTCTCACACGCAGGGCTCCGACAATTGTACTCATTCAAACAGAAAGACAAAAACACATGCCACTCTGGGCGCAGACACTCGGGGCTGGAAGAACACGGTGTCCTGGTCGGGTCACTGAGTTCGCTCCTGGAGACACAAGATTCAAATAAATGTGTCCCTAAACAAATAGCATAGATACTTGATTTCCATATTCAAATGTGCTTAAAAAAATAGCGATCGGTGAAAGAACGTGAATGAGCTTGTTGTAAACGCAGGTGTTTAGCGAGATTAGCTGAGGAGAAGGTACTTTTAGGGATTTGAGGAGAGGAAGTTCAGATATAACATGCGCAAACGAGTCAAACAGATGAGAAACTACGAAGCTATTCTATTTATAACGTTCTTAACAATTGTATGGAGAATATTAACCATTTTTCTGCTAGCAAAAATAAATGAATAAATAAACAAACAAACAAACATACAAAAAGAATTATAAGAATGTATAGATTGTGGGGCCAGTAAAACCTTGGTCAAAATAATTCTGCCTCGTTTCCTATTGGCCTGCTAGCATGTCAATCAAGCAAAAATGTGAAAGCAATTTTTCATGGGCATAATACAGTAATTTCACTTCCTGGTTGTAAATGATGTCATCACACTAGTGCTAGTAATATATGTACAAGGCAAAAAACTAAAAGGTTGGTTAGCAATTTTTTGTGTTTGTTCTGCAAAGAAATTAAAGTGCGTATTTTTGGAAATACCAGGAAGTAGAGCAGACTGATGACATCACACTTGGGAGACAAGGACATTTTCAATTTTCTCACAAGAAACTGATTTTTATGGCTCTGTAAACACAAATTTAGCAAAAAAGTGAGTTCTTCTTAAGTTAAAAAAAGTTACATTTAAAGAGTTTTGGCCCAATTTATTACATGGTTACTAGGCAACTACCTAGTGTGATGTCATCATTGATGAACAGGAAGTACATTTTTAATGCTAAAAATGGCCAAACTTTTGAAAAATGTCTAGTAAAACCTTAAATATATTGATCTTAACTACGTGTTTGTGAAATGAGAAGTTCAACCTGTCATGGGCACTTTAATTATTAACTTGGTCTTTATTAATATTATGTTTAAATAGAAAAAGATTGATTTGCAACTACAGTTAGGAAAATGTGTTTCTTTAGTCTGGTCTGAGCCTAGTGTCATTTCATCGATTTGCTATTGACCCTATTTTGTCCCGCCTACTTTTCTAGAACAAGCACTTCCTGTTTACCTGCATTTAGCCAGTAGATTTCAGTCGATGGGTTTATTTTAACTGTCATTATATTTAATCAAAATTGCCCCACAAGACAGACAAACAAACACGTTAGCTACCTTAACAGAGCTAAACAGGAAGTGCATTTCCAAGCCAAGTGGGCGGGACAAAATAGGGTCAATACCATCTGTCATTTTTAGCAAATATAATCAGGTGTTCTTCTCAAGCTACAAGTTGATTAAAGCAAAGTTTACAGCGTAAGACTCCACCAAGTGAAGTGTAGAACAGAGTTGCAGCTCCTGGATACACAGTCTACCTCACCTGCTTCATCTCACCTCTGCACCATCATGGCTGCATCTGCAAAACAAACAAAATACACACTTTAAGTATCGCAAAACAAGTAACGTCGTCAAAACATCTTTTTTAAACAGAGAAAAGCCATTAACTGAATTATGTGTGATCTCAAAGCCTGCGTCAGTGAGAAATGTGACAAAAAACCCCTGTGTTCCTGTTGTTTATCTTTTCTTCTACCGCTGTTTACTTGAGTTTTTCTTTTTACATGACAGATCCAAACTCTTTCATGTATTTGTAGTTGAAAATATTTGTCTTCAGAGTGCAGCTGCTCTTTTCCTTCTTTATTTTCCTATGGGCTTGGACTCACAGACTTACTATTAACAAGTGCAGCCTATATGTACTTTTTAATTATTTTTATTTAAATCTAGTTGGTGCGGCTTATATGCAGATGTACTCAATAGTGCGGTAATTATAGTAAATAAAATCCTTTGTTTTTGTTAATGGCTAAATCCGGTTGTCAGCAGGTCAAAGAGAACAACAAAGCGAACACGCTTTTAAAAGAAAATCTACAAACAAACAATTTAAACATTGAAACCAACTTAAAAATGCAAGTTTCAGCCATAAATGAAAAAAAAATAAAAAATTAAGAATCAAACCTAAAAATGACTAAAATCCCCTTTTCTATGGCGTTAAAGTGAAGCCCAGGTGCATGCCCCGTCAGTACTTGAACAGACAGATGTATCAAATTGACTCTCATGCATTTTTGCAACTCACTGCTGACATCCTGCTCGAATTCTGTAATGTCTGCAAAACCACATTTGAATAGCTTCATTCATTCTGAGTTCCTTTGGCTGATTAAATTCAATGCTGTGTTTTTTTGACTTACTGTATATACTGTAGGTACAAAAATACAACCAAGCCCTTTTGTGTACCTTCTGATAGAATGTTCTTAAACTGCCTCAAAAACAGATTATTTAAGCAGAGAAAGATCATTACCTGAATTATGTGTAATCTCCAATTCTGTGTCAGAGAGAGCCCCTGTGTGTTCCTGTTGTTAGTCTGATTTTCTACCACTATTTACTTGTTTTTCTCAGTTTGTAGCAGAGATATTATATTTATAAATACATATTTGTCTTTATAGTGCAACTGCCATTTCCAAATTTAGTTCTCACCTTTGATTCTTACGTGTTTTTGCCACTCGCTGCTGACAATTATTAGTGTCATGATGTTGTCAGATTTGCCACTTCTTTATAGCTTTTTTGAGTTTCTTTTTTTAGAAAGTCACTTGTAAATTTTGGCAGTTACTTTTTTTGGGCCATTTTCACAGCTTTGATTTGCAAAAATATGACAGAAATATGAACTTTTAGCATATTTTCATGCTTTTAACTTCTTATTAATGATAAATAAGTAACCATTAAAATATGTCAAAATTAATAACTTAAATCTGTTGTTTAATTTACTATTAGTATTTTTTTTTAAGGATTGAGACTTGGTTGCTTCTTGCTCTCTGACAATCTGGCAACCCTGGATGTCATCTGCATAACCTCTTTTGAATATAGCTTCCTTAGTTCATTGTAGGTTCCCGTGGCTGATTAAGTACAATGGTAGATTTTTTTAACCTAAGTCTTCTATAGGTACAAAACTACGCCCTTTTTCTGTCCCTTCTCACCTCTACGCTGGCCTGAAGTGACACTGTACTTCAAACACACCCAGTGACTATATACACGTCCTACTTCTCCAAACGTTTTGTGATTTGCATGGGGCCACGCGGCGGTCCTGTGAGGTGAAACTCTTTGTACACACACACACACACACAGTCAGATGTAGGCTTTAGATAGAGCTGTAACGCAGATATCTCCGTGTACAGAGCGGCGTTGTGTGGGCTCAGTGGGGGGTCTCGCTGGCTTGTGCATTATTCAACGCCGGCTTAAAGACGAGGAGGCCGGGAGGAGTGCGTATAGTCACTTTACAACAAACCCACAGACGCCGAGGCCTGAAATGTGCAGGAGAGTGTGTTGTGAAGATGAAGGGAAAGTGAATGTGTGACAAATAATGCGTTTGTTGATTTTGATGTTAGTTTAAAAATAGGTTGCAGATTTGAACAAAATAATAGTAGTGTCTTATGGTCATGGTAAGGTCTATGTTGATTAAATGCACTTATATTATTAACATACACACAAAATTCACTGTAATCTGCTGTCGTTTTCAGTAGAGTGGGTTTAATCAACTTGCATTGTGTCGCCTTTAGATGCTTCAAAGTTAGCTTGCAGAACAAGTAATATTCTCTCTTCTCTCATTGGCTGAGTATCTAACTGGATTAATAGAAAGAAATTGTGGCCTATGCAGAATAAAAATTAACTTTTTATTCATTGTAAAACACAAAAAGGATCTAAAACGACTTGAAAATAGAAGCAGGTTAATTGATTTTCTGTTCAAAACTGCAAAACTGATAAGCTCCGCCCCTTTGTGAGTAAATTTAACTGATTTTAAATAGCTATTTGTTGTTGTTGGAAAGTGGCTACGTGACAATTTTAAACTTTACATGTGTTACTTGGAATCTGAATTTTTGAATAATCGCAAATAAATACAGACAAATGGGAGGGGAAGAAAGGGGTTTTCTGAGCACTCTTGCCTCTGCTGTAGGAGAATATAAGATTACTAAGACATGCATGAATCAATCCAAATACAACTCTGAGTAAAGTAAGGACAAGAGAACAGTGGTTAAAAACTCAGAAAAGTTGACTTAAGATAACAGGTGCCCTTTAATGTAATACGTAGACAAAATTTAAAAAAAGCCTGCAGACTAAATCCCACTTGCATTACAAATTAACGCATTATTATATTATAGAAACTTGGTCGGTCTGTCAGCGCCCCCAAGCACAATGAACCTGAACTTAGTGGGTCTTGAGTGATTTGGACCATAAATCTACTTTTTAAAAGACAAATATGATGCATTTTTGTGTGATTTCTTCCTTCAAACATGCTCCTGAGTACTCCCATTTTGAAATCTCATGCACCAGAAAAATAAAAAGACAGTCATGTGTTTCCCACATCAGGAATTTAGTTGGAGCTCAATCTACTGACTGAAAAGGAATTTTTACAGGGTAAACAATCAAATCAACTTGCCCGATGTGCTAATGCTGCAGAAATGCTCAAAGCGAGTCTGGATGATTTATGGACAGGTTGCAGAACAGAGGTCTGCAACCTGCAGCTCTAGAGCCACAAGCGGCTCTTTAAAGAGAATCAACTTCTTTTCACTGTCAGACTGTGTATATGGGGTCAAAAATTGAATTATCTTCTGTTTCCAGGCTTTTTTTGGGACATTTTTGTGCAAACCCGCTTATTTAGCAGATATTTGTGCAAAAACCACGACTGTGCTGCCACCATGGGCAAACGCTGTCAGTGCATTTTCAGTTCACGTCGTTGACGCGACTGACGAGCCGCCCATGTGGGATATATAAACTCCTTCTGACATCGATGCTGTGAAGAGTTTGAAAACGGTCACTTCATCAGTCGTTTGGCTCAGTTTGTTGAGCGAGTGGTGTGAGGTGCAAAGCTGTGCAGGTTCGAAACTCATGTCACTGGCGAGTTTTTCATTTTCAATTTTAGAAGATACACCATAAGCTCATGTGCTTATGTAGACTAAAGAAAAGGTTTCATACATATATTTTGCAAAGTAAATATAAAAAAATCTTTTTGTGCAAGTAAGCTACTAGACTTAGTGCTGTACAGCTGCTTCAGCTGCAAACCTCACGTCAGGACCCGGACCGCTTCGACACAAAGTTCACATCATTTGACAAGCTCGCGGTTCATATTTGGTGCTGTCAATCAAAGTCTGTTCACACCCACCTTAAAAGGCCTCCGGGCATCTCCCACTTTTGCGAGCCTGTTTGAGGTGCAGTTGTGGGCGGAGTTAGTCCCTGACCGCGTGTTTAGCCTCACTTTAAAGACACCAATGCAACACTTTGGGCTCTGATTGAGAATGGGGAATTACACTATAAATGTGTTAAATATTCCATTCTTGGCCAATCTTATCTCTCAAGACGTTTAAGAATATACTCAGTTATTTCTGTGGATGTTGACATTTTATGCAGAAAGTAACAGATTGTTTGGTCAAATATTTTAAAAAAGATCTACTTTGTTAAATGTGTGTAGATTCATCTTTTTGTCTTGTATATTGTTGATAGTCTGACTTTTAATTGTGTTTGAGTCATGCAATTACAGCTCTTATGCTGCGTTCACTCCGGACAGCTTATTTGTGTCAAAATTCGCCTAAACGTGCATAAAATTTCGTCAGTTATTAATGTGGATGCCTCTATAAGCTTCCAAAATGGTCAGATGCGCGTCAAGGCTTTGGTAGACAAAAAGACACTTTTAACGCCCCAAAACACTTCTTCGCCGCTCCCCGCTTGTTTGCACCTTTGTTTTGCTTGTAGACAGAGGGAGGGAGAAAGATAAAAGCTTGCCTGCATTTATAAAACGGAGCTTACCCCATCACACAACTTTCTCCTCCTCCAGGCAGTGTCCTTTTGCTGCCTCTGTCCTCCTCGGCTCCTCCCGTCGTACAGCAGGTTTAAGCACGGCAATGAGCATTTTAATAGATCCATGTGAGCATGTTGTAAGTCCAGATCATGTCCCGTGTTGTTTGTTTTGTTGTGTCTCCAGATTTTCAAAGCAACGAACGGCAAAGTCTTTGAAAAAGACCCCAAACAAGCGACCTTTCGTTTAAAAAGTTTCTTCAGTCCTCCTTTCCTCTTGCTGTGAGAGGAGAACAACATGTCACGTGTCTCTGATTGGCTGATGCTGAATTCCAACACGTGAAAGATGGATTTTCCCAACTCCTTCGAGCCTCCAATCCGCAACACGCCGCGTTTTCAGATGCCTAAACACGCCACTAATACGCTTGAACGCTCAAGACGCGGGTTTACATTGACCTAACGTTGAAAACAGACGCAAATACGCCAAGACGCTGTCCGGTGTGAACGTACCATTGTGCTATTAAAAGTTGCAGATCCCTTGTGTAGAAGATCTACCTATGACATCACAGATCCGGAGCATTCAAAATGGTCTTTTGAGCAGAATGAAAGATAACTGACAAACTCCAGCAATGTTTTTGATAAAGAAGCAATTTTAGTATAGAAACAAAACTTGGCGATTTTGCAACAAACAAACAAACAAGCAAAAAACACACCCAAAACTTCAGTCATCATGTCAGTATCAAAATAAACCTGTACCACAGCTTGAGAACAACCCATTTCTCTCATCTGATATCCAAAGTGTAGGTTTGATTAGCATTGAGTTGAAGTTGCTCATTGTGCAGCAGCAGTCCAGTCTGGCTAAAAGCTGAAGGGCTCAGACTTCATAAGGTCAATACAGCTCTGCTCTCGCTCTGCTGACTGGACACACTTCTATCTAATATAGTAGATGGCTCCGGGGTCCTGACCGGCCCAGCACCGCCTGGAAGACTGCTGCTTCAACTGGTGCCAACTGCATACACTGCACTGACACTCACTGCTGCTTTCCCTCAGATTTATGGAGTTATTACATACTCTGTAGCACTTATCGTCAGGCTGGAGGCTGGAGGATTCATATATCAATAGTATGGATGATTAGATGGCATTTTGTGAAACAGTCACGCGTCAGCTGAAATTTGACTTAATTAACCACAATAACTTACAGTACATACTTACATGACACATGATGCATTGAGTGTGTTGTTATGGAGTGTTAAAGATGCTCTTGAAGAACGTTTTGCTTTGGCTTTTCATGGTTTAGATTAGAAAAGGGCTACAAAACTTAATCGATTAATCTAAACTAATTTAGCAATCAAATAATCATTAACTGGTCTTTATACAAGTTCCAAACATCTATGAGCTGTGGAAAAGCGTCAGCTTTAACAGAAATTGCATGAAATTATGTACATTTTGTGTTTTTGTAAAAACTAGTTTGTCTGAGCCTGGTGTTGTTATGACTCTAAATTTAAAACTCAGCAGACTCTATCTTTGATGAAGCCTAACTATCAGTGCGCATACATGCAGCTCATAAACCGTTTAAAAACGGAATATTGACAATAAACCGAATATGAAGCACATGTAAACGTAATCTATGATACCAGAATGAATACATTTTGGTTTAAGCTAGTTTTGATAAAACTTTTATTTTAAAACTCACCAGAAAATCAAAATTTTCGTCATGCTAATGGATTTTTTAAACGTTATTTGTTCAAATGAGCATCTAGTTTTGATACCAGTTTGAGTACTGATTAGTATCAGACTTTTGGATACTTTGTGACAACCCTAACATCTACATCTCCCGGATGTCCTCAAGCGACTTAATCTTGTATTCAAGTCACTTTTGCGTTCTAATCAGTTAATCGAAGAAATAATCGCCCAACTAATCAATTGCCAAAATATTTGTTAGGTGCAGCTCTAGTTTGGTATTTAAAATAAGTATCTTGTCCATCTGTGAAGCATTGTAAAACATTTACTTGGATCCTTGAAGACTAGCAGCTATAGGTAGCAAATGGGAATCCTAATGACACAACAATGAATTAGCCAGGCTAGCGCCATCTAGTCCCACAACAAATTTCATTTCACTCCAGCTACTACGTCAGGTATCAGAGGACTGCAGACGGTTCCCAAAAAGCAAAAGGTATGGTTGTCCAGCGAGCAGGAGTGGAGTGGTGTGTTGGCAAGAACCAACCAGAGTTGAGCTAGCAGACCTGTATGTGCTCTTCTCGTCTGACCTTGTGTCAAATATTAACTTGGAATATAATATTGTACCTTTTAATTTGCAAGTTTACCACATAGACACGGCAACAGCCACTGACACGTTTATGCTCCACTTCATGGACGACAAAATGTCCAAAAAGCAGTGATTGGTTAAATTAAAAAAGTTTAACGAACCCCAATGATGTGATGTAAGACAGTCTTCCACAAAGTGAAATGAAACTGGCTGATGCATCACGGTAGGAAAAAAAAGCTTGCTCCATCATAAGCATGCACATGTGATAAATGTGATTTGGAGACAGAAACACAGAATGTGTTTTTTTCGACTACTCTCGAAGACAGAACATTTTAAATGAATATGACAAAAGCCAGCGCAAGTGTATCGACCCGATNTGTTCCCGTCAGGCATGTCCATGAGTGTTACTGGGACAAAAGACGCGAATAACGAACTTCACCAAAACGACCAAGTGGAGGACCAGAAGAAACTAAATGTGCAAAATCTTAATCATCATGGTTACTATACTTAACTAAAAATAGGTCTTATAGGCACTTTAAATCATATACGCTTCACAATTAAACATTTCAATTCCTTTTATTTATTCATTGTTTTTATTTAGATCATTTTATTTCAAAATGCATATTCTAAGTAGTCTGGTTGGGTCATAAAATTTTGTAAATCTTCTGTGCAGTGTATAGAGTCTATGAACCTTTGCTAAATGCGTTGCCTTTGCACACACACAAAGTTTGTAGTTTATGAACTCCAGAAATACTCAAGTAAAATAAAACTGTAGAAGTATATGTTACACTGTAAAGTATAGGTCATTTGTCTAAATTAGCAGAAAAAAAAAGTGCAGACTGACTAGTACTGAGCACGTTAAAGTGTAACGTGTTTCTCAAAAAGAGTTAAATTAGCTTGTATAGGTGTGTTCTCACAGTCAAAGATGAGAATTGTGTGGAGGCTGAATGATGGCAGTGAGTCAGTGAAACAACTTATAAATCAGTGGCGCCTAGGTTTAAGCACGCAGGATCGTAGACGCTTATGCGAAATCCTGACTTCCACAGTGGAGTGCTCTTGAGCTTGTGGGATAGTAACTAATTGTACACTCGTAAAAGTAGGTTGAAAGCTTAAGATGTAGTCAGCATTTCGGATGTGCAAGAGTTTTACTGGTAATATACGAAATGGCGACCTAACTGGTGTGACTTTTGAAGTTCATCAAATAAAACTTGGTGAGGTTAGGAGTACTGTGTAAACCTTGAAGTATACTAGGGACTGGTAAACCTTGAGTTATACGTAACTGTAAAGGCTGTTGAGTTATATGTACCTGGTAGGACTTTGGTTATAGGGTAACCTGGTAAAACCTTTGGGTTATAGTGGGCAACTGGTAAACCTTTGGAAGGTATAGGTAGACTGTAAAGGCCGTTTGAGTGGTAATAGCTGAAGCTGTGAACACTTTGAGTTGAGTAGTAAGTGGGTAACCCTTTGAAGGTTACTGAGTAACTGTGAGAAATTTGAGTTAGTGAGTAAGTGGTAGGAGCCTTGAGTTATAGTGGAAGCCTGGTAAGACTTGAGGTTATAGTAGGACTGTAACTCTGAGTTATACTTAACTAGGTGACCTTTGAGGGTTAGTGAGTATGGTAAACGTTTGAGTTAGTAGGCTACTGGTACAGGGGCCTTTGAACGTGTACAGGTGAATGTGTGTGATCTTTTAAGTCATCAACGGCTAAGCGGACCTTTGAGTTATACAGTAACTGTAGTATTTGAGTACACATGGCTGTGACTTTTTAAGTGTGATGCAAAGCTAAAACCTATTTGAGTCCACACTAGCGGTAATATCAAGTGTACACTAATTGTCACTTTTAAGTTTATTAATGCAAATGCCTGACTTCCACATCAGTGCTTTAACTTCTGGGCAACATATTGTAAATGTTTAACTTAAAAATGCAAGTACAATTTCCGACTTTTAAGCTATGTTAGTTCTGTCATATGTACTGAAACAGTAAATTATGATCACTTGAATGACTTTGGATTAACTTTATTATCACGTTAATCAAAAAGGAATGAGTTCAGTAAAAAAAAAAAGTAACCCTAATTTATTTTTTTTTTTTTTAGTTAAATATTCAATTTAATGAAAAGGCAATAATTCGAGCGTGCCTACAAAACTCAAATTTTTAAGTACTGAGTTGACAGATTTTTTTTTTAATTGTCTACTTGCCAAGATTTAAGTAAATTAAGTCAACTCAGAAAGCATACGGGAACGGGATATCTTTATGCAAATGCAACAGAATCTCACTGTAACTTACATCATTTCAATTGCCTTGAAACTTTTAGATAAAAAAAAAGTACTTTAAGTTACTCAAAAGACCTAGAAAACAATAATGTCAATGAAATTAAGCAGTTCAACCAACTTAAAAACACAGATTTATTATTTTTAAACTTCTGTTTATACTTTTACTTACAACTTGATGTTACTCAAAAAATTATGTTAACTGGTTACCAAGAACATTTTGAGTTCTGTATATTGGGCTTAGACTGTACATATGCATTGGCTGAAGAATAAGTTGTAATTCTTCACTCACATTGTCAAGCTACATCAACACAAAGATATAATTTAATTAAACGTAATGACCTTCAGACTTTTACAGTGTATATTTAAATAGTCTACTTTGACTAGTTTTAAGTAGAATTAAGTCAACTCAAAAAGCATAAGGAACATGGACATCTATCGGCAGAATCTCACTGTAACTTAAATCAATTCAATTGCCTTAAAACTTTTAGACCTAAAAAAAAAAAAAAAAAAACTCAAAACACTGGACTTTTTAAACTAAAACTGTACTTAAAAAAATGATGTCTATGGTTACCTAGAACATTTGAGTATGTTAAATATTGGGGTTTAGACTGTAGCTATACATATGCATTAGCTGAAGAATAAGTTGTAATTGTTCAACTCACATTGTCAAGCTACGTCAACACAAAGATTTAAGTAAATCAAACGTATAGACCTTCAGACTTTTTACAGTGTATTCTCACGGAGAGAGCATCTGGATTGCAGGTGGGCTGTATATCAAAGCACATGGGATCTCTGACATAGTTTACGACCGTATATAGAACACGATGTATAGCTGTCTCTTTATGTGTGTGTGTGTGTTGTCCTGATTGGTTGCCAGATGAGCTCTCGATGTGTTTTTCCTTCTTTGTTTCCTCATGTTACTCGCTGTGCCGTGTCCATCACATTCTGTCCACGTCTGAAGCAGAGAGATGGCAGCGTCGTGTTACACTTTGAAACCGGTCCAGCTCAGAGACGTTCTGCAAGATCAGCATTTACAGGCAAACAAACACTGCTCTGAGAAGAAAAGAATGTAGATTTGTGAAGCAGTTCTTAAAGGGGACGTTAATGAACAGTGTCTTGTGTTTTCACCTACCACCTATCCCCCCACTTGTCTGTATGTATTGCTCAACATTCACAGTAATCTGAACCTTTATCCAAACTTTGTCCCTTAACTACCCATTGACAAAGGGACACATTGGCATCATGGTTGTCCCTCGAATTGCCGGTTGTAACAAAATTAATCTTTAACATACTACCAATATTTAGTCTGTTTTGATTTGTGCGTATATTGAGGTTACAGTTACTGAAATACATTTGCATATTTTGAAAAAATGACTTACTTTTAAGTATCAGACATAATTTCATTAGTTAATGGTATCTACTTATATACTGCCTTTTCATCTTTCAAAGCATTGCACAATTATGGATCCATTTACACCCAATTTAAAATAAATAAGCATGAAACATAAAATCAGATAAAATCATAAAACTATTCCAGAAAGTTCAAAATATTCAAATAGTTTAAAAACATCTAAAAGCCTTGTTTAGTCCTGACTCTGGTCCATGTTTAGTCCTGACTCTGGCCATATTTAGTCCTGACTCTGGCCGTGTTTAGTCCTGACTCTGGCCATATTTTAGTCTGACTCTGGCCCGTGTTTAGTCCTGACTCTGGTCCATGTTTAGTCCTGACTCTGGCCCGTGTTTAGTCGTGACTCTGGTCCGTGTTAGTCCTGACTCTGGCCCGTGTTTAGTCCTGACTCTGGCCATATTTAGTCCTGACTTCTGGCCATATTTAGTCCTGACTCTGCCCGTGTTTAGTGCTGACTCTGGTCCATGTTTAGTCCTGTTCTGGCACATGTTTAATCCTGACTCTGGTCCATGTTTAGTCCTGACTCTGGCCGTGTTTAGTCCTGATTCTGGCCCGTGTTTAGTCCTGACTCTGGCCCGTGTTTAGTCCTGACTCTGGTCCATGTTTAGTCCTGACTCTGGTCCATGTTTAGTCCTACTCTGGTCCATGTTTAGTCCTACTCTGGCCCATGTTTAGTCCTGACTCTGGCCCAGCAGGAGGCGGTCCCTAGGTCTTCAGAGTCCGAGATGGTTCTTAACATAAGACTTACATGTCAGAGATGTTTTTTGGTGCTAGTCCATGGAGAGACTTAAACAGAAGCAATGCAAGGACCTAAGCAGTTTAAGACTTCCAAATTATTCTGGAATTAAGCAAGAATAGAGGAAACCTTATAAAACCTTGTGGGCTGCATAAAATAATCTGGCCCCCAGGCCTTGCGTTGGACACATGTGCCTAGCCTTTTCCTAAACGTATTTGTTCTCCTTAACTTAATCATCGATTTTCCGGACCCGACGAATTAGCATTTACCTTTCCATTTCTAAGCTATTTTTGTGAATAAAATGTGCATACAGTATAATACCTAATAATGTAATACCTAATACCAGAGGTGGGAGACTGACTTGACGCTGGATGTACACTGACTGCGAGGCGAGCTTGGCTTAGGATATGTGCGAGTTTTTGCAAAGTGCATGTACACTAGAGGCTGTCCACTGCGGTCTTTAGCAATTTCTCCTTCTATGACTAGAAAAATGTTTATTATTTATGAATATAAACAAAACCCAAACTTACTCTGAACTAACTCCATGCTCAGTCCAAAACATACCCAATGTCCTCACTATAGGACGCTAAGAAAATAGTATTTGATGCTGTGAAAGTGTCAAAACCAACTTTGCCTAAAAACCAACATTTAAACCGTATCTCTCCTCCGTGTGCAGCGCTTTGGGCGGCTGATCCTTTCTCCAGATGCAGGGGAGTTGGATGATGCAGAGATGAACTTGAGCAGTTACAGTAATGGGCTGGTCAGAACACAGTGTCTGGAAACAGCTGCTTTCACAATCCTGCTCAAAACAGCCAAACCACACATGCTCTCGTCCAGATTCAATCATGGGATGGCACGCTCGTGTTTTTGCCACAGTGTGTCCCTGACTAGATAATAACTGCAGTTAATTTGTCAGCAGCAGGTTGGGTTTTATGGAATTTATTGGGCCAAAGTAGTGTCCTGCCTTGGAATGTACAAGTCGTCTGGTGAATGGATAATTTGTGCACATAATCTGTTATTTAGAGGTGTAATAAAATATGTATTATATTCTGTTTTATATGCAGTTTGTTACCCTTTACGGCCATGGGTTGGTGAAAGAAATCTCAAAGCAGTTCAATGCCGCCATCTGCTTGTGAGCATGTGCAGTGTTTGTCAAAAAAATGAAGAAGTAGCTGCAAAAATAACTTTCTTTAGTTTTAGGCTACAAAACTGCAGAGATGCCTAAAGTACCGAAGTTCACAATTCAAGTAAACATACAGTTACGCACATATGTTGTTAAATTATGCTGGTCTGGTCCTACCTTTTCATCAGCGTAGCTTATTGGCGAAAATCAAAAATACAGTATCAATAGTAATAATGCATTAGATTTATCTGCAGCTTTTCGTGACACCCAAACACGAGTCACGCTTTACAGTATTCATTCACTCCACACTCAATGGTAAGATACTATTGTAGTCACAGCTGCCCTGAGGCAAACTGACAGAAGTGAGGCTGCCATTTTGCACCATCGGAACCTCTGACCACTGATCATTCACACTCACACCAGATCCACATTAAGTGTCCCAATGTGGTGCAGTATTCAAAATCATTCCGGCCTATTTTCCCATCACGTCAAAAATTCAAACTCAAACTGTTTTTGAGTTTTTTGGAGAGCATTTACAAAAGTTCTATTAACATATTTTGGGAATTAATTCGCTGATTTGACTCTAAATCTAAGATACCAACAATGTTCTTTTGATTTTTACCATTTCCATTTTTTATTTATTTTTTATATCAGAAGAAAAAGGAATCAAGACATAATGGGACGTCCTTCCGGACAGATGTTGGGGTAATTACTTTTGCAAACTCTCACCCAAGTCCCAGTCCTAACCTTAGCCATTGAATTATGCCTAAACTTAGCCAAATGAATTGCTAACTATTTCACCAACAGTCACAAAAGCTTATTTTATGAATGAGGTCAACTGTGGCCTACCTAGTACCTCCATTAGACAAACAAAAGTTATCTGCGATGTCAACAAGAGACCACTGGGGAGGCGATATAATATAAGATAGCTTCATGTGGGTTTTATGTGCGCAAGATACCATAGGAAAGAATAGTATCTCACAGACAGAAATCTGCTGTTTTGACGACGATGCAATGCTAGAACAGGATTGTAAAGTCTTTTTTGCATAACTTGTGTTGTTTAGATCATTTGACCACATATTTGTCATGTTTTTTGCTTGAATCAAAGTGCTTTTTATACATGTGTGACTCACACGGTGACTTCAGTCCTATCCACTTTCATTTGATCAATACTTTTTCCATTTATAACGTCATGACATCATTGAAGACTATGAAAAATAACTCTATCACTGTAAACAGTCTACAACACTCTTTTTTTTTTTTTTGAGAAATATGTATATTAATTAAAATAATAATAAAATAAAAAAAATAATACAATAATAAATATTATCTAGAGTTGTAAAAAAAAAAGTGGAATGTTTTAAGAAAATTGCTATATTTAAAAAAAAAATCTATTTAGCCTACATAAAAAAAATAAAACAAAAAAACAAAAATCAATTCCCCTAAGCACAGATATCTTGTTAAAGTGTCTATTCAGGTGGGAATTAGTTCTTTTAACTCAAACAAAGTTTGTGGATTGTTGTTGTCAGCATTGTGGCTAACTTTTGTTAGCATATCAGCACATCACACTCCTTACAGTTTTAAACACATCGTGTTGAATAATTCAAAGTGAGCAAAACATGTGGACTGAAGTAGGAAGTTTAAAATAAATTATTTATTTTTTTGCTTACATTTTTAAAGAAATACAATATTGTGTAGGCTATAGTAGCGTACTTTTGACATTAGCTTAAAGGGGCTATACTCGATTTTTGCAACAATGTAACTTAAAAACAATTTCCCCCCAGCACTGATGTCTTGTTAAAGTATCTATTCAGGTGGAAATTAGTCAGCAAAGTTCTAGGTTCTAGTTCTAGTCTAGGACTAAAAAAATTAAGTTTTTGTTTTTAGTAATGTGGCTAACTTTTGTTAGCATACAGACTCACCTCGCCAATAACAGCTGTGAAAAAACATTAAAATACATTATGATGAACAATTCTGGAGCTCAGAATGCATTAACTAAGAGAGCAAATCATGTAGACTGCAGTAAGTTTAAAATGAATTCTTTCTGTTTGTCTACATCTTTAAGGATGCAAAAAAAATCAGGTATAGTCCCTTTAATGATTTTATGTTAAATGTGTGATTTTTTGATTAAACTAAAATATTTTCAATAATTTAGCAGTTTTTTCATTTTTTTTAGAACTTCTAAGGCAGTTCTAAAATGTATGATTTATGGATTTGGATTTCATTAACACCAGCCATGTTTAGGGATGTCACGATAACAAATTTGAATATACCCATTATAATACAAGCCAAAATATTACAATTTAGTAATCATTCTCTCATTTTATTATTTATTTTTTCGTTCTCATTAGTCATGTCACTTTACCACAAGTTTGTGGTTTGTTATATCAAATCAAGTCGGCAAAGTTCTGTCTATGGCTAATAAAATTCTGTTTGTGTCCAATTTTTTCTGGTTTTGTTTTTAGTAATGTGGCTAACTTTTGTTAGCATACAGACTCACCTCGCCGCTAACAGCTGTGAAAAAACATTAAAATACATTAGGATGAACAATTCTGGAGCACAAAATGCATTAGCAAAGTGAGCAAATCATGTAGACTGCAGCAAGAAGTTTTAAATGAAATATTTCTGTTTGTTTACACCTTTAAGGATGCAAAAATCAGGTAGAGTCCCTTTAATATTTGGCAAAATGTTACGAGAAAAATCATAGCAAATTTGCTAGAAAATTTGTAGTTTATTAGCCTACTTTCCTATAAAAGTTGCTGGAAAATACTTAAATCTAAACTTACAAAAAACTTGTGGGTTGGGTTGCTTGTTTTTATTCAGTGAGTAGTCTAGTTAATTTTAGCTAATTTCAAGTAAGCTAGACTTTAAATTAGCTAATTTCAAGTAAACTAGACTTGAAATGAGCTAATTTGAAATAAGCTGGACTTAAACATTTTAACTCCAGTGAGTAACTTAAAACAGTAAACTATGACCACTCACACATATAAGCTGTATTCCTTTACCTATGCCTTTTTTGTTTTGTTTTATACAGTGTATGGGCAAGCATCCCGGGGCTAGCTGTAGCATCTTTCAGGAGGAGATGAAGGATGGTCCCTGGCATCCGCAGACACAGTCCATAGACAGGATGCACACAGAGTCATTGTCCTCTGGGTCTTAGTATTCAGTCCACTCCGCAGACGGGACAGGGCCAACACTCAAATCAATTCAAGATGGACTGGCAAGGGAGCTCCTCGTGGGTGTAGCTCCAACGGACAGAACCGACCGGGCCCAGCGAAGTCAGGGTTTTTCCCACACTACAAGAGTCAAGAGTTTGCTTGTGAGGGTCAAGAAACTCAGATGTTAATGGTAAAGTAGGTCAACGGTTGGTGTGGATGTCCAAATAATTATATTTATTGGCATTAAGTTTCAAATTGTTCAGCTATCAGTTTGAGACTTTGAAAACAGTAAATCCAGTCATGTTGTTTTGTACACATAGTAGTTGTTGTTATAGTTGTACTGACCTTTTTCTATATTTTCATGTTTGTTGTAATGATCAATGCTTTTTTGTTTGTTTGTTTGTTTGTTGATTAAATTGTGTCTGATCAATACAAATGGAATGAAACCATGATTAAACATAATTAAAATTATTATACATGACTTGGCTATTTAAAATGCAATAAAAATAACACATTTTATTTACAACGTAGCTATAAAATTAACACATTTTATCCCAGTTTAGCAAATTTTCCGTTTATAATTTTACTTCCAGGTTGTAAATTTTGACATCACACTGGTAAGTTCCAAATGTTACTCAGCAACCACTTGGCAAAAACCCTTCTAATGCGCACAAACTTGACAATCATACATATTTATGGATTTGTTTAATTTACCAGGTATTAATGCAAATCAATCACACAAGCTACATTTTGTGTATTTTGTGTATGGTTGGGTGACTTTGTAAAATTTTGTGCCAGCTTAAAAAAAATACCATTAGGCACAAAAGTTCCAAATGAACATGTATCTGCTTAAAAAAAAAAAAAAAAAAAAAACACTTTAAAAAAAAAAATTGTTCTAATTTAATCCTAAAAATAGCAATAACATTGATGTGGTTCTAGAAAAAAAAAAAAAGAAGATCGACTAGGTAATAATAATAATAAAAAAAACATTATGTGCAATGTAAATAGCAGTGACAGCCGTAGCATCAAGCCTAAAGATGAACTCCAATAAACATGCAAGTTCTAATCATAGTGAACAAGCAATAGCATTAACCACAAATGCTAAACCCAGTATTCATGTTGCTGTAAACGTCTAAAAAGATAGCAGGTAATTCAAAAGCTAACAAAACAAAAATACAAAAAATACTGTATATGTTCCAGCTTTATATCTATAGGTTATATAAAAAAGTAGGCTATTTAGGAATAGCATTACGCTTAAAAGTTGACCCAAATGGATATGCAATCTGCTAAAATTACTCCAAAAACAAACAAAGTTAGTAGGCCAGATGATTTTTATCACTTTGTGCTAGTTCCACTGCTCCAAAAACAGAAACTAGCATTAGCATAAAAGCTAAATGAATCTGCTGAAGTAAGGGCGTCTGGTTGATTTAGTTGCAACAGTTAGCACAAGTTTTAAATACAGGACAGGCACTTTATCGGGAAGATATAAGATATGGCTCCGCGGTCCCAGACACTGTGGCATGCCCATTGGCCCGGTCTCTGCTGGCACCCACCTCTTTGTGTGTGTGTGTGTGTGTGTGTGAGTGTGTCCAGGCAGGCTCAGTGCTGGAGTGTGTGTCATCTGTTAGCACATGAATCATTCTGCAGATCCAAGGTGAGACTGCACCACGGCCATCTGGGCTTTCTGATCATCTCAGCACGGCCATCTCAGCTTTTACAATCACATTACATTTTATTTACAGTAGTTCGTTTTATACATTTGAAAAAGGATGAGTTGCAAAATTTTGGGAATTTTTTACCGCTGGAAAAATGGAATTAAAGATGACTTGTGTTTTAACTATGGATTTAGTTAAAAAAAAAAAATAGCTTAGTCCATTGACTTCCTGTTCAAAACTGCAGAACTGAAAAGCCCTGTCTCTATAGTGTAAAAGTTTGCTTTAGCAAGCAGCAGATTTTGAATTTTTCTGTAGCTTCATTTAGAACCTTTCATGTCTTATTAAGAATCAATTTGTTTTTAAAAATAACTGCAAGTAAATACAGACAAGAGGGTGACAATATGTGGATGATATGTGAACACTTGAGCATTAGCTGAGGGACGAAAATAAATTACTCAAATATGCTTGAATCAATCTAAATATGTAGAACTAATGATGAAAGAACACTGTTGTAAGGTGGTTAAAACACAGAAAAGTGTATTTAACATATGTCTCTTTTATAATATGTGAAAATAAAAAAAATGAAAATTTAATTTTTAATGGTAACAGTGGAAGGCATAAATTATTTATTTTATTTTGATTTTTTTTTTTCATTTCCTCCGAGAAAGGTTCAACAAATTTCCCCTCTCTTTGCAGCTCAGTGAGATACTGCTTTGACAATGTATCTAGGATTGTTTTCATTCATTGGTGGTAATGAAACTACTGTCAACACATGATCAACATGATCAATTCAATTCATGCCAATGAATAGATCAAATTTCCAGATATATATGTCATATTTGTTGTACTATTTCTAATGGAAGTAGAAAGATAGATTCATAAAAAAATCAATATTGGACAATCAATAATAACAAACATCACAACAACTATAAAGTTACCAAATAAAACACATACACTTCAAAATATACTCATATATTTTATTTATTTTTTCAGAAGAAAATAACTAAATAATATTTACCTTCATGACAAACACTAGAGACAGTTTGTAAGGTGCTGTTATGTAGACTTGGTAAATGGTGAAGGATTGCTGCCCTTCGGGAAGGCAGTAGGTTGTATAGTTATCTCCTGATCGGGCAAAATCACCACCCTGAAACCACACAACCTACTACCTCACCCCGTCCGAACATCAGAGTCACAGAGTCCAAACATTAAGAGTCACAGAGCCCGAACATCAGAGTCACAGAGTCCGAACATCAGAGTCACAGAGTCCGAACATCAGAGTCACAGAGTCCAAACATCAGAGTCACAGAGTCCGAACATCAGAGTCACAGAGTCCGAACATCAGAGTCACAGAGTCCGAACATCAGAGTCACAGAGTCCAAACATCAGAGTCACAGAGTCTGAACATCAGAGTCAGAGTCTGAACATCAGAGTCACAGAGTCCAACATTAGAGTCATGAAGCACTACCTCACCCCGTCCGAACATCAGAGTCACAGAGTCCGAACATCAGTCACAGAGCACTACCTCACCCAATCCAATATATCAGAGTCACAGAGCACTACCTCACCCCATCAGAACTTCGGATTCACACAGCTCTACTTCACCCCATCCAAACATCAGAGTCATGAGGCACTACCTCATCCCGTTTAAACATCAGAGTCACAGAGCACTACCTCACCCCATCAGAACTTCGGATTCACACAGCTCTACTTCACCCTATCCAAACATCAGAGTCACAGAGTCCTAACATAAGAGTCACAGAGCACTACCTCACCCTGTCTGAACATCAGAGTCACAGAGTCCTAACATCAGAGTAAAAGAACACTACCTCACCCTGTCCGAACATCAGTCACAGAGTCCAAACATCACAGTCATGGAGCACTACTTCCTTCCGTTAAAACATCAGAGTCACAGAGCACTACCTCACCCCGTTTGAACATCAGAGTCACAGAGCACTACCTCACCCTGTCAGAACTTCAGATTCACACAGCTCTACTTCACCCCATCCGAACATCAGTCACAGAGTCCGAACATCAGTCACGGAGCAGTACCTCACCCTGTCAGAACTTCAGATTCACACAGCTCTACTTCACCCCATCCGAACATCAGTCACAGAGCACTACCTCACTCCATCCGAACATCAGAGTCACAAAGTCCAACGTCAGAGTCACAGAGCACTACCTCATTCCGTTCGAACATCAGAGTCACAGAACACTATCTCACCCTGTCTGAATATCAGAGTCACAGGGTCTTAACATCAAAGTAAAAGAACACTACCTCACCCTGTCCTAACATCAGTCACAGAGCACTACCTCACTACCTCACCCCTTCAGAGACTACCTCATCCTGTTCGAACACCATTGTCACAGAGTCCAAACATTACAGTCATCAAGCAATACTTCATTCGGTTCGAACATCAGAGTCACAGAGCACTACCTCACCCTGCCAGAACTTCGGATTCACACAGCTCTACTTCACCCTATCCAAACATCAGAGTCACAGAGTCCGAACATCAGTCACGGAGCACTACCTCACACCGTCCCAATATCAGAGTCACAGAGTCCAACGTAAGAGTCACAGGGCACTACCTCACCCTTCTGAAGACTACTCATCTGTTCGAACACCATTGTCACAGAGTCCAAACATTACAGTCATGGCACTCCTTAATCATAGAACATTACCATCCCACTAATATCACAGACATTCAGAACACTGTCTATCCACTCTACCTGACAGTAAACAATAAAAAAACTGTTTGTGTTAATAAACAGTGTACAAATGTACAGATAATAAATACTTATACGTTTCTTATGAATGCTGGTTAAAAAATAGTTTATGCTTTTTTCCACCATATGTGTTACCCATAGTAATGTAGAATGTGATTATATCATAAGACAAGAAGACAGCTTTTTGAAATAAATAATATTGTACTTACTCACTGTAAGTGTATTTTAAGTCGGAGTTCTCAAACCTTTTGAGGCCATGGACTCCTTATCTGTATGAAAATATCGCATGGACCCCCTATCAGGCTCCACAACGGTGTCCCAATAGAGTTCAAAAGTACAAACCAAATTTCATGAAATTCACAATTTCTCTGTGTGGTTGTTTACATCAAATGTATAATGTATTGAGATCGTCTATCGAGTGATATTCAATGTTATTCAAAATTTTGGGGCACCCCAAACACATGGCTCAGGGTTTCCCGAACCACTTATCTAAACAATATTCATTTCAGCTACCAGGCATCTGTATTACATAACTCTGGCTTGCAAATGTCACCTGAAATTTGTGCTGAAAATGACATTTGATAATCTACTGCTTTATTATCATTATCATGATCAAACTGGTATGAAGAATTAAGCCTTTTCCTTTCTTTTTAAAATGTCTTTCACTATCGCGACAACACAAAACAAAACAATTACAGTAATCACTCCGCCACTTTAACAGCAAAGCATATCACAAAAACATCACAATTCAGTCAAACTTAGAACACCTTGTGTGGAAACCGTGTCGTGCGAGGTAATGTGGACTTACAGTAGAGGAGCTGTGTAAACCGGCAGCACATTCCAGTGTCAATCTTCGGCTCAGACAAAAGCCCCGGTGACATTTCAGCCACTTCAGGAAAGACAGTAAGTTGTATAGTTATCTGACTGGGAGGGTACGTCCCTAAAACTATACAACCTACTACCTCACCCCAAAGGACAGTGCGTTTCAGCCGCTGTCGTTTCTCCTTCCTCCTCCTCCTCTCACACGCAGGGCTCCGACAATTGTACTCATTCAAACAGAAAGACAAAAACACATGCCACTCTGGGCGCAGACACTCGGGGCTGGAAGAACACGGTGTCCTGGTCGGGTCACTGAGTTCGCTCCTGGAGACACAAGATTCAAATAAATGTGTCCCTAAACAAATAGCATAGATACTTGATTTCCATATTCAAATGTGCTTAAAAAAAATAGCGATCGGTGAAAGAACGTGAATGAGCTCGTTGTAAGTGCAGGTGTTTAGCGAGATTAGCTGAGAAGAAGGTACTTTTAGGGATTTGAGGAGAGGAAATTCAAATATAACATGCGCAAACGAGTCAAACAGATGGGAAACTACGAAGCTATTCTATTTATAACATTCTTAATAATTGTATGGAGAATATTAACAATTTTTCTGCTAGCAAAAATAAATGAATAAATAAACAAACAAAGAATTATAAAAGTGTATAGATTGTGGGGCCAGTAAAACCTTGGTCAAAATTATTTTGCCTTGTTTCCTATTGGCCTGCTAGCATGTCAATCAAGAAAAAATGTTAAAGCAATTTTTCATGGGCATAATACAGTAATTTCACTTCCTGGTTGTAAATGATGTCATCACACTAGAAAATGAGCTAGTAATATACTGTATGTACAAGGCAAAAAACTAAAAGGTTGGTTAGCAATTTTTTGTGTTTGTTCTTCAAAGAAATTAATAACTTGCTCTTTATTATTATTATGTTTAAATAGAAAAAGATTGATTTGCAACTACAGTTAGGAAAATGTGTTTCTTTAGTCTGGTCTGAGCCTAGTGTCATTTCATCGATTTGCTATTGACCCTATTTTGTCCCGCCTACTTTTCTAGAACAAGCACTTCCTGTTTACCTGCATTTAGCCAGTAGATTTCAGTCGATGGGTTTATTTTAACTGTCATTATATTTAATCAAAATTGCCCCACAAGACAGACAAACAAACACGTTAGCTACCATAACAGAGCTAAACAGGAAGTGCATTTCCAAGCCAAGTGGGCGGGACAAAATAGGGTCAATACCATCTGTCATTTTTAGCAAATATAATCAGGTGTTCTTCTCAAGCTACAAGTTGATTAAAGCAAAGTTTACAGCATAGGACTCCACCAAGTGAAGTGTAGAACAGAGTTGCAGCTCCTGGATACACAGTCTACCTCACCTGCTTCATCTCACCTCTGCACCATCATGGCTGCATCTGCAAAACAAACAAAATACACACTTTAAGGGCCTGTCCCCACGAAGCCAAGCTCAGGCGTTTCAGCACAAATATTTGTCCTGAACCACACATCGTTCACACGAAGCAGGAGTTTTAGGAGACTGAAAACGAAGATTTCTGAAACCACCTCTCAGGGTGAAGAAATTTCAAAACTCCGCTTTAGCGTCTCCGCAGTTACGCTGTATCCGGATATTTTTTTTCCCTGATGACATCACTGCCCCAGAGTCGCGTCTCATCTGCAGAATGTACTGACCTTTATATGATGTTCACTGTGAAAATCTGCGTCTCATTTTACCATAAACCACAGAAGACATAAAGAAAAACAAAAATAAATCCCTTACAATCTCCATTAAATCCGTATTAAAACGTTGTCAAAATATTCCAAAATTCTGAAGCATAAATCCACTTTCTGTGTCTCTTCTGTAAGTTTTAGATCCATGTTGTTCATTCAGAATGTTTGTGAAGTGTAAAAGAGTTCTCCGCTAAGTTTTTGTTTACGTTTTTTTTTTTAACTTTATTGCGTCGTTTCTACTTCCTGTCTGTGTCAGTGTCACAGCGCCACACTCTGGTCAGATACAGGCATTACACCGGATTCAGGCTGGATTTACAGACTCATTTTTACGATGATAAATCCTAAGCCAGCTCCAACTTTACACAGATCGTTTTTAAAACTATCCTCGTTTTGTCTTCGTGGGGACAAGGCTTAAGTATCGCAAAACAAGTAACGTCGTCAAAACATCTTTTTAAACAGAGAAAAGCCATTAACTGAATTATGTGTGATCTCAAAGCCTGCGTCAGTGAGAAATGTGACAAAAAAAAAAAACCCTCTGCGTTCCTGTTGTTTATCTTTTCTTCTACCACTGTTTACTTGAGTTTTTCTTTTTACATGACAGATCCAAACTCTGTCATGTATTTGTAGTTGAATATATTTGTCTTCAGAGTGCAGCTGCTCTTTTCTTTCTTTCTTTCTTTCTTTCTTTCTTTCTTTCTTTTCCTATGGGCTTTGACGTACCGTAATGTCTGGAGTATAAGTCGCTACTTTTTTTTACAAGTTTGGAACTCTGATGCTTATACAACAATGCATCAAACCTGTAGATTCTCACAGACTTACTATTAACAAGTGCAGCCTATGTACTTTTTAATTATTTTATTTAAATCTAGTTGGTGCGGCTTATATGCAGATGTACTCAATAGTGCGGTAATTACGGTAAATAAAATCCTTTGTTTTTGTTAATGGCTAAATCCAGTTGTCAGCAGGTCAAAGAGAACAACAAGCAAACAAGCTTTTAAAAGAAAATCTAGGCAAGGCAAGGCAAATTTATTTGTATAGCACAATTCATACACAAAGCAATTCACAGTGCTTTACAAGGCAGGAAAATGCATCAAAATTACAATAATTAAATAATCAGCATAAAATCTACAAACAAACAAACAATTTAAACATTGAAACCAACTTAAAAATGCAAGTTTCAGCCATAAATGAAAAAATATTCAAGAATCAAACCTAAAAATGGCTAAAATCACCTTTTCTATGGCGTTAAAGTGAAGCCCAGGTGCATGCCCCGTCAGTATTTGAACAGACAGATGTATCACATTGACTCTCATGCATTTTTGCAACTCACTGCTGACATCCAGCTCGAATTCTGTAATGTCTGTAAAACCACATTTGAATAGCTTCATTCATTCTGAGTTCCTTTGGCTGATTAAATTCAATGCTGTGTAGTTTTTTTGACGTTTCAAACTAAAAAATACAACCAAGCCCTTTTGTGTACCTTCTTCTAGAATGTTCTTAAACTGCCTCAAAAACAGATTATTTAAGCAGAGAAAGATCATTACCTGAATTATGTGTAATCTCCAATTCTGTGTCAGAGAGAGCCCTGTGTGTTCCTGTTGTTAGTCTGATTATCTACCACTATTTACCTGTTTTTCTCATTTTGTAGCAAAGATATCATACTTATAAATACATATTTGTCTTTATAGTGCAACTGCCATTTCCAAATTTAGTTCTCACCTTTGATTCTTACGTGTTTTTGCCACTCGCTGCTGACAATTATTAGTGTCATGATGTTGTCAGATTTGCCACTTCTTTATAGCTTTTTTGAGTTTCTTTTTTTAGAAAGTCACTTGTAAATTTTGGCAGTTACTTTTTTTGGGGCCATTTTCACAGCTTTGATTTGCAAAAATATGACAGAAATATGAACTTTTAGCATATTTTCATGCTTTTAACTTCTTATTAATGATAAATAACCATTAAAATATGTCAAAATTAATAACTTAAATCTGTTGTTTAATTTACTATTAGTATTTTTTTTAAGGATTGAGACTTGGTTGCTTCTTGCTCTCTGACAATCTGGCAACCCTGGATGTCATCTGCATAACCTCTTTTGAATATAGCTTCCTTAGTTCATTGTAGGTTCCCATGGCTGATTAAGTACAATGGTAGATTTTTTTAACCTAAGTCTTCTATAGGTACAAAACTACGCCCTTTTTCTGTCCCTTCTCACCTCTACGCTGGCCTGAAGTGACACTGTACTTCAAACACACCCAGTGACTATATACACGTCCTACTTCTCCAAACGTTTTGTGATTTGCATGGGGCCACGCGGCGGTCCTGTGAGGTGAAACTCTTTGCACACACACACACACACACAGTCAGATGTAGGCTTTAGATAGAGCTGTAACGCAGATATCTCCGTGTACAGAGCGGCGTTGTGTGGGCTCAGTGGGGGGTCTCGCTGGCTTGTGCATTATTCAACGCCGGCTTAAAGACGAGGAGGCCGGGAGGAGTGCGTATAGTCACTTTACAACAAACCCACAGACGCCGAGGCCTGAAATGTGCAGGAGAGTGTGTTGTGAAGATGAAGGGAAAGTGAATGTGTGACAAATAATGCGTTTGTTGATTTTGATGTTAGTTTAAAAATAGGTTGCAGATTTGAACAAAATAATAGTAGTGTCTTATGGTCATGGTAAGGTCTATGTTGATTAAATGCACTTATATTATTAACATACACACAAAATTCACTGTAATCTGCTGTCGTTTTCAGTAGAGTGGGTTTAATTAACTTGCATTGTGTCGCCTTTAGATGCTTCAAAGTTAGCTTGCAGAACAAGTAATATTCTCTCTTCTTTCATTGGCTGGTACGGCTCTCCATAGTACTCACGAAAAAAAAAAATTTATCTCGTAATTACGAGATAAGATCTCGTAATTACGAGATAACTTTCTCGTAATTACGAGATAGTTTTCTCGTAATTACGAGATAATTTTCTCGTAATTACGAGATAATTTAAATGGCTTTTCCCACATTCTGTATACCCACACGCTTCGTATAGGCTAAGCTAGTGACTTTATCCACAACGAGTAGTCTTTTCTGTGCTAGCTTGATGTTTCTAAATAGCTAAGATGTACTTGTGGATTTCGTTATGTTAAATTAAGTGCCTGTGGTCTTCACTGCAATGTTTGTTTACGGTCGACAAAAAGTATGAAAATAGCTAATAACGTGACTGTGAACTCACGCTACAGTTAGCATGCTATTATAAAGACGGCCAGTGTGTGGAGCTGTTCACCCACCAGAAAGAAGCTAGTGGTAATCGGCAGGTTTTTTAAATAAAACTCGATCTTCTTGACTGTTGACAGTTAATCTCACTCATCCTTAGAAATGAGCGGCAGTTTTTCTTGGCTCCAGCGTCTGGTTTTCAATCTATTTGGCCATAAAGGAGAGAAGTGCTGCAACAGACTTGCAACATACGGGCATTTTTGCAGTACCCGCCCACTCTGGGTGATCCATGCAGAAGTGTAGCAAATGTGCAGCATTTCTCTTCTTTTTGGCCAAATAAATTGAAAAGATCTACTTTGTTAAATGTGTGTAGATTCATCTTTTTGTCTTGTATATTGTTGATAGTCTGACTTTTAATTGTGTTTGAGTCATGCAATTACAGCTCTTATGCTGCGTTCACACCGGACAGCTTATTTGTGTCAAAATTCGCCTAAACGTGTATAAAATTTCGTTAGTTATTAATGCCTCTATAAGCTTCCAAAATGGTCAGATGCGCGTCAAGGCTTTGGTAGACAAAAAGACACTTTTAACGCCCCAAAACGCTTCTTTGCGCTCCCGCTTGTTTGCAGCTTTGTTTTGCATGTAGACAGAGGGGGGGAAAAGATAGAAGCTTGCTGCATTTATAAAACGGAGCTTACCCCATCATACAACTTTCTCCTCCTCCAGGCAGTGTCCTTTTGCTGCCTCCGTCCTCCTCGGCTCCTCCCGTCGTACAGCAGGTTTAAGCACGGCAACGAGCATTTTTAATAGATCCATGTGAGCGCGTTGTAAGTCCAGATCATGTCCCGTGTTGTTTGTTTTGTTGTGTCTCCTTTCCTCTTGCTGTGAGAGGAGAACAACATGTCACGTGTCTCTGATTGGCTGATGCTGAATTCCAACACGTGAAAGATGGATTTTCCCAACTCCTTCGAGCCTCCAATCCGCAACACGCCGCGTTTTCAGATGCCTAAACACGCCACTAATTCGCTTGAACGCTCAAGACGCGGGTTTACATTGTCTTAACGTTGAAAACAGACGCAAATACGCCAAGACGCTGTCCGGTGTGAACGTACCATTGTGCTATTAAAAGTTGCAGATCCCTTGTGTAGAAGATCTACCTATGACATCACAGATCCGGAGCATTCAAAATGGTGTTTTGAGCAGAATGAAAGATAACTGACAAACTCCAGCAATGTTTTGATAAAGAAGCAATTTTAGAATAGAAACAAAAACTTGGCGATTTTGCAAACAAACAAACAAGCAAAAAACACACCAAAACTTCAGTCACCATGTCAGTATCAAAATAAACCTGTACCACAGCTTGAGAACAACCCATTTCTCTCATCTGATATCCAAAGTGTAGGTTTGATTAGCATAGAGTTGAAGTTGCTCATTGTGCAGCAGCAGTCCAGTCTGGCTAAAAGCTGAAGGGCTCAGACTTCATAAGGTCAATACAGCTCTGCTCTCGCTCTGCTGACTGGACACACTTCAATCTAATATAGTAGATGGCTCCGGGGTCCTGACCGGCCCAGCACCGCCTGGAAGACTGCTGCTTTCAACTGGTGCCAACTGCATACACTGGCACTGACACTCACTGCTGCTTTCCCTCAGATTTATGGAGTTATTACATACTCTGTAGCACTTATCGTCAGGCTGGAGGCTGACGGATTCATATATCAATAGTATGGATTCAACTGATAGTGATGATTAGATGACATTTTGTGAAACAGTCACGCGTCAGCTGAAATTTGACTTAATTAACCACAATAACTTACAGTACATACTTAAATGACACATGATGCATTAAGTGTGTTGTTATGGAGTGTTAAAGATGCTCTTGAGAGCGTTTTGCTCTGGCTTTTCATGGTTTAGATTAGAAAAGGGCTACAACAACTTAATTGATTAATCTAAACCAATTTAGCAATCAAATAATCATTAACTGGTCTTTATACAAGTTCCAAACATCTATGAGCTGTGGAAAAGCGTCAGCTTTAACAGAAATTGCATGAAAATTATGTACATTTTATGTTTTTTGTAAAACTAGTTTGTCTGAGCCTGGTGTTGTTATGACTCTAAATTTAAAACTCAGCAGACTCTATCTTTGATGAAGCCTAACTATCAGTGCGTATACATGCAGCTCATAAACCGTTTAAAAACGGAATATTGACAATAACCGAATATTAAGCACATGTAAACGTGATCTATGATACCAGAATGAATACATTTTGGTTTTAAGCTAGTTTTGATAAAACTTTTATTTTAAAACTCACCAGAAAATCAAAATTTTCGTCATGTTAATGCTATTTTTTAAACATTATTGTTCAAATGAGCATCTAGTTTTGATACCAGTTTGAGTACTGATTAGTATCAGACTTGGATACTTGTGACAACCCTAACATCTACATCTCCCGGACGTCCTCAAGCGACTTAATCTTGTATTCAAGTCACTTTTGCGTTCTAATCAGTTAATCGAAAGAAAAATCGCCCAACTAATCAATTGCCAAAATATTTGTTAGGTGCAGCTCTAGTTTGGAATTTAAAATAAGTATCTCGTCCATCTGTGAAGCATTGTAAAACATTTACTTGGATCCTTGAAGACTAGCAGCTATAGGTAGCAAATGAGAATCCTAATAACACAACAATGAATTAGCCAGGTTAGCGCCGCCTAGTCCCGCAAACTAAATTTCATTTCACTCCAGCTACTACGTCAGGTATCAGAGGACTGCAGACGGTTCCCAAAAAGCAAAAGGTATGGTTGTCCAGCGAGCAGGAGTGGAGTGGTGTGTTGGCAAGAACCAACCAGAGTTGAGATAGCAGACTGTATGTGCTCTCCTCGTCTGACCTTGTGTCAAATATTAACTTGGAATATAATATTGTACCTTTTAATTTGCAAGTTTACCACATAGACACGGCAACAGCCACTGACACGTTTATGCTCCACTTCATGGACGACAAAATGTCCAAAAAGCAGTGATTGGTTAAATTAAAAAAAGTTGAACGAACCCCAATGATGTGATGTAAGACAGTCTCCAGTCCACAAAGTGAAATGAAACTGGCTGATGCATCACGGTAGGAAAAAAACAGCTTGCTCCATCATAAGCATGCACATGTGATAAATGTGATTTGGAGACAGAAACACAGAACAATGGTTTTTGGACTACGCCGAAGACAGAACATTTTTAAATTAAAAAGTGTTTTATGAGGATCAGAGAAGAAGTAGAGGCGACCTCGTAATCCATGAAACTAAATGCAACAGCAGTTTTTGATGAGGAAACTGTGACCTTGGGACTTTAAACAATTAACATTCAATTAAAGGCAGAAGGCTACTACATAGTTTACAACTTTTAAAAGTCAGCCGGACACTGCCAGATCATTTTCACTACATACTTTGAAAATATAGACGTGGACAAAATTGCTGGTACCCCTCAGTTAAATCAAGCAAACCAAGAAAAGAACACTGTCCTACTGTGAAACATGAGAGGCTCACTTATGTTCAGGGCTCAACTGACAAGCACAATGAATATCAAGACTATCAAGACATTTTGAAAGAAATGTGCTGCTTAGTGTCAGAAAGCTTGGTCTCAATCACAGGTCGTGGGTTTACACAGGATAACGACCCAAAACACAGCCAAGAATGGCTCAGAGAAAACAGTAACTATTCTGAAGTGTCTCTATGAGCCCAGATCTCAGTCCCATTAAACATGTGTGAAGAGCTGAAACATGCATCTGGAGAAGACTCTTCAAACCTGACACAACTCATGACGAGTGGCCAAAAACCTAGGTTTAAGAACAGCAGGAAATAGAAGCATGCGATAAAACAAAATAAAAATTTTAAAACAGACTTAGACTTGGTCGAAGTGTTCCAATGTGGAGGTAGTTGTTTTAGTTAAATCTAGAATACACCGATATCGTTCCTGTTCACAAATGTGCCACCACATTTGTTCCGGTTCAAAAGTGTGATTCCACCCACCACAATACTGCACTATGATTGGTCTGGCTAATTGTGGCCATTTTAGCTGAATTTCACACGATTTAGGCCTCAATTTAATCCGTCAACGCATGGGTAATATTACATTAATTTTGGTTGCAGGTATGGCTTATTAACTTCTTTTTACAAACAACAAAGTGAAACTGAGAGGACCACCTAAGCACAGCAATCACAGCGCTGCATCCGGCTTCTGAGTTCATATTGTTTTCTCATATCATCTTATAAGCAAATATTTATTATTATAAAGAAAAATTAATTAGTACATAAGTAAAACTGAAAAAGTAATTTGTAAAGGCACCTGGTTTAAAAACTTGTATAAAAACTCTAATCTCACAGGGATTTTAACTCAAAACAATCCAATAAAGTCACATATTGCTTTAAAACACAAACAAGTACATACAGCTAAAATCTCCTTCTCCGCACGTTATCCATTTATGTGCTGAAACCCTGGCAGATCCCACAGCAGAGACGTGAGCGTGTGGCTGGAAAAGGCCACTTTAACTTAATCACTCTTGAGTCTAAGTGCTACCGAGCTGAGCCGGATCGATACTGGGATAGTACAACACACAAGCATGTAACGTGATCTGTGGGCTTATGTGCTCCAGCGGTCAGGTGATTCCGCAGAGACGGAGGGGCCGCTCTGCACGACTCGCTGTCTCAACTCATAACAATCGTTTACACTTTTTAGCACGTTCTAATGAAATGAAGAGCGATGGAAGAAAAACACCGATTTTGAGCTGTGTTTTTAGTGATGAAGAATGATATTTGTTACAACTTGATCATTGTTAAACACAAGATGTTTATTGTAACTGTTGTGTGTTTGGATTTTTAAGCTTGTTTTAGAGTCAAATTTATTTTTCATTAAACATAGCTGTGTTGAATCTTCTATTTAGTGCTTTTCCATCTCTGTGTGTCATAAAAACAACAGTAAGGCCTGTAAAACGAGGCTTATCCTAATGAAATGCAATGTAAACAACTCTAATCAACAAGTTAGAGTTAGCATGTTAGCCTGTTAGCGCTGCTAGCTAGCACTTGTTGGACCATTTTTACAGTTATCTACAGTTTTTTATAAAGGCTAAATAAACATCACAGAGTAACACAAGTGTTTGTTTGCATTTATGGATGTTTTAGCTGGCGATATGGCCAAAAAATAAAATCTCGATTTTTTGACCACTTTGACGATTTCATTTAATCATTTATTCACGTCATTGATGACTGCGCTTTTATAGAGCTCATAATATTTTAAGATCTATAAAGAATGAGCCAATGAGATTAACTCGTTTACAGTTTAGCTTAGTTTAGTTTTACTATGTCATGCACCATTTTTAAGGTGCCCACCCCACATAAGCTTATAAGACACATAAATATAAAGCAGACAGGCTTATCACAATCAGTAAATGTCATACATATAAAACTAATAATAGTTTTGCTGCTGCATTAATGCATTTAGCCATTAGGCTGTTAGATCATCATTATGATTTAGTTGTTTCATATCTAAAGTTTTAAGTTTGCGAGCGTTAAACTCTCACTCCTGTCACTCTAACTGTGTTGCCATAGTTACCCACACACGGAGGAAAGGCGGACCTGCTGGCTGCTCTTTTGGAGATGAGAGAGCATGGGAGAGAACGCTGTGGACGCTTTTAACTTTATCAGAGAAAACCTGACAGAAAGCACACGCAGCAGCTCGGTAACAGCAAAAACAAATCAAAAAGACGCTAGATTTACCGCGGACTTTTCTAGAAAGTTACGCGAGTCTAAAGCGCTGAAGCGGCCGACTCACCCGCGGAGAAATAACAAACTCGTACTTATAGAGATTATACACACCTCCAACGGCTACGCACGGCTGTTATTATGTGATTAAAAGTCCGCTAAACATGCGCAAGGTTTCTGTTCGTCTGTTTTTTGTGAGAGTCGAGGAAGCTCTACAAAGCGCTGATGTCCACTCAGTGCGCGCGGCTGGATGACAGTGACTGAGCTCGATTTACGATTGGCCATTTTTCACATCGTCGATTTTGAAAGTTCGAATTAATCGAATTAATTCGAATAATCGCCCAGCCCTAAGTGTTTTTATGGTTGAACTTTGAAGAGCCTCCACAGTCTTTTCTAGCTGCTCTGAGTGTTAGCTGTAGCATTAGCCACGAGCAGAAACAGCTGCTTCGGCTGTATCTACAGCTCCTCATTCAAGACAATATAGGGTGGTATCAGATCGAAATTTGATATGAGCACTCGTCGATTCTGATACCTGAAAAATGTGGGATATCGGACAACCCTATTCTTTTCACGCTGCAGCTAGGCTAGTTTCGGTCTGAAAATACCTGCTTCTACCTCTTCAGGTCTATTTATTTCCTATGAAGAATAGCGGACAACAAGTTACAACCAGATAAGACCGTCATATACCAGAGAAAATGTACAATTTGAGTTATAAATCGAATGCTAATCTATTTTTAATTTAAATAATAATGTTAAAATAACTCTACAAACTGAACTAGCTTTTAGCACATCTCTGTAAACTCCCCGTAAGGAATGAATGGAACAAGAAGGAACTATCCGCAGGTAGTAAGCTAACTGGAACTGCCTAACACAGTGAAAAGGGTCCACAGGTTCATTAACTTGCTGTTCAAAACTACAGAATTGATCAGTGCAATTTCACATTTTAAATTAGAGTGTATTATATCAGGCTACATAACATTTTTAAACTCTACAAGTTTTATTTGCAATCTGATTTTTTTTTTTTTTTCAGATATAGCAATGTAATCCAAAAAAGGGGGCAGCGATAGGTAAGATTATTCACCCAAATATAAAAACATGCACACAAATTCAAAAACATAATCTCAAGTTCAAAAACAGATACTCAAATTCAAAAACAGGCACCAACATTCAAAAACAACACCCAAATTCAAAACTAAAATTCAAACACTTTTGAATTTGCGAGCACGTTTTTGTATTTTATTTTATGTGCATGCATCTGCCACTATTTACAATAAGATTTTTAGGGGGCAGAATAAGGTATACACAAAATAAGTCAAATAATGACAGCTATAAGGTTAAAGCCGAATATAAATATACGTTATAAATAGAGTAGAAGGAGTTTTCAGAAGAGAGAATCCTAATAAAGCCAGCTGGGAGGCATGTGACCTAAAACAGCCTGGTCTTGCACTGACAGTCTGCACTCTAAAACAACACATCTAGACATTTTGAAGTGAATGGTGCTATCTGTACTTTGCCCCTCAGGGCGAGCATGGCTCTTCTATTTATACCCTGTCCAGCGGGAGACAGAGCCAGAGCGGCCAGTGGTGTGAGAGAGGCAGCAGCAGGGGCCGGTCCTGTTACACATGCCAGGGGGACGGCTGGGGCAGGCCACAGGGGATTGTGCTCAAAGTCAGACAGGCTGACCTCTCCGTCACCTCTGCACGACCCACAGAGCGCTCTCCATGTGGGCTGTGGAGCTCCGGTTGAGGCTGTGGAGCTCCGCTGTTTTCAAAGTGTTTGCATGTGTGACTGGGCCTTGGACAGCATGCATCCTTGGCTTGTGTTATTTGACATAGAGCATGGTACACACGTGTGAAGTGCACATGTACTCGCGCCTATGTGCATAATTTGTGTGTCGGCCTGTCAGACTGGAGATGAAGCGGCCCTGGCCACAAACCCAGTGCCCTCTGTGTGCTCCTCCGCCCCCACGGCAGCTATAAACATGCCCAGTGAAGAGGCCGGATTAGGCCCCAGCCCATCTTTAGAGGTAAAAAATGACCCCAATCATTGTAATGACAGGGCACACAGCAGGGATCAGCCATGACCAGTCAGTCCAACCTGAGCAGCTGCTTCTCATCTGCCTGTACAGTTTGTCACATGTACACAAGCAGTGTGAGCCATGTGTGTGCAAGAAAGCCAACGTGTCAGCATGGAAACGACTTGTTTATGAAGCACCCACAGGTGTCCGTTACAGCAAGAGGACACTCACTTCTCAAGCCCGAGCTCTCTCTCAAAACTAACCCAACTCTAAAACAATACAAATTACATTAAAAAAAAAAAAAAAAAAATCCTCACTTCTAAGCCTGAGCTGCTCTGCAAACTAACCCAAACTCTAAACACATACAAATGTACATTATCCTCACTTCTCAAGCCCGAGCTGCTCTCTGCAAACTAACCCAACTCTAAACACATACAAATGTACATTATCCTCACTTCTAAAGCTGAGCTCTCTGCAAACTAACCCAAACCCTAAACACATACAAATGTACATTATCCTCACTTCTAAGCCCGAGCTGCTCTCTGCAAACTAACCCAAACCCTAAACACATACAAATGTACATTATCCTCACTTCTACAAGCCTGAGCTGCTCTCTGCAAAACTAACCCAAACCCTAAACACATACAATGTACATTATCTCACTTCTAAAGTCTGAGCTGCTCTGCAAACTAACCCAAACCCTAAACACATACAAATGTACATTATCCTCACTTCTCAAGCCCGAGCTGCTCTCTGCAAACTAACCCAAACTCTAAACACATACAAATGTACATTATCCTCACTTCTAAAGCCTGAGCTGCTTCTGCAAACTAACCCAAACCCTAAACACATACAAATGTACATTATCCTCACTTCTAAAGCCCGAGCTGCTCTGCAAACTAACCCAAACCCTAAACACATACAAATGTACATTATCCTCACTTCTAAAGCCTGAGCTGTCTGCAGACTAACCCAACCCTAAACACATACAAATGTACATTATCCTCACTTCTAAAGTCTGAGCTGCTCTCTGCAAACTAACCCGAACCCTAAACACATACAAATGTACATTATCCTAACTCTAAAGTCTGACTGCTCCTGCAACTAACCCAACTCTAAACACATACAAATTACATTATCCTAACTTCTAAAGCCTGAGCTGCTCTTGCAAACTAACCCAAACCCTAAACACATACAAATGTACATTATTCTAACTTCTAAAGCCCAAGTTGCTCTCTTTTAGTTGGTAAACTAAAGAATTATTTTGCCCAAAAATATGTAGAAATGTATGCGTTAAGGCTGGTGGTACAGTATCGAGAAAGAAAGAAAGCATTTTACGGACAATGCATGTTAACTGAGTTAACTGTTTACTTGTGCAATATACACAATCATTTAGCATAAATTGAAGGTCTTATAAGTAAAGAGTGTAGTTGAGAAAGCTGTAGAATGTAGGAGAGGCTTTCATCTCCATGTGTCTGCCGACCTGTGCTGACCCCATCATCAGTCGTGACAGTGTCCAAAGCTGCTCTGCAGAGCCCCTCAGCCTGGCACTGCCCCATCAGCTGCATCTGTCGCCAGCTATATTTAGGCAGTGGGACACATACCTTTGTGCTGCATATGAACTTGAGCTGACAGACAGAGGAGACAGACAGGCATCTGTAGAGTGTAACCTTGAGGAGCCTGCGAGCTCCCGGCTGCAGCTGGCTGTGGTCAGACACACTGCACCAGAAAGACTTGGACTATGTTAATGGACTTTGATCAAGCAATTCTGACTTACAGACAGGTCTCTTTAACTAGGTGTACATTTGAGCCTGTGCAGCCTTGGCCACGCTGGGAGAGCACCCTGAGTGCGATATGCGGACCATGTTGCACGGCCATCTGCTCCATATAATCATAAACAAATGCAGGCAGTATCAGTTCCAAGAGGTCTAGGCCGGGTAAATGTATTCATGCCTTGGTCTCTGGGTAGATACTGTAGAGATATGCCCTAGAAACAAGCCGTGGTTATGCAATAGCATTCATAATTCATTCCACAAACACAATATAGAGGCCACAATGTCCCGGACGCAAACACATGGGCAGATTACAGTCTAGTGCGAGCCTGAGGGACTCTAAGCAGAGCCACTGTGTGTCAATGGGAGTCTGTCTGTGACAGACCTAAATAGGCCAGGTCCTCTGGCTGCAGGGACCTCACATATATTCTGCACAGGCTGAATCACTTTCACACCAATGATACAGGCCCAGTAGTTTAAGCATGACTCTGTAACAGACTGTGCAGTGTCTCTCAGAGGACTATCAATAAGTCCTGACCCACTGACACGGAGCGCTGTGTGAAAAATGCTGTTATGCAAATGACAGAGGCATCTCTTCAGACTATCACAGATCAGCACATGTTGAGCTGCAGAAATGTGTCACATACTTACATCTATACTTTGGCGGATCCGCTTATATAAACCCATTTAATATGACAGTAATATAACTGTCCGTGAGACTATTCTGCAAATGGCCAATCTGTAGTTTGGCTCAAATCTTGACACTGTATCTGGCGTTGAGTGGTAAGAGGATAAGAGGCCTTTAATAACATCTGCACATGTAATCAAATGCCTGGCACACACAGGATTCCAGAGCCGAGGTGTGGGGTGGGGCCGGGGTTAGTCAGTTCATGATCCAACACTGTAAAGGTTGAGACAGCTGGAGGCAGGTACAGCAGATAGACAGTGCTTGGAGCGTATCCATGCGCTGGCTCTATAGGTCTATAGTAACAGTGCAGATGGTGTGACTTTAGTGCCAGGCTGCTCAGACTAATGGTGGTGGAGCAGGGAGAGGGTGCGAGGGGGTCATGCAGCTGTGGACACTGCCAGCACATTTGCCCTGTTGGAAAAGAACTGTCGATGGCACGTACCCAAGGTCAGCGCTTTGAGAAGAGGAGCTGGGAGCGGGCCAGAGGGAGGCTACAATCAGACGCTGTTTCCGTGAGGACATGACAGATTTACTTTTACTACTATCCAACACAATGCTTCTGTTTCTCATGATTTGTGCGCGCGCTTTAACGGCAGTCTTTTTTCGCTCTCACGTTTGGTCCTCTTTTTTAGGGATTCCCTCTTATTCCGCTACCTGACTACTCTGGCAAAACGGCACAAAATGGCGGCGGGTGCAGAGCGCTGGAAGGCAGAGTGGAAGCCATTTTAAAACAGGGCTAAACCCGAATCCACACTCGCGACTTACTGGATGAGAAAGAATGAGGAAGAAGTATATTTTCGACATAAAAAGTAGAGGTGCCAACAGATTAAACCCACCCTAAAGACCAGTGATGATAAGGTCTTAAGTGACTGAGACAGAGTTTATCATAGTGTTGTGCAGGAGAAGTTAGAAAAACAGTGAAAAAGTGTTTTATTTGAAAATGAACAATAGCATTCCAAAAAAAAAAAACAGCCTTTGGTTATTCAGTGAGAAAAGAGGTTTGGTTCAGTCTTTTTAGCCTGGATAAATGTCATTCAAGTCGTGGGTATAAACTTGAGTTTGTAGGGATTTGTTCATCGTCATCATCGGTGTTTGTATTGATCTTGTGAGAAAGGACATGACACCAGCTGAAGGGATTTCTCTATTTTTAAAGTTCAGAATTCACTGCAGGCTACAGCAACAGTGAAACTGCATGCTTTTAGTGGTGTAATGCAGTGCTCTGTTGGCCGGATTCAAACGCTTAAAGGTCCAAATGTGACCCGCAGGCCGTAGTTTGGCTTTGATCTAAAGCTATCACGTGATCTAGAACAATAGAAATACACAGACATGACATTAAAGACAAATGATGGCACTTACAGTGGTTGTGTTACTGGTCCATATGTGTCATGGGAGTGTTCTCTGGCTGTGCACCTGCAAAACAATGAAACAGAAGGTTAATATACAATTATCTATGTACACGTCCCAAATACAAAGGCTTCAATGTAGTCAGCTGGACAATATCAATTTGATCTGACAGTTCTTTTCAATTCTCTAGATTGCGAATGACTTTCAGATCAAAGTCAAAACGTCTCAATCTTCAAAAACTTTGTCTAAACAAAAACATTTGAAGATTCTTCTACTATGGACCACTCCTGGACAAATGAGGGGTTACATCGACTTGTTCAGAATAAAACATGTGATTGATTTGTTACTTTGGCAGTTCACATGAAGTATTTCCAATGGTTTTCTTGTTTTTTAAAGTCTCCATCCTAACCTACAGGTCAGGAGCTCCCAGTCATTCCATCACCCTCCAGCTCTCCAAAGAATTTTGGAATCACACATATTAAGCTTTTAAATTTACATTTTATTAATTGCATGCCTCTTACACTGTAATGTAAGTGTAAATGCCTAACTGTGTGCAATAATAAATACAACGTGGCTAATGTTTCACAAAGACTGTACATACTCACTGTAATTTTTTTTTTTATTTTTTCCCCTGACCACTAAAAGAACCCGCTAAAACGAGTTGGGGTGGTTTATGGACACCACACATCTAGAAAATTCAGAATAATATCTAAAAGACAGAACTTAAGCTGAGTATTTATTAAGGAAGCAATTAAAAACTCAAAAAGCCACTTTTGCATTTCTGTGTACTTTACATCAGTTACAAATCTAAGTGAAGCTAAAATCATTGCATTTAGATTTGACAAAACCTTTTACAAATATCATTCAAATTTAGCCATTATAGGATTCAAAATGTACTTCCTGTTCATAACTGAGGACATCACACTAGGACGTTATTGGACCAAAACTCTACGACGTAACAAACATTTTAAAAACACTACAACACTGTCAGTGGGTTAAACTTGTTTTTTTTTTTTTGGGGGGGGGGGGAATAAAAAAGTCCCCGTCTCCCTAGCTTTTCTTCACAAACTTGCTCTTGCGCGTGTTAAACTACAGTACGTTTCATATTTACAACAGGTAATAATCTTCCAAATTAGTCTAACATTTGAAAATTGCAAAAAAAACCTGCCATACCATACGCACTTTCGATCCCGTTTTATGACCAATTTATGCAGAAATTCTAGTACTTTCCAAGGACTGCCTATTCTTTTTTTGTTGCCGCTGTATTAGTGCAGCTCTGACTCAACCTATTCACTCCCAAATGGCGCACAAAAGGCAAAAAGAACAAGGCCAAGTGCTTCTAAAAATCATATTGACGAATAAGCGTGGCCCGCAGTCCTGCCCGGCTACAGAGACTCATTAGTGGAACATGTAGCGTGCGCACACACCGCTCTCTTCTGCTACTCCAAATCCGGCTACAACCACGGGCTCGCCCATCTCACCGACACAAGCACCCTCGTTGGCCTTGGCCTCACCCACTCGCTCGCTGCGCCCACCGAGAACCTCGCCTCTGCCAAGTGTGTGGGAGAGGTGGCCGGTGTGGCGCTGCACTCGTGAGCAGAAAGGCTGATTTTGGTTGAAGGCTGCTGCGGAGGGTTCGGTCCTGACGCACGGGGGCACGTATGGACCGGGCAGCCGTGTTTTGTGACATGTGCGCGTGTTAGCTTAGCGCGAGTGGGCGTGCGACGGCAGGGCACGGAGGTGAACGAAGGACAGACGGAAAACACGGCAGCGCTATGAAGTGTTTATTTTGTTTTGAGATGAATTTTTTAAAAGATGTATTGCACTTTTTAGAAATTGTTATTGTCCTTACAAACATGCCTTGTACATTTATGTTTAAAAGGAGATAAACAGACCCAGCTGATGCTAATGGAGGGATTGCATTGTGGTTTGTAGAAGGAAATGCTCAGGACAATGAATTAACAACTCAAAAACAAGGTTGAGGACCATTTATAGTTCTCCAAAAAACAAGGTCTGTGCCCAAGATAGGAAGAATGGAAAGGTGGTCTCATTTATCAACCCAGGAATATTTATGATTAGAAAATGTGATAGAATCAATGCACTGCTGCTCTTACATTGACTGCCACTGAGAACACAACCACTTATGAAAAGTTTACATCTATGCAAATCTTTTGGATCAAGGAGAATCCAGAGAAGACTTGTGTTGTGACAACTCTGAACAGAAGGGCAAACCATACTGATAAATCAAGGAGAAGTAGTTTCTGCCTGGAGATGATGAGTGCCTCATACAGGATCCTTCGGTTTAAACCTGTCACCCCTCAGTCTGGGCTTTTAGGGGTCAGGAGACGTGTGACTGTCGTGTAACACTCACTTTGATGGCAGTTACTCCAAAGTGCTCGTTCAGTAGAATATATGAAAGGCAGGGCCAAAGTGTTGCAGGTAAAGCTGTATTTTTACTACAGCTGCTTTGAAAACAACACATTTTATTGTCTTTGTGGGCCTTTTTACAATCACAATCAAATGGTCTGTTAGTGCACAAACTGCCGCAGCACCTGTCTCTTCAGCGCACTATTAAACACTGAGTTTTAGTTGCTTTGGCAGCATGTACACAAATGACTTTTTTTTTGCATTTACTCCTTCTCATTATGTTATATATGTTTGTTGGTGAAAAAACGTGTTTTGTTTATGAGTCAAAGTTGTGCTGTGCCCTGTTTAGCGTCTGTGTCAAACAAAAATATCAGCTGTCGCAGAAATCTGCCTTTCTTTTAAATAAAAATAAATACAGAAAATATTTTTGACATTGTGAAACAACAGCAGAATTAACAACAATGATGTAAGTCGTTCCTTCAGGCAAAGAATTTAGTCATGTTTAGTCAGAGCACAGAATGGTGTTAAGAGGCCCACATACATGCTGAAGTAGTGCTGGTGCGTCCTACAGAGGACACTACTCTGAGTCAGGCCTGGTCCTGGAGCTCAGGGCTGTTCAGAGCGGCTCAGGGCTGATCACTGAGCACTGAGCCTGGGCTAATTGCAGGACAGCACACAGCTTCCTTCTGGCGAAGCCTCTTTTATATATTGTTTCTAGCGTTTGTAATTACAGTGCGGAGCCCTGGCTTGCTGCCAGCACATGTTTATGGGCTCATGAGTAACTCTACTCCTCCGGCCCGTGGAGGCAGATCCATGTCTGCTGCACTCACTGCACTCTGTGTTTGTCAAGCATGTTCCAGTGGATGATTCACCAAGCACAGCCATTATGTACAGGGCAAATGTATTTAAGAATTACAGACTGTATACTGTATGCTGTAGAGAAGCATCACAAAGAACTATTCTCATGCTAATTGTATTATTATGTGGACAGCTTGGAGATAGGAGGAACTCTACAGCACAGGCAAGCATCGTGGGTCATGCTGTTTTTTCAGTTTTAGGTTATCATATGCAAGCCCTGTCTTTCATGCAAAAGAGCGTTTAGCATATGAAACATGAAGCTCTTCATTTAAATCACATGTTTTGCGTCATAGTATCTTTGCATACAGCTTTGGAGAAGATAAAGCCTAGTTTAAATACTCAAAATGCAAGTAACTGTTCGTACATGTACGCATTTTTGCAGCCTAAGCGCAACTTCAACAACAACACAAAACAGCATAGCATAGCACATTTCCACTTTTCTTCTGACTGCGTTTAACCTAAAAGCCTTTGTCTGATCTGATTCTTTCTCTCTTTTGGTCCACAAATAAGTCACCTCAACCAGGACACAGCTTCAAAATCCATCTGTTTGTGCAGCTTTGGAGTAGAAAATTAACTGCCGAGATGTTAATTTGTTGCTTGACCAAGTTTTCTCAGCTTCTGCAAAGACAAATTGTGCAAATGAAACTCTACCTATATACAGTATAATGTTTAAACCGTTAAGACATTGCAAACTAATTTTAACAGTTCCGACTAAAACACCTCAATAAATGTTGATACATTTAGTCGACGAGGCTAGAAAAATTATCACAAATATTAAGCATTGATCATAATCTTGCATTTTACGTGAGAAATTGAGCGACAGAACAAGCTGCATACGGGAGATAACCAAACCTAGCTTGCCTCTGACATGCTAGTGGAGGCATGCTTGAAAGGATCTGAAAAAGTCTGACAAACATTTATGCAAAAGCACAGATATTGGAGCTCGGTCTACAGTGTGACAAACTGGGAAACTTGAAACGGACTGTTTCTGAGGCTCAGGTGGAAATGACTTCAAACAAAACTAAAGACAGTCGTAATATGTTCAGAGGTGGTTTTGATGAGGTAATAGGTCACAACTATAAATGTAACAACAAAAATATGATACATGGGCACACTGGCTACTTAAAAGTACTCTAAAAGAATTTATATTAAAATTCTGGAACTGGGGCTGGTCATGTGTTCAAATAACATAACTGCTACATATCCCAGACTCAGAATTTAAAATAAAACAATGTTAATATGGCATGCTACAGAAAGAAGGACTCCAAACAGGACACGGAGGAGATTGCAGATTTTGCAAAATGAAAATTGTAATGTATTGAAAATGAATTGACAATCCTATAGCCAGAAAAATGGCAATCAGATATCTTCCCCAAATCATGCAGCCCTAATTCAAATGCAAAGGAATTTTAAAAGTAAAAGTAATATTTCTACAACTCTGTTTTCCTCCCACACTAAATATTGTTCCTGTAAATTAGTAAAATTTAGTTTTTTTCCACCCAAGAGTGTATTAAATGTGACACTTTCTGGTAACATCAGTCTATTGTGCATTGTCTCAATCTAAGAATGGACTCCAATCGGCTCTGTCATTGCCGAAATCGAGTCCATCGTGCTAGCTTGACTACAATTTAATGACTTAAAATGCCAGAAACAGCGTATATTTAACTTGAAATAAGCACATTTAAAAAGTTAATGATAAATATGGCATGTTGTTTGGAGGTGTTGCTTTTGACTCAAATTCGGCACTGACTCCGATGCTATGAAAACTTAGCATCTGGCTAGTCCGGTATGTTTTAAAGAACTTCAGAGTGTTCTCCTGTTTGTTTTCCTTTAGCTGTTAGCATTAGTGCTCAAAATACACAAGTTATGAAAGCTGTGGAGAGTGTCAGCTGGCACAAACCTCTTGACCACATTTAGCAAGGTCAAAGGTCAGAGCCTCGCTACAACAACTTACTGTTAAGTTTACAAACCTTTTAGTGTTTTATCATAGGCTAAGTTTGTGTATAAAACTGCTAACGGCTAGTAAGCAAAAAACAACAACTAGGCAGTGAACAGTAAGTTTTGATTGGTTTTCTTGGACTTTACAAATCAGGAGAAAACTTCAACTAAGGACCAAAGTGTGTTGACAAAAGGATGCGTTTGTCTGTCAATGCTAACGCTAAACCTTAAGTAAACAGCTCTCCTGCACACAGTCAATAGAATAGTCCTAATGAAAAGTAGAAGGCCGTGCTCTGATTGGCTGTGCTTGTGTGGTTCACTCTGTCTAACAAAAAACTCTTCTTAAGCTATGATAACTATAGTATGTGGTAAAGAATTTTTGAGAGTTAGCTGAACACATTTTAAATTCTGGTTTGCAGTGTAAAAATCAAGTACCCCAGCTTTAATAGTGTAACAGTAAGTTCACATTGTCAGATTTACAAACAATACTGCTATATCCGTCTTATAACACAATTAAAACCAATATGCATACACTTGTCTAAAAGCGCAAAATAAACATGATAATTCTGAACACTACAGTGAACAGAATGCGGGAGAGAAAGTTACAGTATTTAGGTAATGGAAGAGTCGCAGGCAGCTCCTCTCAACACGTCCAACTTTACCTCCTAGTGGAACAAATGTGCTGATAGTGCGCTTTTCTGCCTGTGACTCAATTGCCTTGGCGACAGGAGAGGCCCCCGAAAAAACCTCCAGAAAGTAAGTGAGTGGGTGCAGCAGCATGAGCGCGGGGCTAATCTGGAATATCGCTTTGGACAAGTTCACTGTCCCAAAGAGGAGCACCTATAGGGATATATTGGACAGCAGTGTGGAGGTTATCGGGGTAATCAGTTATCATGACATTACATTAAAGCTGGAGTACCAAAAAGAAGAAGAAACAATTTATGCATTTAAATATTTTTAATGGCTAGTTTTATAAGCATGGATTTATTTTTATCATTTAGCACAATTTTAAACAAACTTTCTTCAAACAAAAGTGAAGCAGGCCTACCGCCATCTGCACAACCAATCAGCTAAGCCGTTACAAAGAGTGAAAGATAATGTGGCTTTTTTCTTGTAAGTTTTTAAATTTTAATATTTAGATAAAAAAACAAAAGTGTACAAAAGTCTCACTTATCACAAAATTCTGCTAACAAGTTTTCTAAAAGACAAACATAAATAAATATACCACATAATTTAAAAAATGTGTAATTCAGCTTTAATATAAAAAAAACCCCAAAATGAGTCTTTTTAGTTCAATCAATGCCAATGTGATCATTTTAAAAGCTAAAATGTATATTCCTGTTCAAGTTGTAAGTGATTTAAGACACAAATGTAACTATTTTATATTTTTAAAGCAAAAGTATGTATTATTTGTTAATTTTTTTGTTAGTTTAGTTATAGAAAAGCAACAACTTTATATGCAAATTAGCTATTGTTTGTGTTTAAATTAAAGAAATGTGACAACTTTGTTCAAACTATAGAAAAGTGAGCAATTCAAAAGCAAAATAAAGTATTTTTAGTTCAACATACAAATTATTTTTTTATTAAATCAATGGTGAAGAATATTTGAAAACTACATTTCTAAACTACAACTAAACCCATTTATATTTGTCACATTAAAGGCATTATATCTGTTTTATACAATAAAAATAACACCCCCAGCACAGAAATCTTGTTAATGTATCTATTCAGGTGGAAATTAGTCCTGCATTGTCCTGTCTAACTCTAATAACTTCGTCTGTTGTTCTTGTTGTTAGCACTGTGGCTATCTGCCGTTAGCATACTGACATGTCTTGCTCCTAACAGCTGTGAAAATAACTTCAAACACATCATGATGAACAATTTAAAGTCTCAAAACATGTAGAATTATGTAAGAAGCTTAAAATGAATTATTATTTTGTTTAAGGAAGCAAAAAATGGGTTGGATTAAGGCACCTTTACCTTTACCATTCAGAAAGTTTGATTTCCAAAAGCTGATCACAAACTTGAGAAAAATGAACTAAAATAAAGTTTAATAATTGCAAAATTGTGATGTTCTTTCTCTGAAATCTGACATGTGACGTACGGCAAGCAGCATGGACCACAAACAGCTCAAATCTCATCGTTTTGTGCTGTTTAGTGACTTAAGAAAACAGGATTTAGACTGTGATTGTGGTGCAGAGGAACACATCAGAATGAGAACTAATGAATTGTACTGGTCCACTTGTACTGCAGGTTCAAATGTGTAAGGAAATACTTGGGCAACAAACCACCCGAAACTCCATTAATGTCTAATTGGAAGTATACAGCATGACCTATAATAATTATATTGTTATTTAGCTCTTATTGTAGCATTTTTGTTTTAAACTGTACAATAAACTTGATATTTATTTTTTGCATATCTTCAAAATAACATTCACGATATCGAAATGTCAATATTTTGTCCATGCTAATAACACCTTCCAGGAAGATTCAGGGAACAAAATGCAATGGTTGAGGGCAAGAGGCAGGACTTAAAAATATAATATAATAATTTAAAAAGTGGTGATTTTTCTGTGGTGAACATTTTGAACAATATTAATTTTAGTTGCCAAATATGTGATGATGCTCACCTCGTGTGGGTGGAACTGCTGTGGTTTTTGTGGATAAATCATAAGTGACGTTCAGAACTGAAGTCCGGATTAAAACGAGGATAATAAAACCTTGTAGTGTGCGCAGTAATGGACTAAAACCAACACATATGACACTTAGTCAGATCCTGGACAGGTCAAACACTAATTTGCATATGTACATTTTAAAGCAAGGTAATCATTTTGGAAATATTGGGCAATCTCTTCATTGTTTTGTGTCAAACTCACATCAGCAACTAACTACCTGTTTTTGCTGATTTGTTTGTTCTTTTACATACTTTTTACATATACTGTAATTTCTGACACTATTGAGCGCACCTGAATATAAGCCGCACCCACAGGATTTAAGTAAGAAAAATTATAAAATACATACTGTATAGGCCGCACTTGTTAATAGTAAGTCTATGAGAATATATAATTTTGCTGCATTGCTGTATAAGCCTCAGAGTTCAAAGCTTGTAAAAAAAAAGTAGCGGCTTATAGTCCAGAAATTACGGTAATTTTTAGAATGTCTTCACTTGTAACATTAAAAAAAAAATCCCCCCAAAATCTTGTATTGAAACGATATAAAAAATTGTGGTATTGACCCATCACTACTATTTTGTGCATATATGTTTCAACTAACTGCAAAAGTGGTTATAATGTCTCCTTGATTTTGACGTAATATAAAGTTGTATAATTGGTAAATGGAGAGAAAAGCCGTTTACACACGAGAGGATTTTAGGCCTGATTTCAGGGAGGTGTTGCCAGAGTCACATGTCATGTCTGTGGCTCAGTGCGTCTATGTGTCACTTATGATTGTTAAGGTTCCAATGCATTAGGAGGAACTTTAAGGGCTGGGCGATATTGACACTGACAAAAATTACAATCTCGATCATTTTTTGCATATCTCCATTACGATAATTAGTTGAAGCAAAATAATCAGAAAAAATGTGACTGACTGGGTTGACAGGAGACATTCTGGGTCGACTTAAGACATGTGCTACGACTACAACCCAAAAGTGTCTCAATGATCTAACTAAATATCTGACACAAACAAAAAAATAAAAAAAAAAAAAAAACAGCTAAAAAAGTAATGAGTGATTCATTGACTTATAAAGCATCGTCTAGCTTTACTTGAACATATAACAGCCTTTTTTGTTGCTTTTTTACTACAAAGATACATTCAATATTCAGTTTTATGTATATTCAAGACAACAAAAAATGTTATATATTGCACACCTCTACTAATGAGGGTTTGGCTGAAAAGTTAAAAAAAAAACAGTCCTGCTGCGCAAAAAATCACTACACAAGAGTCCAAATTTTAAAATTCTCTAATGTGCCTTAGAACTATATAATACTTATTTTAAGATATGAACTCTTCACTGCATTCAAGGGGCACTAACGCTCTGCAGGCACTCTAAGCAAATATTTGTTTGAAAAATTGTGTTCTTACGATTTAAATAATTGTGATTAGCAGCACTTTATATTACATCATCCAAAGGGAAAAGTAACTGGTTTTAAAGTCAAAGTCAAGGTCAAGGGTCCGTTTAACCTCCACAAACTTCCTCAACTTGACTTCTCATTATTTTTTTTTCTGACTCATCTCTGAAAATAACAACGTGCAAACCTGAATCTCTGGACAGTTCTGTGTGCTATTTTTCAACGCCATGCATATATTTTTTTTATCTGCACTTTTGTAATACAACACAAAAATTTCAACATTTGTCAAACTAATTTAACTTTGGCTAATACATCACATTTCTGTTGGACTGACATAGAAATATTGTTATTGAGGCCATTTCTAACATTGCTATGATACAACTTCTGCACAAAATATCTATTCACTCTGTGTCAGTATTATTACAATTTCCTAAAGCAATGGGTTACGGAAATAGCATGACACATTTAAAGCTAGAGTACCTGATTTTTTTTTTCTCATCAGAAAGTATAACACCTCTGCACACCGTCTTATTCATTATTACATTATTAAACATATTGTCTTTTCAAACATGGACGACAGATCGAGTAAATATCAGATTTTTTGGCGATGACAGCTGATTGGCTGTGCAGAGGAGGATCAATTTTGTGTCTGAAACATTTCTTCTAAAGCTGTGCAGGACAACAAAAAATTCATTCATCTATAAGTTTGTGATCTGCATAAGAATAAGTTAGAAAAGTTTAGATTTTTTTTATTTGAAAATACGGTACTCTAGCTTTAAATAATACTGATTGATAAATACTGTACAACTACAACAAATTCTATATGTGTATGTTTGCTATTACTAATACTTCTGCCAGTGTGTGATCATGTGACCTGTAGTGGCCACTGTGTGCTTTACTGATCACGTTTTAAACCTCATTGTAATAAGTAAGAGCAACAAACACGTGTCACATACAGGCAGGATGTAAAGGTCATATACAACTACTTTAGATTCAACTGTGTACACTGTATTCTTACTGTTTTTCATCAGCGAACAATGAGTAATTGTAAAATGAAATAATACTATAAATATACTGTAACTATTTAGCAGTAATTCTGACTCAACCACTGGAATTGTAACAAAAAAGGTATTTTTATGATCGTATTTGTTGACACACACAGAAAGACATTTTAAAAATACGCAAAAAAAAAAATATATACAGTATATAAAAATAAATAATGATCATATTTTTAATCAATAATACATCTTCTCTTTCAGTGACTATAATTGTGTCAACTTTTGATTTTTTTTAAACATAAATAACATAAAAGGAATCTACAAATAAAAGTCAATTCATAGTAATAAAAAAGTAGAATAAATAAATAAATAAAAAAAAAATACATATATAATCAATTATAAATAATAATGGTTCCATAACACAATCTCAAGCTATAGATTTTTTTTTTGTTTTTACGATTTTATTTACTTTTATATACATTCAATACAATAGGAATCTAATATGGTTTCACATACTTAGGAATTACTATATTTATACTATATTTGTAATTTGTCAGTGTGAAATTTACATTTCATGGCTCGAGTGTTCTGGTGACGTCAAACTAGGTTAATTAATATACTCAGTACAATTTAACACCACGAATAAAGTTATTTTCAAACACACACACACACACAAAAAGTTTGCGACTCTAACAAAAATATGCCAACATTTTATAACAGCTGTGTTTTAGACTGTCAGATTTTTCTTTTTTTTTATTGGTGTAAAAAAAAAGTAGATTTATCAATTTATTTTTTTTCCCTTTCATTTTCAATATTGACCCCCCCCCCCTACATTTTGTGTAGTTTTTTTTTTGTTTAGCTTTAGTGTCCATTCGGTCTTATCCTTCTAACAGTTCTAAAGTTTAAATTCTTTCTACTTACATTACTTTTGTTTTACTTTTACTTTTAAGCACCGATGCTGGTTCAAACGATTTTAACAGATTGAAACATACATTTTAGATTTGCTGATTCCCCATTGCCGATTCTGTTGTAAAGCAGTCCACTCTCAAAATGACTAATTGGAAGCAACTTTTTTTGAATTTTTGTCTGTATTTTCCAAATTTCAACCCACGTTTTTATCGCTAGCAAAGACAATTTGTCAAAACACCACTTACACGACGTCGCCGTTTATATTCGCGATGCACTTTTCGGCCAATCAGACGCCAGGAGACTTTGCAGAACTACAGAACAAAGCGTTTTCCTCGTTTTTCCCCGTTACAAGCAGAAGTCCAACAGTGTAACTCGGGCACAAACACAGGACGAGATTCAGCTTTTGCCAGAAGGAAATTGGATAAAACTGGATCAAACAAAGTGGCGACGTCTGAAAAAGCGTTTGATGTAGTGAGACAGAAAGAGCAGTGTGTGAGCTAAAAACACACACACACAACTTATTCCACACACACACACACACACACAACATGGATATGACCAGCACGTGCTTAAAGTCACTAGAATATTATCGAGAAATCAAATGGCCGTGAAAAATTGATTTATAGACTGTTTGTGTGAAAATTAGATTCTTATGTTTTCAAGGGGGTTTTCAATGAACACATTTAGATCAAGTTTTCCTAATTAAAACGATCCAAGATAAAAGGTCCGAAAAAATATATAAATATAATAAAAATTCTAAAAATGTCTTCTTTAAATTTGAATGGGTTTCGCAATTTTTGTTATAAAAATAAAAGCGCAAAAAATATATAATTTTACACATTTCTACAGAAGCTACAATAAAAATTAGTTGTTGTTTTTTAGAATTTATATTTTGCAAGTTTTTCAACAAGAAATGCAAAATAAAGAGATTTAAAATTATAAATGGGCACCAGCATAAAACACACACACACACTCTCTCTCACTACACACACACACATCACACACACACATATGCTTTAGTGTATAGGATATACTGTAAGTATATAACGTGTGTTACTTCAAAATCACTTTTAAAATCGTAATTATATTTACATACAAATTTTATTTAAGATAAAATTTAGTCAAGTTTAAAAAGTGAAGAACGAAAAAAAAAACTTTGTCGGAGAAAAAAATCCACAACCTAAGAATGTGTTTCGGCAAAACACTGCAACGTAAAAAACAAAAAGCAACTTTAAAATAAAATAATAAATAACGATGAGGTATAAAAAAAATAATATACAGTATAGTGTGCAATGTGTCTTTTATAACAGTTAAAAATACATTTCAAAATGATTTAAATAAGCTACAAGGACAAAAGCTAGACAAAATACAGAATTGGATGATTAGCATAGTTTGAAAACTTAATTTTAGTGATATTATTGTAGTCCGTATTCTTCTCAATGACTAAGACGCTACAAATTCTTTTGGATTTTGAAATACTACAAAGTGTTTGTCAAGTTCAAGTTCAAATGTGACATTTGAGGTCAAGTTCGGACAAATAACAAAGCTAAATAAATGCTAATGCTAACGCCATGCTAATAAAATGAAAGCTAAAAGGCAATAATGAGGTTTAATCAAAAGGGAGGATGTTTACTGTAGAGTTTAAAAGTGTGGTTTGGTATTACACATATTCTAAGAAGAACAAGACCTGACAAAAAAGTGAATGGCTAAACAAATGTAATAAAATATATAATCAGTGTGATTTGTGTGTAGAGAGAAAGAGGGCCTGCTGGGGTCACCTGCCTCGGCCTGGGCCCAGCTCCAGGACCTCTGCCACACCGGACACAAGCACATATCCTACATGGGACACTTCAGACAAGAACAGAGCCAGGCTGAGCTAGAAAAGGTAAATCAGCTGCTTTGACACTGTGCAAAAGGAGAGCTCAAACATTACATTACAGCCATTTCACACACACACATACACGTCACCGCTTAACACAATACTGTTTTTTATATTTTTAAACGCATTCAACTGTTACTAAGCAACTAAATCCTTGACAACAAAGATTTGCGAATAATAAAGCTTCAACTTATTTGAATTAAAAAAGTATACTTTGCAATTTATTTAGTTTAGTTTGTGTCGATAATGAAAAAAAGAGCTTCTCGTTACATGGTGATATGTTTGCTTGTGAAAAGCAGGTAAGGCGTACTGCTCCTTACTAAGACACACTTCTCAGTTCAGTAGTGGAGTAGTAAAAGAGTAGAACATGGCGTTCCTAAAGGCCATAGTGAGGCGCATCCTCCTCGTCACACCTCTGCAGTCCATCCATCCAAACACCAGCACACACTCACATACACTGCACAAACATCATCAGAAAACACTCACACCACGAGAAACTTCAAACCACACAGGTGCGCCAAAACACAAACCACTTACCATGTGTGTGAGTTCAGGACAGCCCGCTCTTCTCGTCCCGTATCCACATTTGGACGCACGAAGACGGCGAAGCTACACGTTTTCGCTTTGGCTCTGACTTTGCTCCACAGTTCTGCGCTTGGTGCTTCAGGCTCTGGGATCCAAGCTCCAGGCTCAGCTCTGTCCCGGGCCAGACCGGCCTGCAGAGGCCTGGGACAATAGGAGGCCATGAGGCTGTCTGAAGACTCCAGCACAGTCTGCTGTGACACGTCTCTCCATGAGGAATGTTAGCAAACAGACCAACAGCATGTGTGCGTGTGCAGAAGGCAGGAGAACGCACAGTCGTCTAGGCCTGGACGACCACATGAATTATTCAGCAGTCTATATGGTGCTCCCACAGCTTTCCTCCCTCTGCTCCGGACAAATGCCTTCAGTACAACAAGTGTCGCAAACTATTCACACAAGCACTTTATCCCAAGCTTTAGTGCTCCAAATCTGAGCTAAGACTTCTCACACACATAAGCACACAGGCAGCTCGGCTACATTTAAAACACTTTTTCATATAGTGATTTCATGTCTTTGTTTGCTGTTGGCACCTGTCCCAGATGGAGCAGCTCTGCTCCGAGGCTCCGCACAGAGCCACACAGCCCAAGTACGAGAGAAGTGTTCTGTAGACGAAGGACAACACGTGCACCACAGCTACAGTGTGGGCATCTCCGACTCACCACACACTGTCGGCACAAGGCAAAACACACAACTCCTAAATACTACTAGAACGTTTGGACAAAGAAATAATGAGCACAAATACTCTCAAATCACCAAAAAATCAAACATGTTTGATAAAATCCACTGTGGTGCAATTGGAGATGTCGCCAAAGTCAGAAAAGACCTGAAAATCAACTTGTTGCCAGCTCTGTCTGAGGTGCTGTGCAGCAGTTGGAGGCAGAGGGTTAAAATCCAGTCGTAGTGAGTGAAAAAAAAAGCTCCGTGTGTGGAGGGCGGGCTGTGGGGAGGCCCAACTGTAGAAATAGCAGCACACTTTTTCTTTTTTTTTCCCCTGGCAAAGCTTAAATCTCCCCCTGTGTGTGGCTGAGCAGAGGAGAGCGAGCCAAAGCAGAGAAAATGAGCGTGCTACAGCAGCAGCAGCAGCAGCAGCAGACATGGGTCCACAGCTCAGAGGAGACAGCAGTGCAGCGCGCCAACCTCACTCCACCATCAGACCAGCGCGGCAAGGAAGTGTGTTTGCACCGGAGACAGGGCGAGTGAGAGAGCATGGGCTGAAGATGAGAGAGAGAGAGAGAGAGAGAGAGAGAGAGAGGGAGAGGTGGTGGGGGGGTGGAGCGCTCTGAGTGGAGGAGGAAGAATGACACAGAAATCCACTCCTCTGGCTGTGCGCAGTCGCATTGCACTCTCACGCCACACCGGGATACACTTTACACCAGCTCAGCTCCTCTAACAACTAGTGAAAAGAGCAAGCCTCGGACGGAGTGCACTGTCCCGCTAAAGGAGCTCTGAAATATGCAGCACTGTGGAAGAAGAAGCAGATGAATTATTGAGCCTTTCTTTTAACATGCGCCGCAGCTCGTGTGGCGGGCGGCGCGCTGACTTAACTCTTTAGTGAGTGGCGGTAACTTGAGTGAGCTGACAAACAAGCATGCAGACGGCCTAACATGTGACACAGCACTAACTCGCTCCGATCCAGCCACAAAACTAGCACCGCCTCATGAGTTTTCTTTCTTTTTTTTTTTTTTTCTGGTTGCAGTTGCCAGGCAGAACTCATTCAACAGTTGGAACTAAACTATGCTTGGGCTCACATCTAAGCTAACAAACATGGCTGTCTCCACCATCTTAGACTGTATTGATTATTCTCACTCTCTCTCTCGCTCTCCTTCTTCTTTCATTCGGCTGTGTTCCGCCGCTTCTTCGAGACGGCTTTTTCCACTCGGGGCAGATGACTGTACCGCTATTGTACCAGCACTTCCTGCGCCTCTTGGCTGTGATTCTGCATACAGTGCTACAGCAGAGTTAACTTTTTTTTCCCCTTTGGCCTTGAATTGCCGCAGCAGCGCGAGGGGAAGAAAAGCAGGAAGGACATGTGTAAAGTGTGCCTGTCACTGACGAACTATTTTGGTTACTTTCCATGTTATAAACTGCCGAGATTTTGAAGAGAGCGACGTGAGAAGTGAAAACAATAAGGCAGAAAACGGTGGGGGTGAAACTTCTGTTACTTTACGGCTAAAGCAAGTGTCAAGGTTTTTCTAACATGGCTGCTGTAGGCTGTAGCAGAGCTCCTTTCTTTTCTCCTGTTTTAACTGTACACACACACACACGCACACTTTTGATGAAGCGTCGCAAAGGGACAGTAAAAATATGGATCTGTACGGAGGTTTTTGTCTTAAATCAGACTCGAGCCGGCGTAGGCATGGGCAAGAGCAGCAGAAGCATTTACAAAAGAAGCACAGGCACGTCACACCTCGCCACACGGTTGGACCAATTGAAAATGACATGGCTACAATATGAGGTCAATGTATAAGCTTTACTGATCAGGTAGAAAGAGGAGTCAGAATAACAAAGGTTTTCTTTTGTGGTTGTGGTTTTGTTTTTGTATATGATAGTGCAAAGTCTCATTTCAACACCATAATGTAATCATGTCAAAAAAGCAGAATAATTAATAGCAAAATTCTCTCGTAAATCAGCAGTGTCTTTTCAGGTAATTTGTGAAACAAAAATGAAAAACACGATAAAAATGCACTGTTGTCATTACAGTTATAATCTACGCCAACAAATAAATACGTCTTTAAACAGATGAGACTCTAGTCTCCAGACCTGTTCATTTCTCAGCACTTTTCATGACTAAAGTCAGAGTGTATAAAATAACAGGCCAGCCCAGAGGAATATGAGAGTGTTGCCACAGGATCCACAAAGAAAAACAACATTTGCACTCAGTGATTTGCAAACATGAAGGAGGCATTAGGAGGAGAGCGAGAGGGGCTTTGGTGCTTGGTCAGCAACCACAGCTCCATCAACACGCTGCATGATATGTGGCACATAAAACACATGCAGTCTAATGGAGGCCGTCACCACACACGCTTAAGCAGCGCACGTGTCTAAACAACTTCTCAATTACACCCGAGACCTCAGAGGGCACTCCCCACCAAGCAGGGTCAGAGGTCATGACCCCAGGGTCAAAAGAGTTACATCGGAGGCCACAGGGGCTATTGAGTGTCCCACTGCTGTTTGCTTTAAGAAGGTAAAGATTACCAACACATTAACTAATGCCGATTAGCTCCAGACCCTCCAGGGACCAGGTCCCTGTGCTGCACATCACGTCTCATTAACACAGACTGACCTTTGACCCCTGAAGTCACCTCTGCAGCTGACCGTGACCGTGCTTTCTCCTGTCTGCTCCTCTCTCTCTCTCTCACACACACACTGGGACAGACCAACAGAATGTGAAAAGAATACAATTACAATAAATCTACTATCAACGCAAATGAAAATACATCAGCCTTATGTGGACACACTGTGTCCCCACGTTCTTAAAATGGGCTCTCTAAAGTTGGGAGCACAAAATGGCGTCTAGTGGACATGCGCAGAGGCGCCGTCTCAGTAGTAGTATCAGATAGTAATAATGATGATGGTTCTGTGTCTAAGTTTGATTCAAACTGTGGGAGCTGTGATCAGAGCGTGCAGCTGCAGGAGAGTCAGACTTAACCCTGTGAGTCCACAGCACACACACTCTGTCTCATACACAACATACAAAATACAACATACAATATACAATATACAATATACAAGACCAGGAGCTCACTGACTAGGACTGTCTCATGATCTCTACTGTGTTGTATACCTATAGACATGCATTCTGTATATTACATACATGTATACTGTACTGCACTTTGGCCAATGTTTTTAAGCAATGTATAAATAATGTTTGATAGATAGATATGACATAAAACATAGCTTTAATAAAAAATTAAAATTTAAATTATTACAGTTCAAATTTATGATTTAAACAGTAAATAATTTTAACTCCATCAACCTCGGAGCCCTTATGATTTTTTACAACTTTTCTTTGCCTTTTAGAACCTCACGGCAGAAAACACACTTTATATTTAACATAAATACAATATAACTATTTACTTTATAATTTTTATAATTAATTTACTTTGTAAATTAATCCATGCAGTATACATTTTAACAAACGATTTGAAATACACATTTCTCCAGCTTGTTTTCTGAAAGCAAACTCGACGCTTTTGCTGTTTTGTAAAAATTTCAATTTGGAGTGAAATCTTAGGTCAAATTACATCGATGTGAAATGATTTTCAAATACAAGACGATAGCATCTTCAGCGCACAAAAGACCCAAAGAAAGCCTTTTACAAATCTCACACACACTACTCCTGTCAGTGTGTCAGTTATCGGCACGCAGCCTTCACAATTGCCCGAACCCACAAAGTCACAATGAGAAAGTTGACCATACAGAAGTGAAAAGTGTGACAGAGTAAATAGGTCTTACCTCAGCGTTTGGGCGAGGGCAGACTTAGCAGAGCAGTGTGGGGAGACAGAGAGTGAGCTTCTCCAGGGAGAGCAGGCGTTTTGGACCTATTCGATATCAGGCCTGGAGGACGACCTATCAGAGAGGGACGCGCCCTAACAGTGACTGCTGTAGCTGACTACTGCCCCGAGACCCAATGCTACAAGAGCTACAGAGCAACAGGGACAAAACTCACACGAGGACTAAACGATTTTTGCTTTCAACACGTTATGAAGGAAAAGATTTTGACTCGTCCATGATTTATAATGTGCAACAAATAACAAGCATTTCTACTGTGTGTCCAGCCAAAAAACAAGACAACCATTAAAGGAGACATGCTTTGTGTATTTAGTAATAAAATCTGACATACTATGAGTAACTTCCATTTTCTTCACCGCAAAAGACAACTTAGAAATATAAATATGTTCACTGACTTCGTGTTCAAAATGACACAACGGATAAGTCTCGTCTCTTCATTGTAAAACTTTGAGGACTTCGTGTACAAGTTTTCACAAATACGTATAGAAAAGTGGGCGGGAATAGGTGGTAGGTGAAAACAGACATTTTCTGAGCGATTGAGCATCAGCTGCAGGGCATAACAATACAAAACTTTGGAGAGTTTTTAGCCGCTGCTTCAAAAACACAGCTGGGGTAATGTCTGTGAGATACAATACTTTCCTCTCTGAGCTTCAGAAAACCCTGAATTTCCCAGATGTGTGATTTCAAAATCAGTTTTATGATTTCTTAAATGTAGTTTTCTTTGCAGCAGCTCTAACTCAGATCCTGATGTGGGAAACATATGATTTTCATGTTTGCTTTATTACTATTGCTACACAATTGATCAAAATTAGGGCTGCAACAAGTTAATCAATGAATCACAACTAATCAATTATTGAAAAAGACGTCAACTAATTTAGTAATAGAGTAATTATTAACTTGCCTTTAAAAATGTTCTAAACATCCAAGGAGCCTCAGATTAAACAGAAATAAGTGGTTTTAATGTAAAAACCTGATGACCCATATCAAGTATTAACATACAAAATTTTAAAATGAAGAAATAGACAAACTACTAATTATGGTGCTACAATGACAATTAAAAATGCTCGTTTTAATGATAGATTTCTCCACAATAAACGGATATTTTCTGCACAAAATAAAAATACTTTTTTATTCAATATTTTGGTTTCAAAACTCATCAAAAATGTTTTTGTCAATTTTGTCCTGTTAATGTGATTTTACAGAATATATTGACAAACTAAAATCTACATCTCCATGACCTCATCAAGCGATGTTACCACGGATCAAATCTGCCAAAAAACTCTTGAATTCAAGTCACTTTTGCATTCTAAACAACTAATCGGTTAATCGAAAGAATAATGCAGCCCAAATCAAAATCAAGCAAAGGCTGCAATTTCTAAAGCACCAACATTTTCTTCACAAACAACATAATATTGTGTGATTGGGAATCTTAGTTTAGATCTGTTGAACGATGTTCGAAAACATATTCTATAATTAATGTGTCAGTGTGCACACATTTCATAAATTTTATCACATTTCTGATCACATTCAAAATGTGAACTTTGAAACTAAAACATATTTAATAGCAATAGCTCCTTTTCACATCTTTACGCTAGGCTAGCTCCGCTCTGAAAATACCTGCGGATAGTCCTTTTCAGTCTATTCATTCCCTTTAGAGAACTGGCTAAGATGCTCTTAAAAATTAAATTGAATTAAAACAAAGCAGACAAGTTACCATCAGATAATCATTTGCAGCATGTTCAGACAAAAGTGTTGTTTGTGTCTCAAGCTAATGCTAATCTATATTTATTTAAATATTAATGTTGAAATAACTTTACAAACTGAACTAGCTTTTTACAAAAACAATCAGCCTGGCATTTAATGTGTTTTTTTTTTAATCAAATTGTCCACTTTATATTTCAGTTAATTTATTTGTTAGCGTTTAGCATTGCGCTAAAATGACACACTTTCATAAACACAGTCTTGAAGTATTAGTACCTCGTATGTGAAGCTCTGAACTGGCTGCATTGATTATCTAGATAACATCCGCTCTCTACTTTGTGATTTATAAATACTGATTAGGTTTAGCGCATCTTGATAAGTTCCCCATAAGGAATGAATGGAACGAGAAGGAACTATCCACAGGTATTAGGCAAACCAGAACTGTGAAAACGGCTCATTGCAATATCGTTTTTAAAAGACAAGAACAATGCAAATAGTAAATCATCTTCGCCTTTTAACATATTCATGCAAAGATAAGATTCAGGGAGAAACAACAGCTGGAAATCTGTTTTTTTTTGGGCACTGAGAATAGCACACACACATCTTACCAGAGCAAGAGTACAAGCCCATCACCGTCAGAAAACACACTTTTCCATTTCAAAACAAGATTTTAGTCTTAGCGACGAGAGGTGGTTGTTTTTGACAGTTACAAAAATCCTCACGGTAACTAACTAGACATGCCAAAGGTGTCACAAGTCAGATACTTATGTTGAAGTGACTACAGACTATTGAATAAAACGTTGAATATTTGACCTATGATGTAGGTCTTTAAATAATGTTGATTTTTTGTTTCATAACATTTTCTAGTAACACTGTGAAGTTAATGTTTTATTACTTAAACAAAATATTCTTTTAAAGGAGACATTTAGAGAGGCAGTAGAGGCAGTAACAATTGTTTTGGTTCTATTAGTTGGGCGATTATTCGATTAGTTGTTATTTGAATACATGTTTGCAAAATTTGAGCGAAGGTAGTATTGCTTCAGAAAGTTCTGAAGGTGAAGATCTACTGGAACATTAATATTAACGTCAAAAACACAAAATTTTAATACAATTTTTATTTCAAGTGGCAGCGCACACAGATTCAGTGGCCCAGAGGCTTGCTCCAAAGCGTAATTTCATTGCACTCTGTGACAATGATAATCACCTAATACTGATTCTAAATTTGGATTGTGATTCATTGCGTTATAGTCTGAAAACTTTTGTGATGCGTTGAAACTTCTAAGTACAAGTTTTTTAAGAAAGAAAAATCACATACCGATATAGTGCTTATATGCTAATGCTTACCTCATCTAGGACCTCATTAATCAAGCATTTGCTCATGTCAAAACAAGTTAAGGGGCGCAAACACCTTTTATGTGCATTTACAATTTGTACTCTTACAAATATTTTTTTTTTTCTCAGTTTGTGTAATTCAACTTAGCCAGTAAAGGCTAGGGGCACTTAGCCCAGTAAAGGGCTAAGTGTCGCACCAACCATGTACCCCTAACTTGTGCTTTTAGATAAACAAATGCATTTTTTATCAGAGTACTGCCTATTGTTGCGTAGTATTTTCTTGTTTTTCGACAGTTTCATCATGTCGCAAGAAGAACAGAGACAAAACAGACTTTGGGAGCGCAGTAGCAAGCGTAGAACAGTGTGTGTGTCCCTGATCGAGTGCCACTTATATTATGATGAAACGCAAGTGAATTAAATCAGGTTTATAAAGGTCACAGGAGAGCAGAGGGTCATTAGAGGTGAGGAGCTGTTACACTGAAGCATTGTGGGCAAAAATTAAAAAGTTTCCACAAAGTCTGTGATGGCCATGTAAAGGTGCTTCGCCTTGTCATTTAAGGAGCAGGGTAATGCTTGTCAAATATGCTTCACAGAAGAATCGCACTTTGACTACACGCACAAAGTCTTACATTTATTTACAGACGGTGAGGCAATGTTTCCTCTTTATTTTACATTTTAAGAGCCGATTCGATTTCTAAACCACAACCGAATAATTGACGATTCAACATGAGTAAATCTCGATCTTTAATTATTCGAATAATTGCCCAGCCCTATCTGATAGTACTCAGAAACCAACTATATTCTTAGGTAGTATTTGGTGTGAAAAGACTGAGAACCACTGGTATAAATTTCAAGCATATATTAAATTTTGATTATCCTGGTTGTGTGTCGAAATCAGAGACCAAGGTTTGTGCGCAGAAGCATCTCATCAAATTCTGACCAAATCGGCATCGGCACCGACTCAACTTGGGGAATAATTTCACCCCTGACCCTCAGCCTGTCCCGGGGTCACGCAAGGGTCACGCCGGGGTCACGTGATGCTGTACAGAGAAGTCAATCTTCTCCTTCGCTCCGCCACAGGCCCCAGTGCAGCGACAGCAAGATGAGCTGCAGGGCTTTCCAAAATCCACACTTGTTTGGCAGCGAGCAAGGCACCGGGCTGAGTGTGTTTGAAAGGAAACGCTGAGGAGGCGATTTGCGGCGGCCCTGTGCACTTCTCTACAGCGTCTTTACTCATTCACAAGTCGAGTCACACCGCATACAGGACAGTTGGGTTGTTCTAAGACTTAGTTTAGTACGTAAAGTATCCAGCGACGTTCATACTTCCATTGGCTTGTAATGCAAAATTCTGCAAGATCTAAACAAAAAAAAAAAAGATTAGCTATCACTGCTGCTTGGGTTTACAGCAAAAGTGCATTCAGACAAGAAAGTAGCTGATCTAGATTTGAATCCCAATTCAAGCGTTGCTCAATTAGATTTTATTGTAGAGACCAAGATAATTTTCTTGTTTAAAAGTTTGAACTGCTTTCTAGACATACTTCTTTTTTGAGTAAAAATATTTGCACTGGTTAAGAAATTGTTTTATGGCATGGCAAATTTGGTGTATTTTAAGCCAAATTTCTATAATCAGTTGAGACGCTGGACATGAAAAATTTACATTACATAAGCAAATCATCCTACAGTTAAATTGACTCAATCCATATTAAATTCTGAATCAAATATTTATTCTTGTCTGATATAGAATTTTTGCTGTGTTCATACTGTCTCAGTGGTCGTCATATAAAGCTCTTTACAATGCATCCTTAAGGTTGGAAGATTACATGATTTTAGCTGTCAAACTGATTTACAATACAATGTTCTTATGGCAAAAAAAAAAAAATAAACACACATACTGTGAATTATGAACCAGTAAAAGTTGTTTCAAAGAACAGCAAATAACATCATGAAATTTAAATAAAAAAAGCGTCAAATACAGACGTATTTTTAGCGTTCAGAAGGTGTTAGTGAAGAATGAAGGACAGGTTCTTTGGTTTAAGGGCTAAGTTTAGGTCTGAAGTTACAAAAATGGGTAAGTTTAGGTCTGGGGCTTGGAGTTGGTTGATAAATAATAACACATTTTTACAACCAATGCATATCTTACCCCCCAAAAATTTAATTTAAATTTATGTGGTGTACAATAGCATTTCAGTGACAGTTGAAACTCCACACAGAAAGCCCAGGAATCGATCCAGGATCTTCTTGCACCACCGAGTCGCCCAATCAGATAGCTATCAGACTGTTAGCTTGTCAGTGAATCTCACTAAGGTCCAAGCGTAGCTGATCTGATTATGTGCTTTGATTATGTTGTTACTTGAAGCACGTGATGGAAGGTATCCATAGTATCCATACACCCTGCCTATACTAGACGCTGCTGTGTTCATGCCAGACCCGTAGCTTTGTAATCGTTATCAGTTTCTTCCAACAGCTTTCTCACTGTTAGCAGTTGCTAGCATTGTAGTTTGCTACAATGACATGACAGACAAGCATTCACAACCAGGAGCTGCAAAAAAGACTACACTGAAGTTGCTGAAAAGACGAGACAAAAGTTTCCAAGCCAAACTAAAGTGATTCTTGCAGCACTAAAATGCAAAGAAGCACCTGAAGGACCTAAACAGCCGTGATAGTCTACAAATGTCTTCTGAACAGCTAACTCTAATCTATCAATAAAAACATGCACTTTATATGAAGAATCGTCAGACCTTTCTAATGAAATCAGCTGTTTACGGGTTGTAAACATGCGTAAGGAAAACTTTCACACCAGACAGCGTTCTTGCGTATTGGATCCATGTGAGCTTATCAATCCAAATCAATATTATTGTTTTGGGTTTTTTTGCCAGTCAGTCTTCCTTCTTTCCTCTGAAGTGAAAACATGCCACTATCTCTCTGAAAATTAGTCTCTGATTGGTGGACGCGTGCGAAAAGATCCAAATTTCAGTTTTTGAGCGCCTTAAAATGCAAGTTTACATTTACATTTACTTAACGTGTAAACCTCGACTCAGAAATCTTGTCCAGTCTGAATGATTTGTTAGAGAGAAGGACGGGATGGTGTGACGCATGAGAAAAATCCTCTACACCCCTTAAATTTTGAACAACAAGCACACTAATTGACAGATAAAGCAACAGAACAAACGGACAGAAGCCTCTATCCGACTCAAACGCAGCAGAAATCAACCTTCAGCAGTGCAGTGTCCAGTCCTTATCTGACCTGACGAGAGGATGTTTACTGTACATCTTTATCCCGACGCTTCAGGGTTAAAAAGCCTTGTGACTGGAGCTGAGGAGGAGGGGGCTCACCTGGCACACACCCAACCGCTAATGCCCCTTAAATGTCACAGCGATGGCACGGCCGCACTTCATTTATATTTGAGAGGAGCAAATGCAATATTGCAGCAAAGTCTGTAGCGAGGGCACCTGAGGACAGAACGGAGCAGAGCCAGACCAGGAAAAGGGAAATGAAAAATGGAGCAAGAACGTAGGACTGACTGCAGATCCGTGTGATGTGTGTGCTCAGCAGCAGCGGTGGAAAGGAACCAAGTACAAAAGGATAAGTACTGTACATGGGTAACAAGGTATCTGCACTTTCACCTCACTAGCTACAGCGATTTTTACCATTCTAAAAACTAACAGAAATATTATTTTAACTTTAAACGGGAGTCTTACATGCTTCAGCCTCAAAATTACTTAAAAAATTTGTTTTAAAACATTTTCACAGCTTTAAAAAGACCAGTTGCTAAGAATAATGAACTATCACAACAACTGAATTTTAGTGGACAGATAGGACACAATCACACAAACAGATACTTTGACAATATATGTATATACAGTCGGGCCACAACTACAAACAAACCTCCGTGGGGGAAAGCTAACATTGAGAATGGATCAGAACAACAGTTTTATCACTCACTGCTCAACAACTACAAGAGCAAATGTGGATTTAAGAAAATATATTGTGTCAAATATAGACACGAAGACATGGAGATGAATAAAGAGATCCAACGGTGCAACAATGTAAATACAGTATATCCAACAATGCTAACGAGTTAAATGCTAAAATGCCAGCACCGTCTGGCTTGTTTTAGCATCTTTCTGTTTGCTTTTCTAACATAACACCACATCAGCCTTTAATTAAATGTGGTTGTGACTTGACCTGAATAAATAATAATAATAATTTGCTAGAAAAAGTCTTGTGGATAAAATTATTTAAAGTTATTTATGTTTTTTTGTTGTTGTTCTGTTTCTTTGTGTTTAGTATTGTTATTATTATTTTTTTTTTTATTTGTATCATTTTTTTTTTTTACAGATTAGTGCCTTTAAAAGAAGGTGCTATTTTTACTCCATATTTTAAAAACTGAACTGAAAAGCAAAAAGTACTTTTCTATGGTTCTGAAGACATATAAAAGTGACATAGTGATCCTGCCAAAACATTACAGATAAAATCTAATTTATAAATAAATAGTATAAAATGAAACATATTCAAAGAACTACATTAAGTTGTTGATTCAGTCTCTTCCATTGACCAAGTATCAATACTTTCTGATGTAGGCCATTACATTTTAAAAGTACTTTTAACTTCTTACTTCAGCTGGTACTTCATTATTTTAACTCATGTGACACAGTTGCTGCTGTATCTAAACTTTTATCTGAGCAACAAAACTGAGTAGTTCATCCACCAGTGTTCAGCAGCACAGGTCACAGGCCATCCTCAGACCAGAAGGAGGCGTGGCCTGCTGTAGGGGGCGCGGCCTGTTTAGGGGAGGTGCCGGGTGAAAAGTGGACGTCATGTGTGCAGAGCTCATGACAAAAGGGCCTTTTATGTGCAGTGTATGCAGATAGAGCAGGCTCTTTGTGCACATGGAGGTCCCAGGCCTGAGGGGCATCAGTGTGTCTGCCCAGGCTCCACTCACCTTCACTGGTCATTACAGGGAACGTTTAGGGAAACTACTGTCACAGGTGGGCTAAATGTCTACACTTATCAAGAGAAAAACTTTTGAAATGCTAGATTTCATCAAACTAAAATAGATGACACAGTATCAATGTGGGCTGCGTTTTTTTTTTATTGGTGCAGAAAAATTATAGTGTGACTGACTACAACTTACTACAGCTGTGAGCTTGTTAAGAGAGTGTTTATTCAAACTGTGTTTATATTTGCTTTTCATATTAGCTTTATGGAGGCTAATATTAAAGGTGGGGTACCTAACTTCTTTAGTTGAAAATTAGCTCCTTTTTGTTTGTTTGTTTTTTCTACTAAAAAGTACAGTGTAAACGCAGCACTTAAAAAAGTGATTTCTATGTACTGTCTAAATCAAATAATTTAGTATTTTAGTTCTTGTCAAAGCAGCGCTCTGATTGGCTGTGCTTGGAATGGTCCTCTCCAGTTTCACTTTGCTGTCTGTAAAAAGAGATTCTTAACCGTAATTTCAGCCAAAAGTTAATTCATTTGAATATATATCATATGCTGAAAGATTTGTAAGAGTGAGGAAGTAGTTGGACTTTTTGTTGTCAAGTGTGAAATGACGAAACCCAACTTTAACAAATAAATACTCTTGTTATTAAGCTGTATTTGTCTCTGTTTAAAAAAACTGCACACATCGTAGATTATGCACAAAACACCAATCATTGCTTTTACACTAAATTAAAACATTTCTGCATTATTAACCATGACATTTTTGTGAATATGCCCCATCCTACCAATCAGCTATATTTAGTGTAGTGTTGTATAAGAGTCGTGAGTGTGTACAAAGCAGAAGCCCGGTGTCCTGAGAGAGCCGCTGTGTCCCGGTGTTACCTTCCCCTGTGACAGTGACATACATCCAGCCAGCCTCCACGGCCTCAGCCTGACACCTGCTCCTGTCCTGAGGCTTCTGTCCCCGAGGCTCCTGACAGATCTGAGGTCAACGCTAAAGCCCTGGTCCTGAGCTGAGGGCAGGAGACACACACACAAACACAGCCTTTAAGAAAACTCATGAAGGCTTTAAATGAGCAATGCACCAGAGAGTAAAGTGAAATCATCATATTGTTATTTCGCTTTTCTCTATTTGATGCATCTGTCTGTTCAAATGCATAGACTGTTTTATAGCAACTTTAGGCTTCTTTTTTGAAGTCTCTTTTGGGCTGTGCTTTTAGTTCATAATTAGGAACAAATTTGAGCAATTTTGATTTATGTAAATATATCAATGAATTCATGACTGAAACATAGATTTTTTGCTTGTTTTCATGTTTAAAAGTCACTATTAATGTAAGAAAAACACATACACTTGTTTGACTGCAGCGCACAATGTTCTAATTGATCTACAGTATTTATATTGAAGGGCTTGAAGAGTTTGCTTGTGTCTCTCTGAAAATCTGGCAAAACTGGTCGGATTTTGACAGCTGGATTTAGCTATTATCAGCTCCCAAAAAATTGTGATGTTAATTTTTTTGCCATATATCGCCGAGCTCTACAGCAAAGTACTAGTGTGCATTAAAAAAAGAAGAAAAGGTATAAAATGTTAAGGAAGCCACTGTCACTCCTATTTTTCCTAAAACGCCTGACTAAAATGTTCTAAAATTCAACTGAAACTGTTTCTGAACCTTTATGATTGACTTTAATCATAAGTGAGACTAGGGCTGGCGATATTGACAAAAATGAAGTTGTAGAATGCAATGAGGTCATGAATCTAGATGTGTACAAGATTTCTGATTAATACCACTGTACTTTGTCAATCTGGTGATTTCCATTAGTGACTAGACCCAATCGCTTTTGTATTACAACAAAAACTGACTTTGAACCAGATTTATTTGTGCTGCGAACATCTGTGTGAAGTATTATTGGTCTAGAAAATGAAGGGATGTCACGTGAACAAAGTGAAATGTTTGCAAATGATTAACAGAAGTGCAGACATCTTACATTTATATCCTAAGTTGAAAGTTACTAGCATCATTTTCTCTCTTTTCTATTCTTACAGGGTTCTTTTTGTGGCAATTTTAACTATTAACAATACACTCGATATTCAATTTTGGGATATCTTGAAAACCACATTCACAATATTATCTAAAATTCGCTATATTGCACAGCTCTCAGTGAGAACAAGCTCTGCACAGAAGAAAAACAGTCATGCTGAGCACTCAAGCTGGTGTTTGCAGTTACGGCTTAACACTGCTTTGGGCTGAAGGTTATTTAACAAAATATGAGTTTGAAAGACATGCATGATTTTCTGCCTATAGACTGATCTGTTCAAACATGTGATCCTTGTTTTCACAATATAAGTGTTTTACTTAAAGGCCCATTGTGTAACTTTGTTGACTAGATAATTAGTCACACTGTTATTTGGACACTAGACAGTTTCCAAGACAGATCACATTTTTGTCTTTAAGAATGTTACCTATTTGTACAGAAAGCTGTGATTTCAACACTTCTTGTCGTGTGTGTCCAAGTCAAATGCAATGTCACCAGACTCTATTTCTACAAGTCTGTGCAATTGTTTTAGCTGGTGACAGGAGATCTTGTGATAAAGAACATTGTTAAAATATCGATTTGGGTGAAACTAGCTCACAGTGTCCCATCCCTAAGATTGAGGACATACATCCTCGGATTGAGCCGAGTGTGAAGTGGCTGGGATGAAAAAAATCTCCAATCCAGAGTCATGGTTCTCGACTGAAAAAAGGTGCCTTGTCCTCTCTCTTCAGTTGAGTGGAGAGTCCTGCCTCAAGTGGAAGAGTACAAGAACAAGTATCTCAGGGTCTTGTTCATGAAGGTGAGAAAAACGGCGCATGAGACTGACAGGCGGATCAGTGCAGCATCAGCAGTGATGCATGCGCTGTATCTGATCATTGTGGTGAGCTGAGTTGAAAGACAAAGCTCTTCATTTACTTGTCAATCTGCATTACAGCCCTCACCTGTGGTCATGAGCTTTGGGTAATGACCGAAGAACAAGAGTGGAGATGCAAGCAGTCGAAATGAGTTTATCTGCAGAGTGGAAGAGCGCTTCTTTAGCAACCCAGTCTCAGAAAGAAATTGTAGATATACAACTAAATGCCAAAAACAGTAAGCAGGATTTCACGTCTTTTTAACGTCAATATGCTACAAAACACGAAAACGTAAAATAACCACAAATTTTGGTTGAAGCCACATGTCTCAAGTAAGTTTCAAGTCTTTCGCCTCAAGTCCAAGTCAAGTCCCAAGTTAAAGAGAGCTTTAGAGAGTTTTAGTTTCCAGTTTCAAATTTTCAAGTCTTTGAATCCCACTGATCCCAAAAATTATTTTCTGGTCACAAAAAAGAAATGAGGAGGATATGTTTTAATTATAAAAGTAAAAATTAGACAACTTATTTTTAGAGTCTCTGACTTTCAGGTTCAAGTCGAGTCCCAAGTTTTAGTCAATTTTTTCAAGTCATCAAAATTGTGACTCAAGTCTGATTCAAGTCCAACTTGTAGGTTCACAACTCTGTGATTTTCTTTTAACATTTTAGGTGTAGGTCTTTCTGCTTTAATTCAAGGGAGTTTCTTAAAAACTGACTGGCTCCATAACACTTCTTGACTTAAAACAAGCAAGCTTGATAATCAAATGATCGCAAATGTAAATAGTTCTATTGTTATTTCTAAGTATAAGCTATATATTTTAGTTAAATAAATTTGGACCTCGATAATTTCAAAATCCTGTGTATGGTCCTGCATGCAGACTTTTATTGACATGTCTCATAATCAACGCTGCATCTATAAAACGTTTATGTTTCCCTACAGATGGATGGTAATACCACAGATTTCTTCAAATACTTTACCTAAGCAGTTCAACAATCAGTTCAATCAGTTCAAACTACACAAAACAGCATCTGGTAAACACCTGTAACAGCGACAAGCCCTGAAAGACAAGAGCACATTTCTTCATGTTTGTGCTAAGTCACCAGAAAGTGTTGAGCACTGGACTCCTGACCCGCGCTGGCTGCCATGTGGGGTATCCGACTCCAGCCTCCATCACTAAATCAAAGCCTACATAAATAATGAGCAGTCAGCGGATGGTAGTTAAAATGTCAGCACCAATCTGATCAGTCAAAGAGAGGAGGTTCTAGAGCGAGCCGGCAAATCAGCTTCTGCACAAGTTTACATCAACAGTGTGGATGAGAATAACTAGAAAAGCAGTTAGATTGGATTTCATCAAAGTTTGGGACATGTGCAATGGAAACCGGCTATAAGATTAATTGCAATTGAATAAAAAGAAAAAGAAAAGCCCTTTGTTCTGAAGAGAAACAAACAAGGACAAAAGACACACAGATTAGACAGTTTCAACAGAATTAAGAATGACTTTTTCTTGAAGGGCCAATATGAATGACTTTGCGGTGTGACGAGGGCCAAACCTAATTTATATTACATCTAAAAAGTTTATTTGCAACAAGAGTGATTCAGTGGTATTTCATTACTATGTTTTAGCAGAATAAAAATGATTTTGTGTACTCTGATTATCTTTGCCATTTAAAATGTAATCAGACAGACATTCCTAACAAATCTCAGCACCTCTTCACGAGCCAAAATAAACTTCTCGGAGGCCGTGTTTGGCTCCTAGGCCCCACTTTGGGCATCAGTGTACTGAAGGAATGCTGTTTGAGATATATACAAATAAAAAATATATTGTCTTCCATTTACATAATTAAAGTGTCATTTTGGAGAAGTTTTTTCTTGCTTTTCTTAGCTCATGACAAGTTTTAGAGCAGACCTTAGCAAATCTTTTTGGATTGCCTTATACATGGAATATGTGTCTGCACTTATGTTCCTAACAAATATCACAATAAGTGAACAAAATACGAGATTAAATAGTTATATTCTACAGAAATAATGAGGTCATCACACAAATTACTGTAAATAATGAGGTCCTCACACAAATTACTGTGCTTGGCCCCCGACACTGGCCTAGTTCTGCTTTAAAATACTGTATGTGCATAAATGTTTATTCATTTGGCTCTGTGCACAGAAGTTAGTTGCCTTGTTTATTTTTAAAAATGCTAACTTCCTGCCGGCATGTTCATTTCCTGTTTAGTTCGTTTGTATGGGGTTTCACTGCCTCAGTCTAGAAAAAAAACAACTTTAAGATCGGCAGTGAACAGTGAGTTGGTGGTGGTTTTCTTTGGAAACATGTGACATACTTTACAAATGAGAATATTTCACCAAAGGACCAAAGTGTGTTTATAAAAAGAAGTGTTTGTCTGTCAATGCTAACAGTTTGAAAATAAACTTAAATGAACAGGGTCAATTGCTAATGTAGCTAGTTGACTCTACATTGTTCTTTACTTTTCGTCTGTTTTTGTCTGTAAAAAAAAAACTTTACTGAACAAAAAAAAAAAAACATTCTCAACAACCTTTACACCCTAACCCTATTCTCCAGAACTTTTTTTTTTTTCTCAAATGTATCTATAATAAATACAATAGTGTTAAGACTAATCACTCCAACTGCTGCAGCTCACAAAGGGCCGTCTAGTGACACCAGAACAATTAGGTTGTGGAGGTCTAATCCCTTACACAGCACTTAGGGCACTTTTAAAGGCCACAGGGCACAGTACCGCGCTGTCTGCACCGTTTTACAGCCGCTGCCCGGGACACAAGCTGGACCGTTAAGACCACAGCAAAGTAATCCCAGGAGTCGACCCACTAAACCTGCGCCGTGCTCGTAACCATGGCAGCAGACAGGTAGTGTCTGGGTCACAGGGCAAACATGGCCGACTCCAGCGCCGGACGGTTCGAGAGAAAGAAAGTGAGCGTGCACACATGAAGGCAAAAAGAGATCTGCATGGAGAGAAACAGTATGATGCAACCGCGTGAAATCTTACAGGAGAGCGTGTATCATAATGTTTGTTTTGCTGTCATAAGAAAGAAAATGGATTATGTCTTCTAGGTTTGAGGACTCAATCGACGCAGGTGAGGAAGGGTGTTGCTCAAAGACACAGCGACAATTTGAACTTATGTCCAGAAACTCCAATTTAGGGCTGTGCCATTAATCCAAATTGATCTGAAATGAGAAGTGGTCAGTATAGGGCTGGGTGATATTGACAAAAATGAATATTTTGATTAGGGCTGGGCAATATCATCGTCATATTATAATTTCCTACCATCTTTTGTCAAAGTCACTTAAAAAAAAAAAAAACGTTTTGAAGGTTGTGGTTTTTTGGGATTTATTTTCAAAGACTTGGTCACTTGTTTCACTCTGAAAATCTGGCAACAGCTGGCATTGACAGCTGGATTCAGCCATTGACAAGTAGGAACTTTCTGAAAAATCAGACACTTCTTTGTGCCTCAAAAACAACAACAACAAAAAATAAACATGAATCGTGATAAAATCGAAGTCGCGATCTGGCTCCAACATTTTTTTTTTTTCAAATTTGGCTAGCCCTAATTTCAAGGTATTTTGGGCTTATTTCGATAACGATATTCAGATGATATTAAGTCAGTCCAGTAGAAATGTGTTCAAACAAATGTATTGTGCGGTTTGTCCAGAATAGTTTTTTTCTAAAATTAAATGAATTGCCCAGCGCTAATATTGAAATATTAAATATAACGTGAATGTCAGGTATCACAGAAGTGCTAGATAGGGACGAAAGTGAGCTGGTTGCCTTGATAATGAGTTTTTTTTCTTTTTAACTGGCCTAACAAGTTTTATATTTTCAATCTTAATTTTTTCCCCATGCCCTTTCCCTAAACATACCCATTCTCCTAACCCATTCCTGAGCAGACCCATTCCCCTAAACTTAATCGCCGCCCCTCCAGTCCCAACACACTAGCATACATCACAGAACTGCAGAAAGTTCCAAAACCTTCAAGTACAATCAGCCAATCAGTGAATAGGAGCGGGGAAAGAATACATATATTAATGCTCTACTTCCTGGTCTCCATAGATGTTCGAGATTGGTTGAAGGGAAAAAAAAAGTACGCCTACCATGCAGCGAACAAACCCCAATGACGCCAAGTGGAATGAAACCAGTTGATGCACCAGGCTACCGTTTCTGCAGTGTAAATCCTACATCCATCACAATATTACAATATACTCCAGTTTGTCCATTACTCTGGTGCTACTGTTGCTGCCGCTTCGCTTCTTCTTTCTTTCCTTTTATAGTCTAAGTTGGATAAAGTAGCCCTAAACATCACTTTGCGGATCGATGTAAACTGTGTTTAACTGTGGAAAACGCTGCGCTGCTCGGCGATGTCCACAGGCATATAGATGTGAGTGTATTTTACTTCTTTGAGATTTACAACATTTAAGAACTAATTATAAGTATCAATAATGGTCGTATCGATACACATTAAAGAAACAGAGTCAAGTCAGTACGTAGAAGAGACCTTTTACTACAGCTGCTCAAAGACACAACTTAAACCTTTGATGTCCAAGCTAAATAGGTTTGGATTGATTCTGTATTGACTTTTGTGCAACTGAACTCGAACAGTACACTGAGTATCTCCAGTCAAAAAAAAAAACAAAAACAAAAAAAACATGTTTCAGCCAGTTAAATGTACAAGTAAATTTGTTTGAGCTTAATAAGCAGTTGTTACAAGCATGTTCACGAGAGATACACCGGTCGACTTGTCGCCCACGTTCAACCCTTAGGTCCCGTGGGCTTGGCGGGTCGGATAGCGCAATTAAAAGAAGTTCAGCAGGTTCAGGTGGGTCTGTTATCTGTCATTTAGAACTAAATTGTTTTTTGCTTCGCTCATTGATTCTGCAGAAATCTACGATCCACTGAATTTCAAAGGAGGGTAGCTAGACGATGTATTCTCTGGATTTTGCAGGTAATCAATATATACCATCATAATGTCGGGATATTTGGTCATGGTTATCATTCGTTAAGGGATGGGACGATGCATTTAGGTTATGAATTAGTTCAGTTTTTGATTTTTTAGCCACAATTTTTTAGTTTCTACAATTTTGTTGGTATCTCTATATTACTTTTATATTTATTTACCCTAAAACACAAAATAAACCATAATAAATTTAAATTACATTCATTACAAAGCCATTTAAACAGTAAACAGTTATATTTAGTGTCACCATTAGTCGTTAACGCAAAAAAAAGCAATTTTTCTTGTGTTTCTGAAAAGGTTAAAGATACACCGTGTAACTTTCTGGAGGTGAAATGTCAACCTTAAAAATCATTCTTTAGGACATTCTTATTGAGGATAGAGGAAGTTTTATGCCATAATCTGAGAAAATAGAGCTAACGGAGCTGCTTTTCCATGGAAATAAACAAGACAATATAAGATAATAGTACATTTTGTGGCCATGCAAGCTCGATCATGGTAAAATTACACATTTTTATAATTTATTTTGCGTCACACATCCATTTAGTGCCAAATCTAAACTAGAAAAAACATGCTTTGATTATACTTTTGCCCAGATCGCCTAGCTTTAATTTGTATTATACAACTATAGTGTGTGTAGGTCAGTGGCTGCACATGTATTTTAGCTCATGAGCAAAACTGGCCTTTCAATTCGATCGCTGCTTACTTCGAACAATTTTGAAAGTTTTCGAACTCTTTTCCTTCCCTAATATTGTGGAATTTTCACACCTTCTTATCATTCTTATGTTAAAACAAAAAAAGTCTCCTTTAAACCTATCTATTTTTTTAAACTTTGATGGCCCAATTTGTTCAACTTTTACACACAAACGTCTACTTCTATATGAAAAAGAAGAAGGTCCCCATTCACCTGTGTTGTCTCGCCTTAAGTCACAATTATAACGGCAAAAAAAAAACAATCCCACATCCAATCTTTCAGTTCTTTTGACAAATGACTCTTCCTCCTGCAGCTACTATTGCTCCAGTAACATGCAATAGTCTGAGTTATTGTAGCCTACTTGCGAGACTCGCTTTAATGAGAACATAGACGTCCTTTGGTACATACAATTCTATACTCGTAATGTCCGACGGAAAGCCAATTTTAACAGACAGAGAAAGCGTGCTATAGCTCCGGTCCAGACGTTTAATGAAGCCAATAATTTCTTATACATTGGCCACTTGTGCTTTCCCATAAAACCTTGCTATAGCCTATTCGATTTTGCCTTTTGGAAGAAACTCGTGAACTTCCCTTCTCTTTTGTCAGTTGCTACGAGACACTTCAAGCCTCAGCCAAGTCGTCTACATTTCATTAGCCTACCCTACCGCACAAACTAATGCCAAAAAAAAAAAAAAATGGACAAAGCAAGGCAAGACGAGAATTTACAGTAGTTTAACTTGTGAATGCTCATCTCCGGGCCACACCTTTTTGGTTTCTACACCGCTTAAAAGCCACAAAACAAGAATCTTCCACATGCTGCTGCGAATAAATGTGCACTAAATTGCTTTGAAAAGAAATTGGAAAAAGAAAAAAAAAAGAAAAACCTTCATAAAGTAATGATGCAAGACTTTGAGCCAAACCCTGATTTGGCTAGCGCGGCGCCATCACTTGCAACATCACCTGTCTCTGGCTAAAAACCAATTCTGCCCCTCGCCAAATCGTGAAACATCTCTTTTTCTCCGCAGCCAATCGGGGCGCGGTGCGAGGCTGTTCTCATGCAAAGAAAGAAAACGGGAAAGCCAATGAAAAATCGCCCTCCGCCTTCTCCTCGTATCCTACAGCACGACAATCACCATGTGAGAAATGCCAACGGACGGCCAATCAGTCATTGTAATTAGGCTGGCTGCCATTCCCCGGTCTTCATAAGTCACACTTGGAGACCGGGCCCACCACTGGCTCTCCAAAAGCTTTCTGGTTCTGCCCTGTGTGTGTGTAGATGATGGGGCCAGCGCAAGTAAAAGAAGGGGCCGGCTGCGAAATTAAAAAAAAAAAAAAGCCCCCCGTCTCACCCCTCCTCCTCTGTCTGCATCTCTAGACCACTCCCACTCACGCTCATGCTGTGTGGAAGACTTGGGTTTTACTCTCTGCGAGGACTGGGCTTCAATGGGCTTCATTAAAGGGGGTTATGGTATGAGAAATTTACTCTGATGGGCTTTTAAAAACGAAATGCACTTTTCTGAGTTTGAAACCGTGTTATGATAGTGTTCTCTCATTAGTTTAGTCAAAGTTGTATTTGGATTAAGAATGTGACATTTTCAAAAATAGAATCAAATCGCTTGATAGTGGTGTTTGATTTTAGGGTTAGGGTTGGTCATTCTTTAGTTGGGTGTCAAAGTCACTTGAATACAAGATTTTTGAAAATTTTGACCTAAGGTAATGTCGCTCAAGAATGTTCTAGAAGTGAAGATTCACAGACAAAATAGTGTTAGCATTAAATATCCCAAAAATTACATGATCATCTTCTCTCTTCAGTGATGGGTTGATAGCACAATTTTTGGTATGTGAAACCAAGTATATTGGGGGGATTTTTTCGATACCGATACTAAGTATAGTACAGGTGAAGATATTTAAAAAATTAAATCCATTAAAAAACGATAACAATATTTTAAATGGTCTTTAAAAGAACAAACAGGTGGTCAGCTGCTGCTGATGTGAGTTTGACACAAAACAATGAAGAGGTGGCCTCAATAATTCCAAAATTAATGCCTTTCTTTAACATTTACGTATGCAAATTAGTATTGATATTTGCATATAGTATCTATACAAAAGTTTTAAAGACTCAGTATCAAAATATCGATACTTTGGTATCAATACTCCCATCACTATTTCTTAGCTCATGCTTTGAAACCTATGTAAAAGCAGGATTGTCGATACGGGCTGCACCACATGTCATATTTACGCAAAAAAAGGCGTGAACTTGTGTTAATTATGGTCAAGTATGAAACATGTATTAGTGATTTACACTTGTATAAAGATGAGTTAACAAACTACTTTTTTTCCCAAAAAAAGTAGTTTGTTCTCGTGAGGCTTCACAAAATCTAAAACTTATTGGAATCCTGTTAGTCGATTTGTGACTAAACATAATCGTCCCATCTCAGTTTTAAAGTGGACTAATTCATGTACAGTATGTTTGAGTAAGCTTGTATTGTCCTGCAGCTGATGCCTGAGTGCTTAGAAAAGTCCTGTTTTCACTTATCACCGTCCACCTGTCTGTATTTACTTGGGATAAGGCTGTCGAGATTATTCAGTTAATCAATAATAGTGAGTGATTATTATTAAAAACTAGTTATGGGCAATATATTGGTTGCAGTTTTGACATTGGCCAGATTTATAGAAAAAAGATGATGTTTGGATATAGTACTTTCCTTTTCTGATCAGTGCTTATTGTACGTTATCTCGATTTAATCCCATAATGGCACCATACTCCCTGTACAAACAACATCATGTCACTAAATCAACTAGCATGCCATAACAACACACTTCCTGGAGTTCTCTATTGATGTGAAAAGACCTTTCAATGAGAATTGTCAAGGAAAGTGTTCATCTTAAACGTAACACACTGTTCAGGTGGAGTAAAAATAAAAGGTTACACAATGATTTTGTACTGCATACTAACACCTGCCAACAGCAAAAAAGATGAAATAGTTAAAAAAAATGCTTGAAAACTAACACAAATGCTACCACAACAACACTAACCCAATTTTAATTAAAAAAAATCTGGTTACCCTGATTATCTACATCCATTATGATCCATCCAGTGACTTTGGGCCTTAGGCGGTCGAACATTCTGGACAGTGGCCACCTCGTTGCAAGGTTAAACAGACTCTCTTCACTCTCTTAATCATTCACAGGGGAAATTTTATTGTGATGACCAACTAACTTAAACATCCATGTTTTTGGAGGTGGGAGGAAACCGGAGTACCCGAACACGAGGTGAACCACGGTGACACGAGGAGAACTCACCCAGAGAGATCGTGAGATGTTGTTAATGTCCAACCCGGGAGTCGAACCCCCGACCTTCTTATTGGGAAGCCAGAGCTCTAACCACTCTGCTACCGTGCACCCCAAATGCAACTTATGGACAAAACAAATTGTATATAAAGTGGCTTCAGTATAATAGTATTATTAGATATACAATAATATAACTATGTCTATGTTCATGTACGTCTTCCACATAGCTGCACAGTAACTTAACTGTGAGAGACCAAGCCTTCGTTTAAGTTACGCCAAATCAGTCTTAATATAGGTTTCTTTTTCTGTCGGGTTCTTCATTTTGGTGGTTCACACATTTTTCATATTAAAGAACATTTAATAATGTTTTATATGCATTGTTTTTGTCTTTTGTGCCCGCTGTAGAAAACTTTTGCTTACAGAACGTATGGATAATTTATGGACTTAAAAATGTCAAAGATCAACCTATGACTCAAAAATGTCATTTCTGAGGCTCAGAGGATTTATTTAATTGACTTTATTTAACCAGGGAAGTCCCACTGAGATTCAGAATCTGTTTTGCAGGGGTGCCCTGGTGAAGGGTCAGGGGAGGCATTAATGGACATGTTTTTAGTTGTAGGAGGAAATCGGAGTACCCGGAGGAAACCTACGCAGACACGGGGGAGAACATGAAACTCCACATAGAAAGGCCTCGGGTCGACTCGGAGCTGAAATCACCAAATAAAAGAAATATACAATGCATATTAATATAATTCTAGATTTGCTAAAATGCCTTGAAATCAGGATATTTTCTGGTTAAGACGGTTTTACTTGATGGACCAAGATTCTTTCAGTTGTTTTGAGGTGTTTCTGCATTGTTTCAATACATTTGCAAGGTTGATTCAAGCTCAAATATTTTGTAAACAGTCAAAAATGTCTTGAAACTATTGAAATATGCTGCCAAATTATAACAGTTTTATTCCAATCTGGCAAAAATAGGGCTGCAATTAACAAGTATTTTGGTAATTGATTAGTTGGGCGATTAATCAAAGTTCACTTGAATATAGGATCTTTTGCCAAAATTGAGCTGAGGTGAGATGTAGTTAGGATTGGCATGTGTGGTGTTTGTGTTGTCTGCTTATTACCGCGGATATTTAAAGGCAAGGAACCAAAAAATGGCACCAGAAGTGAGTTGTGTTTTTGGTTCCAGTATTTCCCAACAGTTTTCGGTCTGTTCCAAATAGGAACCATTTTTCGGTGCCCAGCCAAAGTTAACAATTATTTGATTACTAAAAGAGTTACTGATTTAGTTACTAAATTAGTAGCCCTATTCTGAATTGTAGTAGTTTTAGTCGAGACTAATAACGTTTTGCTGCGTAAAGAGTAATGCCTATTCTCAAAAACATGCTGGGGGCCTGACTAAAACAGGTCGAGGCCACATCTTAGACAGTATTTGTCTTTTCAAGTACCACCAGTTCTAAGTCGGGACTTAATCAGATCGAGCTTTCAACCAAACATGCTTTAAATTGAGACTAAATTAGAGCTGCAACAAGTTAAGAGATTAATCGCAACTAATTGATTATTCCAAAAGTAATCGACTAACAGCAATAATAATAAACGATGAAATTGTATAATGCTTCTGTTTTTGATGCCTTTAAATCTCCAACTCTCAAACGTCCTCAGAAAAATACAGACATAAAAGAGCTACGAAGGGAAAAAAATGCTTGAATTAAAACCTATGTATTTGGTTTTAGATCTAATTTGACATTCTTGCGGTATTTGCGCAAGAATGTCTCTGTGCACAGAAGTAAGTTGGCTTATTTATTTACAAAAAATGCTTACTTCCTGCCGGCATGTTAATTTCCTGTTTAGTTCATTTGTATGGAGTTTCTCTACCTCAGTCTAAAATGAAAACAATACTTCAAAATCGGGCAATGAACATAAATACTTTACAAATCAGGAGAATACTTCACCAAAGGATCAAAATGTGTTTATAAAAAGATGGGTTTGTCTGTCAATGCTAAAGCTTAAAGGTGGGGTAGGTGATTTACACACAGCAAACACAATTAAGGTTTTAAATCTAACAACTTTCTCTCATAAATCCTTCAACACAATGTTAATATCAATATGTATTAAGTTTAGTTTGCAATTTTGACTTAAAACATTTCTTTTTTCTCTTTTAAAGTGAAACTGGAGAGGACCACCCAAACTCAGCCAATCAAAACGCTGCATTCTGCTCCTGACTAGAACCAAACTTCTTTATTATACTATTCAGAGAGTACACTGTGGGATAATTTTTTCACAAAGTGCTGCATTTATCATATACTTTTAAGTGAAAAACACAAAGTTGACTTATTTACAACTAAAACGTTAGCTACCCCAACTTTAAGTCTAACAATTTGAAAATAAACAGCTTCAATGCAAAAGGTCAATAGCTACTTTTATTCGTATTTGTGAGTCAAGTGACATTTTGTCCTTTTCCAAGTGAAAAATTGCAAATAAAACAGTCAAAACAACATTACAATTTCAAGCTTGAACTTAAAATGGCAAGTTTCCAATGTACACCAGCTAAAATGTTGCTAAAATTCAATTACTAACTATTCAATTACCAAAATAATCGTTAGTTGCAGCCCTAGACTAAACTGTTGGCGCGGACGGTTTCATATCCTACAGAGGCACACGAACCACAACTTGAGAAACACTGGCTTTTATCTCTCCAGAATAAAGCTATTGCCACTGCAGAGAAAAGAGCCGCTTCCCGCACAAAGCCTCCACTCAAATTAAAAGATGAATCGAGGCGTATTCTATAGACGTGACTTACTGGCATTGACCCTTTACACTTGTATAGGATTTGAAGCTTTCTTGGCTGTAAAAAAACAACATTTGCAGGTTCAGCCAAAACAGACAATAAAGCAGAATGGAGGAACATGCCAAATTGCCGAAGCAACGCAGTCCAGAGGCTCATTTTTCCAAAGTGACTCACGCTGGAAAGAAAAGCATTTCCCTGTCCTTAGATGAACTTGGTGTGTGTGCTCTGTGTCGGCTTTTTTTTTCGAAAGAGAGGGAGGGGCGTGCGCGTTTTCCACATACACACGCTCGGGAGATACGCAAGAAAACAGCGGCCATCACTGCGTAGTAGACACTTTCCTCTCAATGTGGAATTAGGTCAAAAACAAAAAAATACACACAACACTACTTCAAAAAGTTGGGGTGTACTTCGCTGGGGAAAAGTCCTCATAGCGGACCGGGTAAGTGGCACTTTCCGGGGGGTAACTTCGTTGGAGTAAAAGCACGGGAGTGGGAGAAGAGTGGATTTTTTTTTTTTTTTTGCAGGCGTCAGCAGCGGTGCAGAAGAGAGAGTTTGTTCCCGTGGTCCAGCTGAGGCGCGCTGACAACGTTCACCTGTTTCTGCTAAAACAAGGTCGATGCAAAGAGAGACGAGAGGAAATGGATGGATTGTGAAATGCTGATTTATAATGTAGAAGTGCAAAAAACATTGAAATAAGGGTGTAAATAGAGAAGAACGTGGTGGAACTATACAGTATGTTTATTCATGTTTGTGGGTGTTTTTCCAGTTTTGCACGACATTTGCGTTCAAGCACGTTTTGTCGTAAAATTGTTTGGTTGGTGTCTTTTTTTTTTTCCTCCAATGCAGTTATGCCATGACCTGATACTTTCCCAAATCCATAAACCTAATCAAATTTATTCAAACTAAAGCTAATCCCAATTCTAAATATGATAAAATGTTAACTTTTGCTGGCATGGAAACCAATGCAAAGTACAAAAACTATCGGCTTCTCATTTTGTACGACCTTAGACGTCGAACGCACACTCATACATTATCTGCATGAGTGTGTATCTAAACTATCCATGTGCACTCAAAAGCTAAGTGTGATAAATGTACAAGGGAGTTACATTCTTTGAACTTGTTGCTGCGCCTTTTGAGAACCATTGCTTCTACTGACAGTGTACATGTTATAGATGTATCTTATGTTGCTCGGATAAACAAAAAAATAAAGTACAAAAATAAATCAGGCGTTTAGCTGTTATAAGTATATAAACGCGTGCATAGACAATAATAATTTTAAGTGTTAAGACTCTTTTAACTTGTAACTTGTGTAAACTTTCAGCAAAAAATAAAAAGACTTGAACAAAAGCATAGTTATGTACTTGGGTGTCTTTGATTGACCTAAAACATAAAATGTGTGTTGTTAGTGAGCAGGCTTACACCTTCCTAAAATCGAGCTTCCTCTTGCTTGTTTCCATGGAAATATGGTTCCTTTAGTTATAATATTACTCAATAAGCCACACAACTGTTGTGTATCGATGGAGAATGTCCCAAACTATTCTTTTAGCTTTTGTTTTTGATTATGCATTTGATTTTTCAAACGCAGAAATGTACTTAGGCTGAAAAATATCTTTCAAATAATAAATACAGTACAAGTGAGTGCTATTTTTGTCAAGCTAACAATGCAGCTCAATCTACACAACTGATCTTAAAAACACAAATATATGTCTTCATTTCAGCCAGTTCTAATAGCTATTGTGCATGGTGTTATAAAAACATACGGATATTAACATTTTCGGCAGCATTCCCATTGCTAATCTTAACGTCCAAATACTATTTATTTCAAAATCTTCCCATATAATAAGAAAAACTTCTCTTTCAAATAAATCCGGACATAAATGTTTATGTTTTTAAAGTTGATTTCCAGTTACGTTTGTGCAACAGCTGAACCTACAACACAATAGTTATCGGCACGTAAGCACATTTCTGATGACTTTATATTTTATCATCTGAATGTTTTTATTAAGTATGAAAAAAAAAAAAAATCTGACACACTTTTTCGACAATATTGACATTCCTAATCCCGAAGTCTTTTCAATCACAAAATGTTCTCTTATAAAAAATATATTTCAGTAAGTTTATAATAAGTTTTTATCAGTCCAGTCCAGTCGTGATTTGGGCAACAACTGAATCTAAACTACGACGTTCACAAACACATGCTTAAGCACCTTCAGGATGACTTCAGACAAATATCTGGATTATAATAAAAACATTATGTTTAGTGTCCGTGCATGCTGAATCTCTTTTTAAGTATATAATTACAAAATAGTTCTTTTTACAAATGAGGCTGTAACAAATATGGGAATGAACAGATGGACGTTTTGTATTAATTTAACAATCCGATCATGTTTTGTGCAATAACTGAACTTAAAATATAACATTTATAAGTTCATATGAACAGCTACTTAAACTCAAAGAGATAATAATCCTTTTTTGTCAGTACTATTCTGACTTTGAAAGTCTTGAGCACTTTTTTCAAAATTTTAATACGGTGTCAAAAAATCTTTAAAAAGAGTTTATGCACTTTTTATTGATAATTTTTATGCAACAGCTAAACTTAAAGTACTACATTGATGGCCATTTTTGGTCACTGAGCCACAATAGTGTCTGATTAACTTTAGTATTACAAAAAATCCCAAACATATATTTTTATTTTATAGAATATCGTGATAATTCAGATGATAATCTAACACACATACATTAAAATATGCTTTTAAACCTTTTTTTTTTTTGCTTAGCTTTAATAGGTTGCGTTCAATGTCATAAATACAGATGATCAACAAAAGCCCTTGTTTCTAATAATAACATTGTAATTTGCTATGAAATATGAAAAGTCATTGAACATATTTTGCTATTTTGTGATTTTCAATAGTGACTAGACGTATTAACTTCTACATCCATCTTAGTTACCTGACAAAAGTGAAATATTTTCAAAAAAATTTTTCAAAATGACAGAACACAACATTACATGTATACCCTTAGCTAAAAATTTACAGAATCACTTTTTATTTATTTTGTATTTTAATTGGCTATTGTTGCAAACAACATAATCGACCAAATACATGTATATTCTATATTGAAAACAATCACGATCTGATCTAAAATACTATACATTGCTCAGTTCTAATGTTCACTACATTGCAACATCATTATCTCTCCACCTATTTAAAACTTGCACCAGCATTGTATTTGTACAGGGACAATGTAGCTTATTAATAGTCAGTTGTAACAACAGTAATAGAAGTAAGTCGAGTTGTAGCACAAAGATTTGTTGAAATAGTATTTTTACAAAACATATTAGATTATGTTTACAACGACGTTGGTCAGTTAAATTGGTCAACATTTTATCGCAGTTATTATTCTATATTTTGCGTATAAACTGGTTCACTTTAAGCTACATTTGCAGTATAAAGTCATCATTAGTGAGGAAGTAAGTGAATGGAAAGATCAGTGTAGGGAGGCTATAGAATGTGCCGTCATCGGAAAATATGATTGTTCATTCATAAGCTCCACATGGCTATTAAGTAATTACTTCAGCGAGCCGTACATAAATAAAACAGTGGAGAAGCAGTGTTGGCACAGCTGGAGCTATTGAAATTATGCATGGAGAGTGTTAGTTATGATTAACACGCCGACTAATGCTCGGAATTTCAATCATCAAATGTTATATAAATGTGCATTGTGAGCGCAGTATAATGTTGAGTAATGCGGACTATTTACAAGTCATTAAGGTCAGGTGTCAACAAGTCGTTTAGTGTCAGACTATTGCTTTAAGTCATGCCATATACACTGAAAATGTTACAGATACTGCATTTCCTTTATTTTATTTGAACTATTAAACTTTCTATAAAGACACTTCACAAGGAAACAGGTGATACCTTTTAGCTTTAAAAATACATTAAAAGGTAAATATAACATAATCTTAGGCCTAATTATATCTTTATTAAACTTTTTCAGAAAACTTGATAAATTTAATGGAGCTTGATCATTTTTAATCTCGAAAAGTAAGTAAAAGTGTATTTATTATAACTAGGCTTGGATATAACTAAATATTACCTAGATGTCTTGAAAATTTTAGGCTGTATCCTTATAAAAAATGAGGCAATGTGACTAAAAACTGTCAAAATTACGCACGTTATGACGAAATTTTGAAATACAGAGGCATAAATTTTACTTTATTAGAATCATCTTATTTAGAATTTAAATATACAAATTGAAGAAAATTGGCAAAATCCAGCTGAAAATGTGACCTTTTTATAGCTAGCAATAGTCAAAAAAGTATATGATTGAAAAGTTTGGTGTCTGTGCTAATGTGCAAAGGGAAAAATAACTTTCATTAAAAAACGATGAACTTACAATGTAATTTTAAAGTAAAATTAAAAATTCTAGTTAGGTGGCCACTAAATGTGTCTTTTTGCACGTGGTTTAAGCTAAATCGAAAGCTAACTTGATCAAAAAAAAAAACAAAATAAAACCAACAAAAATATTCTTAAAGTTACATCGAGCAAACAAACCAGCACAAAAAGAGAACAAATACATCTCACTCACCATTACTTCACATTGTCATCTTCGTGTGCACGCCTCCACGGTCCAACAGGAGAACTTGACCCGGGGAAGGCGCTTTGTCCGGGGGTTGCTTCTGCTTGCTGCTGCTGTCTGCCCGGTCCGGTTGTAGCTCCCAGAAGACGCCGCTGCTTCTCCGAACGTACGTCTTCTTGCGTGCGTGCGTGACCCCCGCGTGCCGCTGGCAGGCTGGCTACTAGCTTCTACGTCTTTGGTCTTTCCCTGTGGAAGTATTGCTGCTGCTTTAACCACCCAGAAATTGATCCGGGAAAGAGTTGTAATCTACGTTGAGGGCTTGACTGTCGTGAGGACGGGATTATACAGACTTTTCATCCGCTGTTCATCCATTCATCGCAGCGTCCTCGATATTATCCTCGCACGCACGGCTTCTTCTGTTACTGCCGCAGATCGGGCAGTGTTATAACTAGCTCACCACTACGTCGCTGTACAGTGGTTTTATTAACTCCGGGGTTGTTATTATCAGACTTTGTAGTACGTGTCAGCTCCAGCAGCTAGCGTCCTCTCGTAATGCCCACTTTCGCTTTGTCAAAGTTATAAAGGAAACGGAGCTAGCGGATCAGCTGTTGCAGGTCTACTTATTACGCGATGCTAGCGAGGGTCAGTTTAGGTCAGAGCACCGGTGGAAGAAGTAGCTACATTTGTTATTTATGTAAAAGTACGGATACATGAGCAAAAATGTACTCAAGTTAAAGTAAAAATAGCATGTGCAAAAATGTATTTTATTGTATTTTACCGATAGAAGCAGTACATTACTGAACAAGTGTAAAATACACATGTAAACATGTCAGATATGAGCAAAGATGCTAACTTCCTTGTTTTGTTGTCCCTGGGCAAGTTACATTGGAATATTACAACAGAAAAAAAAGATAACACAGAGAAGTACATGTTCAGAGTTTTACTGAATGAAAAAACTGGTTGTTTTTTTGCAGATTCTTTAGTGAAATGTGGTGATTTTGATAAAGATTTGTCCTGGTTTGTCAATTCATTTTGTATAAAATTTAATTCTTCTTCTTTTTTCTTTTTTAATTTTTTTTTTTTTATCAAAGCCGAGACCTCTTTCTTTTCTTTCTCAAACTGCTTAGAAAAAATAAATGATTGTGTAAAAATAACCCCTCAATCCATACAGAAATGAATAACTACTTTTTACTTTTAAGTCCATTTCAAAAATGGATGTTTGTTGTATAAGCCTGTTTTATTGTGTAGTTGCTTGAGTTTATGTCAGATTTGTAAAAGTCATCTTAAGTAGAGTAAAAACAAAAATGACAATTATAACAATAACATGCTAACTGTCTTTTGTATACGTAAGTGTTTGGAAGAGTTTTGAATTACTTTACAGAATGCATTCAATTGTATTCACTACTTGGTCTAGCTACTGAATTCTAAATCTTGAAAACTTTCACACTGAATTGGATTATTATACCGTAAAACATTGGTCTACATACAGTTATTATGTTTATAAGATACTTGCTCTTTTACAAATGTTTTCTATTTTTGTCACTACATGAAGGTAATTGTGTGTCTAATGTATTGTATTTCTCTATTTTACAAGTGTGTCTTTAATACTGCCAAAAGACTGATTAAATGACTGAATGGTTAGCCACTGTAAAGCAAATGACTGCTTTGAACACCTGTCATTTTGATACAAGTATTCATTTATTTAGCACAGCGTTTCCTAATCAGAGGTGCATGGACTTTTGGAGGTATGTGAGCACTTATCGGGAGGAACTTGGATTGATTTTCAGATTCAAATATCAGGTGAATTAGGACAGTAGTGGATTGTAAATTATACATTCTTAGGTAAGATTTGGAGCCTAATAATTGATCCTAAAATCAATACTTTTTGTTCCTACATGATAAATGTTTGAAAAGTCATTGCAACCAGAATAACTTTGAGTTCTCAACTCTCTGTTGTACGTGTCATATAGAGTGAAAGACCACAAGTTTAAAAACCTTTGGCACATATAGTCATACAGAGACTCTTGCTTGTCTTTCTTGAGTCATTTCTTAAACCACATCTTTTTCGTTTAAGACGAGACACTGCAAGTGTTTTGTGCAGGTGATAGAAAAAAACGTATGTATTGTTGGCAATCAATGTGACTTCTTTTTTTTTTTTGCTCTAGTTTATGTAAAATATGAAAGATGTTTTGTTGTTGTTTTTTTAATTGTGCCACTTTTTAATGTAAATAAAAGTAATTTATATTTTAAAAATGAACAAAGCAAAATTTAAATGTATTCTGTATTTTTCTTTTTTTTTTCTTTTCTTTGGGACAGACTTTAAAAAGTGCATTTTGAATCTCTTAGGACCCCAGGAAGAAAAGCGTCAGCGAGACTGCGCTAATGGGGAACCAAAATAAACAAACAAACAAATTTAGTTTTTGAGTAAAATTATTTGACTGAAAATTTGCACAAAATTCACATTTTGATGCAGTTTAGACTCAAATAAAGCATTAATGAGATATTTTCTGCAAATAAGGTTCAGGGTGTGAAGAAGCTATTTTGTGGTTGATTTTGACGACTCTAAAGAAAAATGCAATTTCCTATATTCTTACCTATAGACAAGGTGGATTAAATTCAGTTTTGAAATGATGTTGTTTCCACATAAAGTCAATATACTGAGACACAAACAGTTGTCTGTACAGATGTTGGTTACCACCCAGACCGTTTGTTCAAATAGTTTAAGAGTGTTCATAAAAAAAGGTGAGCTTTTTATTACCGAGTCTAGTCTGAACCCTACAGCACAAGGACAACGTTTTTTTTTCCTAGAACACAGTTTTCCTAGAACAAACTGACATTCATAGAAGTCATTTCACTTCTGCATTTCCAGAATCTCAGAGCTGCTGTCCTCTAAGTAAAAATATATATTATTTTTTGTTATGATTAGCCATAAGTTCGAGGAAAAGTTTGAATTATTAATTTCGACGTTTTGAGATTGCTTTTGTCATTTTCACATCAGAATGTAGCACACAAACATTTGAGATAAAGTTGAAACACTGCTAGTCTAATAGAAGCACACACATTTGAAAGCATGACTCAGATCTAAACCACAGGGTTCAAAGAGTTTAAAGAGGACATTCTATTGCCTAAATAATGACACCTTTTGCGGTTCGACAATTGCAGCAATTCAAATTTCAGTTAGTTATGATACTTAATAACTTTGACTAGAACTTTGTCACTCACATTTGCAAATAGGTTTCATGTGACATCACAACATTCTACAGGCAATGTTATTTCATAGGTGGAGAGCAGGTAAATGAAGTTTGTATAATCAGTTTATTTTTGTAATTCAAATGAGTAATGCTCTAGTCATCCAGAAATCCCACTTTTTAAATTTGCAAATTATTTTGAATTTTTTCATAGCAAAGTCCAATGTATTAATAAGAAAAAGTGTCTCTGCCTCCACTGCTCATAACTGCCAAGAATTTGAATTGAAACCCACCTATTATTGAAGTAATTTCAAACACTCCAAAATGGTAAATAGTTCAAGTAAATCTGTTTAAGTTCATTTCATAAATTGGAATTTAAACACTGATTAATTTTTACAAGGCCCAGCTGATTTCAAGGTTGAAAATCACTGCACTAACTATATTATTTTTTGTTCTGCATATATCTAATAATGTACTGCTTGTCCTCTAAAGTCCAAAAGTCCAGTTGTTATTGTTGTTAGCATTGTGGCAAACTGACATGATTAGCTTGTAAAAGTTGTGAAAATTGCTTAAAACACATCATGCTGAACAATTCAAAGGCTCAGAATGGATTAGATAAGTAATCAAACATGTGGTGGACTGATGTAGGAAGTTTAAATTTAATAGAGTCTGTCAGGACATCAGACCGATTATCTTAGTATTTTATTTCATTTTATTCCTCTTTCTTTGTTTTTTGTGCATTGTGTTTTATATAGTTATTTTGATATGTTTCGGCCACCCTTTTTTTGTAAAGCAATTTGATAATTTTATTTATTTTTTTATCTGTGAAATGGGCTACCTAAATAAAGTTTACCAACACCACTAAAATACTGTCTGTTTGCTTAAAGGTGAATAAATTATTATGAGGAAATTATGTTTTGACGTCTATAAATTAATCAGTAAGTGTAAATGTAACAACATTATATTGCACAATGTCTTAATAAACGTGTGATTAGCTCAAAGTAAATCGCAGTAGTTACATTTTTAAGACATATTATTGTAATACTGTTCAAATGTTTTTTTTTTCTCCTGTAACTAGTAATATATGATGTATTATAATTTTACAGTAACTTACCCAACACTGTGTCTGCATAGGTTTCCTCCGGGTGCTCTGGTTTCCTTTACCACTTCTTAGAACATGTCCAGTAGCACCTCTGTAAATAGTAACATTTTCAGTAACACTGGCAAAAGAAACTGGAACGTGTCTTGTTTAAAGGGACTGCACTTGATTTTTCTTTACAATAAAATAACTTAAAATCATTTTCTCCCAGCGCATGAAGTAAACACTCCGCCAGGGAAAGTCTGTGCGTAATTTTGTCGCAATGCTAAATGCTAACAAATAAATTAGCGCAAATATAAAGCAGACAATTTGATAAAAACACATTACATCCTAGGCTGAGACCAGAACTAGGCAAGTCGCAACGTGAAAAGGGCCTATAATGTCCTGTTTGTTCACCCATCTCTGTTGTTGTTACCAATGTGGCTAACTGCCACGCTCTAAGCTGTGAAAAAATCTAAAACACATTGTAATGAACAAATTGGAGGCTCAAAAGTATTAGGTAAGAGAGTAAAACATGTAGACTGATGTAGGAAACTTAAAATGAATTATTTCGGTTTGTTTACATTTTTAAGAAAGCAAAAATTGAGTAAACTAGAACAAATGAATGGTTTGGGATGTTGGGATATGGGACACGTGACCATAAACTGGGACTGTTCTGGATAAAACTGTATACAGAGTTGTCTTCTTAAGCAACAATAATCTGTCCTGGATACTTTAGAAACACTGCACACAAAATAAAAAAACCAACAATACTTTGAAACAGAGGGGGGCCTGTCGGACCCATGGCTTGAAGACGTGTTTCCCGAGGCTCCGCAAAGCAGCGGTAAAAACATGATTTTAAAACACATTCCTACTTCTTTTATCAGCCTCGTGCATGCTTTGATGTCCTATATTAACGTTAAGTCCCCTTTTTGGACTTTTTGATGTAGTAAACTGCACTTTTGACAATTTCTCAAGTAGGCCGCAACTATAGTCCTCGGAGTTTCGTTCACTTCGTTCTTATTTTGGCACACCCACATTGCAACGGTTGGTGTGTTTCTGGCGGGAGTTCTCACCACTGAAGGAAGTTGTCAGATGGAAATTCAGAGAAAACAACACAATTTTGCCTAAAACTTGCCGTGTCTGAGCTAAGGCTAAACTGTGTTCAGGCTAGCGACTAGTGCTGATGTTATCGCACTTGTTGCTGTCTATTTGCTAGCTTTGCTAACCAAGTTGCCCGCGTATACCAGCGCTTTTTGCTAACATGGGAGATAAGAGGGAGCAACGGAAGAAACTAGGCCATACTGAAGCGGGTGGTTCTCAGTGTCCGGAGCTGGACCTGTGCCCGGGGCTCAACAGGACGTTGTCACGATGGAGAGCAGGGGCGAGAGCAACACGGACGGACGCTCAATGAAGTAACATTTACCAGAGCCCTGGAAGTTTTAAAGCGGGACATTTGTGAGAGGCTAGACAGAACAAAATTCTGTACCGGGTACCTGGTTCCTCACTGTGTGCAATGGTGCGTTCCAGGCAACTGGGAACTGGTATATTTTTTTTATGCCCACTCGAACTGGTAAATACAACTTGTGAACTGAGACCTGGTCGAGGAAGCCCCACTTCACATACAAGCTCAACAATCACCACAATAAATTAATTTTTCAAGTGGGAAACATTCCAGTTCCCACTTGCCTGGAACGCAGCATAAGCATGGACTAATTCAATGCAAGATTTTGCACCGAACACACTGGACTAAGTCTCGACTTTCTCAAATATACCCAAATGTTTGTCCTGAGAGTGATCGTTGTCATCAAACCCATGCCTCCCTAATTCATAAGTTTTGGTCATGTCCATCACTCAAACAATATTTTTATAATTTTTTTAAAAAAGTTTTTTAAATTGCCTTTCCAACCTGAACCATTAACAGCTTTGTTTGTGGTCCTTCTAACTTCATAGTCCTACCAAATCTGATTTTGTAGCACTTCTTACATTACTGGCAAGACGTAGGATACTGCTCTGTTGGAAATCCCCTTCTCCCCCATCGTGGGAAATTTGGATTAAGGACGTTCTGCATTTTAGTAAACTTGAAAAGATTAAGTTTACTCTGGCTCAACAGACATTTTTTTTTTTAAATCTGGCAACCCTTTTTTAATCATATTAAGACTTTGCAATCCAGAAATGTACCTAAATAGCCTGCTCTTATTTTATTTATTCACTTTTGATTTCAATTTCTTGATTATAATATTGTTATTATTTTCAGTATAGATGTTTTGTTTATTTAAAAATATATATAAATAAATAAATACTTTGAAACAGTCTGCAGCTCATATGGAAGAGACTGCAGAGCTGGTAAAGGGAAAGCTACTTGTGGCACAAACAAGCCTGTATTGACCGGCTGTTTAGAGACAAGGATAATGCGATTAGCGTACGTGTGTGAGAGCAGCGTTTGTGACGTCGTGCATTCATGTGATAAACTCTGGAGCGTTTAGAGAAGTCAGGATTACAGCGGCAGCAGCAGCAGGGTGATCGAGTTCAACACAGTGAGCTGAGGCCAGAGGAAGCAGCCCGAGGCATAATCTGTGCTAGCGATCTCACACAATACTATTTTTGACAAATGATTAAGTCATTATTTCTATTTTTTTTGTATTTAAATGACTCATACTAGGTTTTTACACTCTGTCAACTTGAAAGCACCGTTCTACCAAATGATGTCATTATGTGCTAATACGGGAATGTTCAAACTTTGAAGCTAAGTGTCGCTTTGTACTGGATGCACACTTTGTACTTTTAGCTAACGACGTACGCGCGGACCAAAATTACATCTTTTAAACTATTATCTGTAAGTGTGTAGTTAGTTGTATTGATCTTTATGAATGTATAGCAAAAGTTGTCAACAAAAAGCAGAACGTAGCACTAAGCTATTTATCCTATTTTAGGCTAACAGCTAGCACCGAGCTAGCTTAATCGAGTATTTACGTCTGTAAATTCTGATAATCTTACTTTTATTCATTAAGTGTTTGAAATCTTTAAGGAGACTTTGTCTGTAATATTTTTTTTCTGTATTTAATTAAATTTCAAAACAAATACAGCAGGTATAGAATTTAAGTATGGCTAAGTAAGGTGCTGCCTAATAGCTTAAGTGTGCACTATTTTTGAAAACTGCTTGAATGACATTTTGTGAACTCCTCATCACTCACTTTAATTTTTCTATTGTAACTATGTACAAAGATGTGGGCGGGGGCTAGTGGGGTAGGTGAAAACAACAATTTTATGAGCACTTGAGTCTTAGTTGGAGGACAGTTAAGGATTATTCAAGCATGTACAAATCTATCAAAATAAAAGTTAAAATATTTGTGTGCGTTGATTGTTCAAATTTGTGTTTTTAAATTTGTGTTTGTCTTTTTGAATTTGCAGCTGTGTTTAAATTTGTGGTTTTTGAATTTGTGGTTTTGGTTTGTGTGTTCAAATTTGTGTTTTTTAAGTTGTGTTTGATTGTTCAAGTTGTCTTTTTGAATTTGTGTTTTTCCAAATTTGTGTGTTTTTTAATTTGGCTTTTTTAATTTGCAGCTGTGTTTTTGAATTTGTTTTGTTTTTTTTGTTTTTTTTTGGTTTGTGTGTTCAAATTTGTGTTTGTGATTTTGAGTTTGTGTTTGATTGTTCAAGTTGTCTTTTTGAATTTGTGTTTTTCCAAATTTGTCTTTTTGAATTTGTGATTTTCCAAATTTGTGTCTTTGAATTTGTGTTTGTCTTTTTTGAATTTGCAGCTGTGTTTTTGAATTTGTGGTTTTTGAATTTGTTGTTTTGGTTTGTGTTTCAATCAATTTGGTTTGTGATTTTGAAGTTGTGTTTGATTGTTCAAATTTGTCTTTTGAATTTGTGTTTTTTCAAATTTGTGTCAGTGTTTTTGATTTGTGTTTGTCTTTGATTTGTTTTTTTTTTTTTTTTTTTTTTTTTTTTTTTTTTTTTTTTTTTTTTTTTTTTTTTTTTTTTTTTTTTTTTTTTTTTTTTTTTTTTTTTTTTGTCTTCTGAATTTGCGGCTGTGTTTTTGAATTTGTGTTTTGGTTTGTGTGTTCAAATTTGTGTTTGAGTTTTTGAACTTGTGTTTGTCTTGAAATTGCAGCTGTGTTTTTGAATTTCAGAAACAGTTGAATATGTGTTTCTGAAATTGTGGTTTTGGCTTTGGGTTCAAGTTTGTGTTTTTGATTTTTTGGTGTTTGTTTTTAAAGTTGAGTTTTTGAATTTGTTCAGGTTAGTGGTTTTGAATCTGTGAATTTGTGTTGGTGATTTCAAATTTCGAATTTGTGTTTTTGACTTTGTGTGTTCCAATTGTATTAGCGCTTTTTTAATTACGTTTTTAAATGTATGTTTGTTTTTAAATGTGTGCTTATGCGTTTGTGTTATTCTGTTACTGACTTAATGTTTTGAATTTGTGCTTGCGTCTACAAATTTGTGTGTTTTGTAATTTTTTGTGTGTGTGTATGTTTTCAAACTTTTGTACGTGTTTTGTCCTTCAGGGCCACCGTCCAAATGAAGAAATGACATCTGGAATAAAACAAGAAGGTATCACGTCTTGAAGCCACATTCTGAAGTAAACACAAGAGGAAAAACATCCTCCATCTTGAGACTAAAAATACCTTTAATCTTCCCAACAGCAACGCCACGTACAGTTGTTGAATCCAATTGTCTGGTCTGTACATTTGCACCAATCATGTTCACGTCCAGCTCTCGGAAAACAGAAATGCTCAAATCACATTTTGGTATCGTATATCTTGCAGTAAATGTCATTCAAGATGTCTTTCTCTTTTTGCAGTACTTTGTAACACAGCTGGTTCAGGAGGCATTTTGAAAAGACGAGAAACCAAATTTAATTCAAAACCAGACAATCAACCTTATTTCTCTTGGTTTGGATTAGTTATTGGTCTTTGATTGTGTGGTACTGGTCCATTAAAGGTTGTATCTTCTTTGGTACATACTTGTTTATTCGACCATCGACCACTAATGAGGAGAGTTTTTAGATGCATCAAGTTTCTAAACAAAATATCTGAAGTTTGAAGTAATCTACAAGCTGTTTCTAATCAGAATTAAAGAAAATGAGCAGGTGTGTGTGTCACATATTTGAGAGCTAACTTATGGAAAAAAAAAATATATATATATTTTTTCAACAGATAAGTTACTTGTTGTAGTTCTTCAAAGCTTAAAAGCACTGTGTAACTTTTTGACTGAATAAACTGGAATAAAAGCATGTTTTTGCTTTGTAATGTTTTTAATGTACTAAATTAAATCAATCAGAATCGACATTTTTACTTTCCTTTTGTCATATTTTTCACATAATCACATAGCATGCAGTTATTACTAATAACAATGCGATAAAGAATGGTTTTAAAGTGTCCATGACAGGTTGAACTACTCATTTCACAAATACATAGTTAAGATCACTATATTTAGGTTTTACTCAACATTTTTCCCAATTTCATTCCAGTTTGGCCATTTTTAGCATAAAAATGTACTTCCTGTCCATCGATATTGACATCACGCTAGGTAGTTGCTGTCAACCTAGTGTGACAGGCACTACCTAGCGTGATTTACGACCATTTAATAAATTGGGCCAAATCTCTTCAAATGTAACTTTTTTTTAACTCAAAGCCACACTATTTACTAGAACTCACTTTTTAAATGTGTGTTTACAGGGCCATGAAAATCAGTTTCTTGTGAGAACTCTACTCTACTTCCTGGTATTTTCATATTTTTCTCCACAAACTTGTCATTGATTAACGTAAAACCATCATTTATAATTACAACAAATTAATCTACCAACTAAATCAAAATTTGAAAAATGTTCAAACCTGTCATAGGCACTTTAACTTTTTATTTTCTTCTGATCTGTGCAGCTGACTGTTCACCTGCATAAACTTATACAGTGTACTTTTAATGTTAAGCTTAAAGGTGCCTGTGTAACTTTTGGAGGTGAAAGTCAACCACACAGTTCAGGCGAAATAGAAAGGTAAAAGCAGACTTTGGGACAGTCTGGATAAGATAAATACGTTTTAAGTCACAATGTGAAATACAAATACATAGGAACAAGGTTTTCTCAAAAATACACACAAAGACACCCACCTCAAAAAATATATAGTTAAAGCAATCATGCTCAAATTTTGTGTGCAACAAAGACATCTAAATGACAAAAATGTGCTTTTATTCAAGCCTATATTTTTGGTCAAAAAGTTACACAGTGCACCTTTAATACAACATAGGCTAGAGTATATTGTATTTTATCCTATTATCTTATCTTATCTGTAATTATTTCTAAATGACTTCCAACATCAAAATCCACTGCGTCAGATGTACGGTAATGTTTATCAAGGACAATGAACAATTACATTAAGAACAATGGCAGAGATGCTTGTACCAGATTCTAGCTTTACAGCTCATTTCTGTCTGTAGTCCTGGGGAGAGGAGGCACATTGGACATGTTTTTAGTGTCACCTGGGTGGCATGTGTTTTTAGAATCATATTTATTTTACTTGTGCAAACAACTTTGTGTGGTGTTCAAGTGAGACTTCTAATCGGAAACTCTACTTAAAACTTAAAATCAGTTTGCTCCAGCAGAGATATACTATTGACAAAGAATCTTTAGTCCTAAATAGTTTGCAGTTTGTCCTCCAAATGTGGGAGGATTATAAATTTTACTTCTTATTTATTTTTTACTTTATATTAGGAGAAGTTTATGTTGCATTTGGCTTGCAAAGGTTAGCATATGAGAGTGCTATATTTGTCTTGGCTTTTAAAAGTTAAAGTAAAAAATGCTTCAAAACACATTCTGGTGAACAACTCGGAGGCTCAGAATTAATTGGTTAAGTGAGCAAAACATGTAAACTGATGTAAAACCTTGAACTTACAGAAAGGGTAGCGGATTTTCTCTTAGCAAAACAGAAAGTAGGTATTTCAATCTGTTGAAATGATTCTACGCTATTGCAAATCCATTGGTACGTCACTAAATTCCAAATTCGTCAATTTATAGCTTAAGAACATCTTTTTAAAACAGCAAAGTGAAACAGAAGTGGACTACCTAAGCTTAGCCAATCAGAGCTTTGCTTTTGATAAGAACTGTAACACTTTCAATTCAATTCTGACCGCACACAGTGGTCTGATTTTGTCACAAAGTGCTGCATTTACACTATACTTTTTAGTGGAGAGGACAAAGTTAATTGATTTACAACTAAAAAAGTAAAGTACTCCAACTTTAAATATTGTTTTAATTTTTAGAACGGCAAAATCACATCCTAAAAATTGATTTTGCATTCCATCTCCTTTAACATAGCCTTTCTTATACAAATCAGTCACTCAGTTCCTCAGGTAAGACGCTCCAGACATGCTCCTGAGAAATCATCTCAACACTTTTGTTTATGATGAATTACAAACGCCTAATGAACAGCACTCGGGCTCCCACACTGCAGTCTCACTGGGCGCTACACTACACGTCTGTATTGGAAGTCAGTCAGTCACAATAGTGAGGCAGTCTGAATGCACACAGCCCTCTCTGTGTCTACACTGTGCTTCAGACAATAGGACTTCATCAACATTCCAGACACAACACGCTCGAGAAGGCAAAGGCACTTGGTATTTAGATGAAGGATACTTGGTCCGCCCGTGTCTCGCTGCGTTACCTTTAGGTCAGCTGGTTTGGCTCACTTGTTGTTGTGTGAACTGGGAGCAGTGCCTCTAGTGCGGGCTCAGATGTTGTGCTTGAATGCTGCCGGAGCTCAGACTGTCTGGAGGCTGCGTGCTCTCTCAGACATGCTTATTTGTAAACACAACGCTTTGCCTTCTCTCACTGCATAAAGCCATTTGGTACAAAGGGGCCATTCTCAGCAGTGTTCGGGCCTCACTTGGCTCAATATGTGTCACAGTCAGAGAATTTCACATTTCTGCTTTCTCTTGGCACAACAAAAAAAAAAAAAAAAAATCAGCCTGCTCAATATTAGAAATAGAGCTCAGGATTGTGACGTCATACTTTTCAGTTGACCAAATCGATGGTGATTTAAAAAAAAAAAACATATGAAAAATAATGTTCATTAAAACATTCTTATGTTCTATTCCACGGCATAATATTTACGTATGGGACCTCATGTAAATTGTAATAATTACACACGTGATCTGAGTTTCTACTCCCGTGCAAATTGCTCATGTCTGTAAAGTCCCCCCCCCCCCCCAATTTGGGCTAGCCAGCTATGTGCTAACTCAGATCCATATCGCGGTTGTTTTCAGTCTAAAAAGCACATGTGTAACTTAAAATTAGGCAAAATGTCTAAACTTCGTAGTTCATAAAATGAAGAAACAGATTTTAAACAAAAATGCAGGTCCAATGCTCATGATTCACCACAGCAGATTAGCCCCCGAGGACATTTTAAAACTTTTAATATACTGTTATTATTTTTTTTTATTTTTATTGGAATTTAACATAGGAGGCTGTACTTCCTGAACCAAGCAGTGGGCAATTACTGTTAAGGCCAACCCACACTTAAGATTGTGAGTTTAGTTTTTATCAGCTAGCAAACTCGTGCTTTGATTGATCAGCGCTGGCTAAGTAGCACGTGACCGATCAAAGTAGGAGTTTGTGAGCAGAGTAACTCAAAGCTAAAGATTAAAAAGCTCTTCATGAAAAAAACTGAAAACGTTTGAACTGGGAAATACTCAATAATCTGAAACTAGGTTAAACTCACCACAAAAAATGAAAGCTGCTGATGCTCTGTGAGCTGAGCAGTGTATGTGCTCTAAAAAGCTTTTTGGACTGTGTATCATTTATTCATTGCAGTACCATTGGCTGATCCAGATGTTTTAAAAGATTCAAGGATTCATACTGGATATGAATCCTAATGATCAAAGCTAATCGATTGCATTCTAAAATTCAGTTGTACATCATTTGTAGTCTACTAAATGTCAGAATCACAACTGACAGTGACAGTGTGCCCAGAGGATAATGTGTCTATTCCTCCTTCTAGGGACGAGGAAGCTCAAGAGAAGGACTCAGAAAAGTTGTTGGAGTTAGCTTTTGTTGACAGGCTTCCATCGAGGATTGTATACTGCTGTGTTTGTTTACACCATTTCATGAAAGACGTCAACAACCAAAAAATTGATAACTTAGTGGACTGGTTAAAACATAGATCATTTCCAATAACACTTTAGTCCTTTAGTAATTTTGTTGAATAATCAGTCAATGGTGTCTTAGGCAACAAACTTTGTAATACCCTTGGTGTACACTCATTGCAAAATGGGTTCGGGTAGGGACACGTGCGAGTTTCTTGCAAAGTGCCTGTTACACCAGATACAGTCAGCTGTGGTCTGGTTTTGTCCAAAGCCACGTGGATTTACATAAATTCCCGCAGGAACACTTGTATAATGACTTGACCGCTGTGGTCAACAGGAAAAGAAGAAATCATGCGGATCCTTTCTGCAGATCCTTTCTCGCACTTCTCAGAGGTCAGTGTACATGGGCTCATTGGTTTTAGGCACATCAGTTCTTTGGGACCCGCACCAAACTCGCACTCAGTGTACAGCAAGGGTTGGTCGGCTAAGTACATGAGTACCTGTCTTTTTGTAACACCTACTTTACTGCATTAAAATGTATGCTGCTTAATCTACCTGCTATTCCAATGTGATGTGAACTCCGTAAGGTGGAATTTAATGTCATTGGCGCAGATCAACTGTGTCAATATTAAATCTCTGAAACAATCATAATATTAACCAAAACAACACATAAATAAATTTAGCTTAAAATGAAACTACATGTTCTCTAGTCAACACATACCAATTTATAGGTAACACTTATATTAACTACATCTTGATTAGCCTTAATACACTCTTAATAAAGCATGAATAATGATTCATTCTTAATGAACAAATGAGAAGTTAATGAACAAAATAGGCTATTAAGGCTTAGTAACGACTTAATTACTACAACCCCTACCCCTCAACCCAAAATCCTAACCTTAGCTTCTTTATTGTGCAGTTATTAAACCTTAATAAACACTTCCATTCATTAATTGATGTTTTGTCTATTAGTTGTTAACTCTTTATTTATGCTTTAGTAAGGTTTTAGTAAGGCTATATAAGGTATAATTAATATAAAGTGATACCAAATTATGTTTTAGTTTCTGATGCTAGTTCAGTCATGTAACAAGCTAACCTATGCTAACACCTCCTCCTCTTTACAATCTCTGGGACCTTTTGTAGAACGACCGCAATACAATAAATAGTACAAATATAAGTTTAACACAACATTTGACAGCTTTGATCCGTGAGAACATCCAAACTTCACATCTCCTCCTTCATGCTATAGCACGTTATCCTCGGGCTAGCTCCTCAGGGAAACAAGTTCATTAGACCCTCAGCAGGAGTCCTTCTGTGGGCTTCACCCTGTCATTGACCGACGCATGAATAACTGAATACGCCTGTGTGTTTGTAACCTGCTTAAAAAAACAGTTTGTTAGACAATAGCGGAGCACGGCTAAGCTTCAGATCCCGAAGCCCAAACAAGATCTCATTGTCCCTCTTTTCCCGTCCCCACCCCCGGGTTTCCAAAGCACTTCCAGAGCTGCTCCGTGCCACTCTGGGATCCGTCTAAGTGGGCCGTAATTAAACATGGCTCCCTCTCAGTTTTGGTGGTTCAGTGGGGGGAAGAAACCCACTCCCTGTTCTACAACCAGACGGCAGCTGATGAGGGATTATCTGCGGCAGAGGCGTGGCATGCTCCCCTCCGGAATCTTCAATTAGTTCACTTCTTCACGGCGATGTGGTGACTGGACCTGTCACTATACCTTTCCCACGGCTTCATCCACAAACGGCATGATGTCGCAGGGGTTTGCTGATGTCATCCCGTGCACTTAAATATAACTTTTACATTTTGCTTTCCATGATGTTCTATTGGAGAAGAGAAATAGTGACGAGTTATATGATTGTTTATTTGCATTGCTTTTGAGAACTTTGATTAAAACATGATTAAAAAGTCAAAAACATCAGTTCTGAACTTTGACCTGGGTCATGTTGTAGTGGCTAGTCAACAGGGTCAAGAGTTTAATGGAAAGCTGTCAAAATACAACATGTTAATAAAGGAGGGAGGGAGTAAATTAAACCCAAACATTCTTTCCAAATAAAAAAATGCCCCATATGGTTGTTTTCCCAGATTCCATTTCATGACCCAGTGTCACCTGCAGAAAGACACGCTGTCTGTCTAGTTCACTGGGATTTGATAAAAACAAAAAACGGGACGAGAGCTAGCTATTTAGTCCGGTAAGAACTAGAACGAATGTCTGGCTCCAGTGTTTTTCTCTGTGTTTTTTTCAGCCCAGACTCCGGAGAAAACGTAGGTATAACAAAATGTCAAAAACTTACGATAAGCACGTTTTCACACCTTTTTTACGGCTATTTTGTATGAAAAACTAAAAAAGTAAAATAGCCACAAATTTTGGTTGAAGCCACGTGGCGACACTTTGTGTTTGACAAGTAATCTTAACCTAACCTAAACCCCGCCTAAACATACCCATTTTAGTAACTTAAAGAGTAACTTACCATTAAACCCAAAGATGTCGTTGCCACATGACGTTTTGGCTTATCGTAACATATTGACGTAAAAAAGATGTGCTTATTGTACGTTTGACATTTTGTTGTATATCTACATTTTCTTCAGTGACTGTGTTTTTTTTCACTCACCTGAATGTAACATGTATGAGTTATAAAGACGATTTTAATTCACAATTGTTGATTTAGCAGCATAACTTTCGTCAACTGCTGGCGAATGTTGGTGCTACAGTTTGTGTCTATCAGCCAGCGGCACCAAGTTTTGGTTGAAGCCACAATAACATTTTAATTTACCAAGTGAGTAATTTAACAAGTAAGTTTAGACTTCAAGTTTCTACAATGGGTAAGGTTTAGGGCTGGGGCAAGTTAAGATTAGGAAAAGGATTTCGTTAATATTCATATAAATAACACATCTTTACAACCACTATAGAAATTAACAAGGTGTCATATAGATAAAAAAAAATAATAAATACATGTCATATTTACGCAAAGGCGTGAAATCATGTCCTGATATGTCGTGGTATATATATTTTCTTGTGAGATCGGGTTAGCAGACTGTATGCTGTCCTACTTATGTCAATATTAAATTTGTACCTTTAACTTGTAAGCTTACTGCACAGAAAGCCTTGAGGGTTCTGGAATCAGTAGTGCCCATGTCCAAAGTGTCAAATATGAACTTTCAGGGTGACAAAGACTCATTAATCCAGCTTCTGGTTTTAAAAGCAGAAACTAGAGGTGGACAACTCATTTTTGACACAACAATGAGACGACACTTTCACTCCGGTTTCCTCCACTAACTGCACCAAATTTGTAAGTCTCAAGTTTTGGCATAAAGTTCAAGTCAAGTCCCAAATCAGTGCTACAAGTTGTGACTATCTCAGGTCACAGGGCTCCAAGTCAAGTCCAAGTCACTGACTTTCACTTCCAAATCAAGTCAGTCCAAGACTATTCCATCAATCCAACTAGTCAAATCTCAAGTCATCAAAATTGTGACTCAAGTCTAAGTCCACTCTTCTGGATAAACCTGGCATTTAAAATTTGCGCGTAGATTTTTGAGATTGAGTCATTCAAATCAATCTTTCAGTTTTTGGCACAGCCCTAAATTATATTCATAACAACATTGGAGATCACAGAGTCAAAACAAATATACATTATTAGTTAAAAGTGTTCTTTGATGGACTATTATTCCAAATATCACAAGCATCTCACAGATGAATCATACATTTTGAATAAACCTTTGCATTTGATTCTCCAATGTGGTCTCAGTTTTATATTCTGACAAATGTAAAACTTATTTTCGGCGGTGGCACATTTCTGACATTCTTCTCCGTCACAGGCCTGTACCTCCACTGGTGATTTTATTGGCCTGGATGGACGAGTTCAAGTTCACGTGTTTGTGTAGGTCTTTTAACATAAGTGAAAAGAAAGTTGGAGGCCTGACAGCTCGTACTTTGCTGAGAGGGCAACTAAATTGAGACGCAGCGCTTGTGGGGTGTAATCGGAGATGACAGTGAGGTTGGAAAGAGCGCTTTATACTATATAATATGAAACTGTGTGGGATGGAGTGAGGAAAGTAGATTAAAGCGGAGCTATATCAACCCTTGTGTTCACTCTATTTGGAGACCGTGCTGTTTAAAAATACATTACGATCAACGTTTATTTTTTTCCAACAAGTATTTAATGATCGGACTGAACAGTATATAGCTTTGTCAAGTCTTTTCTACAGCTCTTTCCTGTTTGGGGTTGCAGGTGACTGAAGCCTATTTCAATGACTTTGGCCTTAATGGGGAAACACCAGTGCTAATTATCCAAGTTAGGACAAAATTTATTTCCAGGAATTTTCAGTGTGCATGCTTTTTTTTTGACATGGGAGAAAACCAGGGTATCCACAATAAATCGAATTTAGATTTTTTTTTTTTTTTTTACTTAGGTAAGGTTCTGCTGGAGCAATCTTTGAGGTAAAAAAATTGAAGTATGACAATTTTTTAGAGTAAAAAGTAGGAGAGAAATCAGTATTTTGAAACAAAGTGTCCAACAGTGCTAAATATGTTGTATCATTGGTGTAAAGAAGTGAGTTTCATTTTTATAGTCAGAACTTTTTGTGAAATTTTGATCTTTAATTCAGTTATATTTAGGCACAAGAACTTGTGGAAGCTGTGACCTTGCTGTAGTAATAATGTAGCCTCTATGCCACCATGCCTTGAAGGTCTTCCTCAGGACATTATTACATGAGTGATTTATATTACTTAATGAAGGCTTCCCTTCTTATAAAATGTGTCTGCAAATAGATAAAAGTGCTTCAAAGTAGTGTTGTAAAAACGCAGTAATCAAGACCAAGACTTCCGAGAACACAGAGCCCCAAGACTGAGACAAGACCAAGAACGAGATAAGACCAAGACTTTTATAGGTCAAGACCGAGACGAGACCAAGACAGCAGTCCATCGAGACCAAATCAGACCACCTTTGTAATTTTATATAATTGCTTTTGTAGCTGATCTTATTGTTCAGGGCTTAACTGTGCCTGGGACATGTCATGTTTAGCAGAGATGGTGGCAATGAAATGTGGTCTTGGTGTCCAAGACAAAACCAAGACAAGACTGAGTCCAAAGACGAGACCAAGACTCAAAAAGAGGTCTTGAGGCCAGTCTTAAGACCAGGACCAGTCTCGAGTCCTACTACACTTCTTCAAAGTTAGTACTGTGGAACTTCCTGGGGAAGAAAACTCAAATGCATAATCTCAATTAATTTGAGGGTCATTTTAGTTTAGGCAGGGCTTTCTTCATCGACACATCAGGTTTATGCCATACTTTTAGCTAAAGAAACAGAAATTTAAATGAAACAAGCAGGAGGAGGCTCCTCTTGGACAAGGATTCCCAAACTTTCCAGAGTGGGACAAAGGCATTTATTTGAGTTATATGACCAAATTCCAGTCCAACATGATAACATCCAGCTTAAAAAAAAAGAGATTAATTTCCAAAATAAAATTGCATCTTGAAATCATCTCACGACCAGAGATTTTGCTTAGCGACACAATGAAAATACATATTTTGTATGGTTTTAGTCCAACAAAAATGTAAAAATATATATTTATTATTTTGTACAGTCTATTTTGAAAAGCTACACAATGTTGGATCTGTAGCTCATACAGTATAACAAAGTGTTATCTATATTGACTTATAGTGTAATATAAATGTAATATTGTAATGAACCCTATTTCTTTATAGTGTTAAAAAACATATTCAGCTTTCCTTTATACAGTACCCAAATCCCAGCGCTTTTTCTCTCCTGCACTGCATATCCACACAATTAAAAACCAATAGTCTCCATGTAATCAAGTCAGATTTATGCTTCTTAATATCCTTATACTCTGTGGAGCAGCAGTCCCGTCAGGAGAGCCTTCACTTATTACTTTGCATTACCCCGAACTGTACAAACATAACCGTTTTAATAATTCATCTTTCAACAGGCGGCTCATGTTCTGGGGGTTTGCATGTTAAAGGGAAAAAACAGGCCATGTTTCAGACCAAGTGGAACCGGTTTTCTGGCTTTGACGCTCAAACAGGAGAGAGGTCTGCTGAGGGGAAATGTGGAAATGTGCACTCCCGGAGTACGATATTAAAACAGGATACGCAGGGGTGAAAGTCCATTCATATGTTACTGGAGATTTTGATCACACCAGTAAATGTCAAACTGATATGATATACGACACTGGGAAAAAGGAGCAATATTGTTGGGTTGCTTATTGTAAGTGATGGGAAGCTTATGTGTTGTTTAGGTCGATTACGTGTCAGTGTGATAGGTTGTTTCATGACTTGAGGCTTGATAACGGAATAAGCTTTGGGACTTGAAGCAATTAATGATTCTCCTAAAAAAATAATTGTGTAATTGTATTCTAACAAACTGCAACATATCCCTCGTCATCCCCTTGTTTTTGCACCAGAAATGAATTTAAATTGGATAATTTAGAAATACAAGATGGCAAATTTGGCAATTTCATATAGAACTTGAAAAGACTCGAAACTTAAAGTAGAATACTTAAACTTGACTTGTGGGGCACTGATTGTCACTCTAATTGGCTGGGAGCACTGATTTGGAGCTCGACTTGGACTTTTGGCGCACTGACTTGGGACTTGACTTACACCGCCGTACAATGACTGCGAGGCTGGTTCGGTTTGAGATATGTCTGGGTGTGGGTTTCTTGCAAAATGCCTTGTACACTAGCTTCAGTCAACTGCATTCTGTAATTGCCAAAAGTTGCGCAGATTCACATGGATTCACGCGAACATGGTCGTATTATAACTTGAAAGTCACACTGGCACGATTCTTGAACATACGCTTGTACTGTTCCGAGGTCTGAGCACAAGGACACACTGGTTTTAAGAACTTTCCAAGTCTTGCGAAATTCACATCGAACTCCACTCAGTATACGGAAGGTGACTTGCCCTTTTTTTTTTACTTGGGACTTAAATTGAGCTTGTGAGGCACTAACTTGAACTTGGCACTGACTTGGACCTGACTGATTTGGGACCTGACTTGAACTTGACTTGCTTGCCTCTCTTGACATGACGACTTGACTTGTAGAGCGCTGCTTGCTATTTGACTTGTGGGACTGACTTGGGACTGACTAGATTATTAGACTTGCCGCTTTGTATTGGACTACTGGACTATCGCACTGATTGGACTTGACTTGAACTTGCCTCTCTCTGACTTGGGACTTGACTGGACATGCCTCTCTCTGACTTGGGACTTGACTTGGACATGCCTCTCTCTGACTTGGGAATTGACTTGGACATGCCTCTCTCTGACTTGGATGACGTGCAGACTTTGACTTGGACATGCCGCTCTCTGACTTGGGACTCAACTTGAACTTGCCTCTCCGACTTGGGACTCGACTTGAACTTGTGAGGCACTGATTTAAAGCATACAGTAACACATTCTTATTTTTTTTTTTTTTTACTGTGTTATTTATCTGTTGTGACCTTTATGTAACCAGGATATTATTCACTTTTCCATCAATACTAAACCTTCATATTATCATATTTGCGGTGCGTAGTGTGACAGCAAAAGCTTGTAAATGCATCATCGCTTTTATGATGTTAGCGCATGCTGTCATGGAGTCATTAAACCAGCCGATAACTGTGTTTACAAATGCCAATAAAAATATTTCATAAGCTGAGATAATGCCAAGGTGCTTTACAGTTCACGTTTTGTTATTGTACCAGGCTAAGCAGTTACACCCATCAGGCCACTGACAGTCGTGTTAATCTGCGCTGAGGTCATCCCAGGTAGCCCCTCCCCTCCGCCTGGCTTCATTGTTCACAGCCTGGTCCCATATGCTGCCATCTGTAAGTGTGTGACACAGACGGACCATGTGACTGTGGGCCTGGAGTAACCTCTGTGTGTGAAGAAATCAAGTTTAAATATAGAGCAGGATCACGCACACAGACAACTCATAGGGCTGCACGTAAAAATAGATTGCGTTCAGGTGATTTTTGTAACATTGTATAGGCCAGTAAAGCAGCTTTAATGCAGTATTTGTGCTATGGTTGTATAAGAAAATCACCATGCTGAAAATGTGAAATGAATGTATTTGAACCGCTTGGAAATTACCTTTTTTCCTGCATGTCATAAAATCTAACCCATCTTACAGTAACACTGCAAAAAAGTTAACAAAGAAGAATTTTGGACCATTCCCTTTACAAAACTGTTTCGGTTCAGCCATATTGGATGAAATTAGCATGATGCTAAATCTGGTGCCCACTTCGTACCGGATGCCCACTTTGTAACTTTAGCTTTACTTTTCTTACTTGTATTATTCGTTTTGACATTTTCATTAAACACAGAAAAATCTAAATTATTCCACACAAAGCCTCTCAGATTTTAATCAGAAAAATAATGTAGTGTGAGATTATTAATATTCAAAGCCGTAAATACCACCTGATTAAGCTAGTTTCAACTGCTAGCTTAAAATGACAAGAAATAAGTGTGGCATTCTGTTTGCTTTTTTTACATTCATAAAGTTCAAAAATAAATAAACAATATATTAGAAAATTTACAAAAAATTGCTTTAAAATAAGTAATTTTGGTCTATGCTTGAAAGTTGCGCTAAAAGGTACAAAGTGCGGACAGTGAGCAATGACACAGCTGTCTTTTCATGTGCTACCTGCACATTGTCTTTTAAAACAAACAAATACATATCTAGATGCATACATAAATAATATTCTTGGGAAATCTTGTGGGATTGTCAATAAAAAGCTACTTACACAAGCTAGCAGGTGCTAATATGCTAATAGATGCCATATGCGAATAGCTAGCATCTGGCTTATTCTGTGTCTCAAAAGAATAATTCTTACAGCTCAATTCATTTTCTGTAAAGAATTAGCCAAGTTTCGCTAAATAATTTGATACTTAAACGCAAGTTACAGCTTCATAATCACTGGCAGCATGCTAAGACCTACGTTTTTGTCTTATGCTAATGCTAATATACATCCAATTAGTTTTGAGTGTTTACAAAAACAACACACTTGGCACTTGGGACATGTTTGTAAAGGGCTAAAGAGACTTACTCCAGCTGACCTTAGAACTCAGATTACATTAGACATTTATCGCTCGTAATAGCATGGAAGAAACAGTCACTTTTTTTAAATAGAAAATAACAGTTTTATTAATCACTGTTCAACAACTACAGGGTGCTAGCGTGATGGTGAGCCCCAGTCACATCATCATGTCAAAGCATCATGTTTACTGTAAAAAGGACACCAGTAAGACTAGCATCCACAATGTAGAAGCTATCACGATCCAAATAAAGAATAAAATCTATGGTGTACATGGTAGCGTTTTTGCTATGCGTCCTAGGAATTTACTATGATGCGTCTGGAGCATTTCGGAGTCTGCTAAGGGTGCTTCAGATCCAAGGTATCTAACATCCAAAGTTGAACAAATGTCCTATTTGCGCTGCATTTATTTAACTAGAATGTCTGCAAACTTTAAATTACCCCATGATGTCTGAGTTTTTTATTTTTTTACAGAAATTTGCACAGTGATAATTAGACCTGTATTTTTTTTTTTTGTCTTTACAGACTTTATTCTGAAAATGGCGACCAATATGCCTTCCTTTAACAACCTTTTGCTTCAAGAGATTGAAGTTTCTGTGTTTTGGGTTTGTTTTATTATGAATCTGTAGCGTAAATGTGGCTTCTTGTCACGTTGTTGTGTCCGTTGATCAGAATCTCGTCCACATCATCAGATTTCTTATGAAACAGCTGTAGTCCCTCCACCAAACTTTGCAGCACTCTGTTGAAACTTTACCCAAACATCCATCTTCTCTAGACAACGGGGTAGTGTTGTCAGATTATGGACTTCATTGTACTTTTTTTATTGTAGAAAAAAGGACAAATTCATCGGATAATGATGGGAAACAATAATTTAGCTCAAACTTGAAAATAAAATATGCCAATCACAGACATTCGCACAGGATTAGAATTACAGGAGGATGTCACTAAATTTGGTGAAATACGGTTCAATTCAGGGAAAACTTGGACAATTTGCACAGAACTAGAACTCAGATGACGTCTGTAATTATTACAATTTACATGGATCCCGAGGTAAATATTACGTCGTGCGAATAGGGCCAAAGCTGAATTTTTTTCAGATGATGCGATGCGTCCAACCAATCAAGAGCCTCCTCCAGCACAGCCATTGCAGCAGGCAGCAACACGAGGATTTGTGCAGAGATCAAACGCACGTCCAGGTCATCAAAGGTGTGACTTCTAAAGAACAGTTGTCCAACTACACTGCAAATATTAATCGACAAGACTTAAATATTTATTTTCCTATATTTATATTCCTACAGCCATTAGCTTAAGTTATAAATGATCCAGACAGTATCAGCTGGTACAACCCTATCAACCACATTTAACAGAGGTCAGAGCTTCGTTGCAAATCACTGTTGAGGTTACAAAACTTTTCGTGTTTTTATTATAGACAAAACTGCTAATGGCTAGATAAACTCCAAGTAAACATTTCTCATCTTGTGCTTCTTTAAAGATTATAATGACACCTAAACGCCCTCAGAAACAGCATGAAACCAGCAAAACATTCCACATTACACGAGCAATTGAATCTTAGATAAGACTCTTGCATGAGAGACGGATGAATGCTCTTTTCACATACAAATAGTCTTGTCTTTCACCGAACTAAAAACAAAAGGAGAAGGTAGGACTGATTTTTGGGAGGTGTGTGTATATGTGTGTTTTGTTTGTCTTTCTCTGCAGCAATAGTCCCACATAGGCATGGTTGACGTGCCTTAACAAGATATGGGACAGGCTCTGATAATACACCCAGATAGGGAGGCTATTTTCGGTCATGAGACTGCATGCACTATTCACCTCGCGTACGCTGAAGCAAAAATGAGAAGCATTTCCAAGTAAAATGAATCAGTATAAAATGATGCACTGAACTCGAGACAGAAAAGAATTCCCACGGACATGGAAACTATAGAGGCTTTCAAGAGTCTTACACAAAAACATTCTGAATTCTAGAATAGACAAAACTGTGGTAGGATTTCTTCCATCAAGTTATACCACACAATCATTACTTTACATTGGTGGCTATGCCAGCAAGTGCTTTTGGTTGATATTATTTATATGGGTTAAGGTTAGGGCTAGAAGCAGGTAACTTAAAGGTTCTATACTACAATAATTGTACTTTTAGGGCTGACACCGGAAAGTCCGGACTAAATATTGTAACTTTCAAAAATGTTACTTTGGCTTGCTCTTCAGAGTTCGGTTTCACCCTGCTTCAGGAAGGTCCGGACATTCAGACGTTCTATGGCACATGTGTCAAACACAAGGCCTGGGGGCCAGATATGGCCCTCCACATCATTTTATGTGGCCCTCCAAGTCTTATAAGGTTTACTTTGATCTCATACAAGTAGGAGTAGTAGCAGATAGGAGTAATCTGTGCATCTAAACTAATGAAAAGATTTGTCTGAAATTTAAAGAGTAATTCATTTTTCAGACTAATAAGGATGTAAATTCAGTATCTGTCACTTCAATAAACACACAACTCTCAAATACAGAGACTATTATTATTAACCTGTCAAAGATTAGTAAGGTTAATTTTAGTCATAACCCATTCCCAAACGAAGTCAGTGCCGAATTTGAGTCAAAAGTCGATGTGCACATGCCCAGAAGCTTCTGCATAAAGTCGCAAACGCATAAATATTAGTGTTTGGCTACAACAACACCTACGAGGACAAACAATTCTATCTTATCATTAAATGAGCTTATTTAAAATTAAATATGAGCTAACGTTTGTGTCAACAAATGATCTTAGGAGACGCTGTCCAGATGACAACTCTGAAGCCTTTCTCTATGATCATAGGGATTACACCATCTTTTTGTGAAAACAGAATATTAACTGTTAATAAACAAGCAAACAGCTCAGAGCAGAGATACTTCAAGATCACTGATGTTGGTTAAAGTGAATGTTTTCTACGAGTGCAAAAAGTACAGATTTCACGTGACTTTTCAAAAATAAAACATTATTAAACTTTCTTAGACTTTTTATCGCATGTGATTGGTGATCTAAAGTTACAACTGACAGACATTTTTAGCCGTTTCTGTCAGTTTAAGTAATGAAAATATAGTCAAGCTAACAACTAGCATGACTGACTTAATTTCAGTGAGTGAATCCGATTGGGGAATGACAGGGCGTAACATTTCTTGGCACAAGTGTTTTGTTCAATTTTGACACTTGATGAAAGCGAAAGCTACACTTCTCAGTCGTGGTAAACTACAATACTTTACAGTACTTTTCAGGCTTTATCTTTCTTTTCTCTTTGCGTTTGGGCTCAACCTCCCTCACTTTTTTCACATTTGTGATCGAAAGTCTGTCCTTACTGATTTGGTCTAAACTTTTGCATTCACGTTGCTCAAAACAAAACTTGGTCCCATACTTTTTTTTTTCTAGACCAAAGGACCAGCTGTGGGAGAATTCACATCTGGACTTTGGACCAAACCAGAAAGTTCTAAAGTCCTATTCAACGGTTGCTAGTGTAAAAACACCCTTAGTTATAGCAACAACATCCCAAAAACACAACTTGGTATATGGTATATTTCTGAAAGTTTTTTTTTACACAGATAAAAGTAATATAATATACACCCTTTAAGCTTTAAGATACTATGTAAACAATGAAGCAGCCTTAACGCAGATTTGATATTTTGCTGTTTGTGAAAAATGTTTTGATAAATAATCTGCAGCCTTTGTGATTCGCTAATTGCGTCCATTCAAATTTCAGCACTTAATATTGCAACATTGCTTTTAATATTTTATTATTGAAACTTATTTCATGAGGTAAACAAGGCCACATGAACAGTCACAGGCCAGTGGATTGTAGCCTGAGGTCCAAAGGCAAATATAACTGCAGATTTGTATCAGAAAGGCACCTAAGGCCAAAGCAATATGCAAACATGTTACACAGAGGATTTGCTTGGACGGCCACAGAAATTAATGAGAACATTGCAATACGGAAATCTATTATAGTCAGAGCGCACCATTCATTGCAAAAGCATAGGTATTTCAATATTAAAACAGTCCTAGTTACTAGTCCAAAAGGTTCCTACAGTGAAAAAAAAATAATAAAATAATAACAAAGGATCTTATGTATAGTTATTGATTTGTATGTTAAATTTAAAATGTTTACAGCAGTTTTGCTCAAGTTTCTGATGCATTCTGAAGCTCAGTATTCTGAGATGAACAAGATGAATACAGGTTTTCCTTTTCTTCTTAAAAATGTCGATGCCGGTATCAACGGTCGTGTTTCATTTCAAGGCCCATTTCTGAGGCCAATTTTCTTATTTTAGTTTAAAAAAAACATAGCTGGGATGATAGCAAAAAAAAAATATATAAATCTTTTTTTTTCTCAATAAAACGTGTTTTGCGTTTTATAACCCTAACCCTACAATTCAAGAAAACGCTTCTTTTGAGCTTTCTCTGTATTAAGGTAGGTAGTGTTACATTACATTAAGCACAAAGGCAGATTCTAGCTTACAGCTAATTTTCATCTGTAGTCCTGGGAGGGGAGGCACATTGGACATGTTTTAGTTGTAGGAGAAACCGGACACCGGAGGAAACCTACGCAGACACGGGGAGAACATGCAAACTCCACATAGAAAGGCCCCAGGCCACCGGGGAGTCAACCCAGACCTTCTTGCAATGAGACCAGAGCGCTAAATTGACTTACTTTTAGTGAACCTCAACACATCTAAAAGGCATTAAACATTCTTTTTCAACTATGAACAATTGCTCAAATTGACATTAAAAAATATACTTTTTGTAATTTTGGTTAATTAGCAGGAAGTCTGAGGGCCACATCTGACCCCTTGGCCGCAGTTGGACATGCCTGGTTTAAACTAAGATTGTCAATGGAACAAGCATATAAAAAATCAGTTTTACTTAATATAAGAAAACACACACTAAAATAGAAAAAGCTTCTGTTCTTGAAAAAAGGACTAAATGAGTCAAAACCTGTTCAAATCACTATACACTATGTAGTTCAACCAATTTTAAACTTATTGGCTTATTTAAGCTTGTCATTTGTCTAGTGTAGTAACACATTTGAAGACATTTTAACATTTATGTTGGACTGACAGAATATAATCCAAAAATTTTATCGAGATGTGCCAAAAATGTATTGAGATATAATTTTTGTCAATCTGCCCAGCCCTAACCCCTGCATTAGGTGTACTTGATGTGAAAAGTGTGAGAAGCACTGAACTAGAGTTAAGTATATCTGTAGTAGTTTTACAGGTGCTAGCTTTCACCTCATGTGGCCCGGCCTGGTTCGTCGGGGGTATTAGCGCTCTTGATCCTTCTCAGCGCTCTCCTGGACACTCTCCATCTGAAGGTATTATCAGATGACCTGAACGCGGCGTGCCCATGCAGCGTCCTGGGACGTCCCCTCGCTGTTGTCTGGCTCGGCCCAGCTCCATGTTCCTCATAACAAGCTGTCAGAGCTGTCAGTGCGCTCGTGACAAATGTAGTCTCTCTGTTTATAAAGTGTCTTCAAATCTCCAGCACTGACAGTTATGTGCTGCAGGTGCGGCAACACACTGATCTGTCAAAGGTACAAACATGGGAGAGAACTGAAAGAACAATAACAATACAGACTACATGTTTGGACTGTTTTCATGACTTATTTAGCTGCCACCTCTTGTTAAATTGTGTGTTAAAGTGGAACTTTCTGGAGGTGAAAAGTCAACTACATCATCAAAACCATATATTGGGACATTCTGAATGGGTCTAAATACATTTTGTGCCATAATGTGAAAAAATACACCCAACTAACGACTTTTATAAAAAACATGAGCGGGCCCTCCTCCAGCCAAAAAACAGTCCATTGTGTGATCATGATCAAGTCTGTTCAAAGTAAAAACACAATTTATATATTCAATCACCAATCATCAATAAAGCTATCAATGTGAAACTTCTGCTGAAGAAAAACATGTATTAGTTTTGTATCTTTGTATCTTTTATGTTTCTATAAAAAGATGTTCTTAGGCCATAAACCAAAAATGCATGAACGGGAAAATATTAACTAATCTGCTCTACCAGATGGATTTCCACTTGTGATTTTAACAAAATCTAGAGAATCCACCCATCTTACAGTAAAATGGTGAAATGACCAATCCAGCCTAACATGAGAAAAAACAACATGGCGCCACATACAAATATTTTTTTGGATGCAATAAAACGTGCACACAAAAGGATTTGTGCATTTGTGATAGATGTATTTTCTATAAAATGCTTCGACCAATCAGGTTCGAATATTCAAATAACGTTCCTTTTTTATTCTAATCTACCAAGTAATGTTTAGAATTCAATTCAGAGTGATTCATGTGTGAGCTAGATTAATGACTAATCATGTGTCGAAAGATAGATTTCTACTTTCTTCTTTGCAGAGTGAAAGTTAGGTTACTCCAGCTTTAAAGTTGTACTATGTAACAAACTGGATGGGCAGCATTACTTATCCGTATCTGTTAATCCGCATAGATTTGAAGTATGCATTGCCCTGGCGGAGATTAAGAACAATCAGTTGCTTTGTGAGGGACAGTGGAGGGTCAGGCCAGGTCAGAGGGAGAAGATCTGCAGAGGGAGGCTGTTGTTAGAAGTCATTTTTTGTATGAGAGGATTATAATGTTACTGAAAATTGATATGAACTGGATAAGATACTCCCTCCATGTCCCCATAGAGTGTCATGGCATTTTCAGGTCTTAAATCTGCTCAGCTGACATAGCATCTTACCAAAGGTTGGTATTTAAATGTTTAGTTTATGGGCTCTGTCCACATTATTTAGAATCCGCCCATTCTGACCAACATTGCGCTGATTAGTCAGAACTTATCAAATGTTAATGTTTCTGACGTCATGTTGTTTAGTGACGCTAGCTTCAGGAAATAACACCGAAGAAATATTTTTTGACACCCAGGAGCATGGTGTGAGTCGGTGAAAACATCATGACGCCATGTTTAATTCAAATTCCAGTTAATATGTTTCCAGGGGAACACATAACTCATTGGCTCACTAACAGTGGAGGAGACTGTTAGTCTCCAATTTGAGTCATTTGCCGAATTTAAACGGACAGAAACGGTTACAAATGTTCTGTCAGTTGTAGCCTTAGATCACCTCATCTGAGTTAGAATGAGTCAGTGAGGACAGTTCCATAATGATTCATTTTCGTAAAGTCACATCAAATCTTGTACTTTCTATAGTCAAAAAAAACAAAACATTTTACACTAAAGTCAGTTGACCTTAACCTGGCCAGCCAGATGGTTTATTTGCATATTTGTGAATTCACAAACACGAGATAAACCATCTGGCCTTCCAGCAGCCCGATTGGTTTGAGAGTCCGAACGGCGCTGTTTCGGCTCAATCACATCACAGCAGCAAAGGTTTTGAGGCCCAATCACATTGTAGCATGGCCCCGACGTCGCCGCCGAGTCTATTAAGCTAAACAAAGATGGTGGCTTCTGTGGATGTACGTGTTGTTTGCTGCTTTTGATGCGGTTTTAGCAGTAATACGGAGTAATTTCTTTTTGAAAGAAGAGCATGTGTGACACTTGTTCTATCTCACCGGACATTGGATACACCATTTCGAGTTTTGCTGTGATTGGCTAAGCACAAATAAGGTAGGCCCCACACCCAATCAGCTAGAAGTATTTCACCGTCTTCAGCGAGTAAGTCCCAGATGGATATAGTGAGAACTCAGATAGGAGTCAACACATATCATCTGGCGTGAGTTTTCGTTTGATCGGTTAGCTAAAGTTTATTAGCAGTTAGCCTAAATTTTGCGCTTTCATAAACAATGTGCTCATATTTAACATAAAATTAACATAATAAAATATTGCATATTCTATGTTGTTCTTGTAGGTGTTGCTATAGACCAGGGCTATTCAACTTTTTTTTATGTGGTTCGGTTTTTGACATGAGGTTGCACCAAACATTCTAGGACTAATTTATTTCTTACCAACTAACGCTGCAGTCCATTTTTTTTATCTACAAAATGTCCAAATCAACATTAAACAACATAACCAAATCTGAACAGGGAGTATCCCTGCATTAAAGCAATTTAACCAGGACTAAACCAGGTCTAAAGTGGAATTAAATAAGGACTGAAATATAAGAGTAAAAAGTGAAATCTTAAACTGTATAATGAGCAAAAATTCTGAAATTAAGTCATATTTACCTTTGTTTAAGCACATTTTTCACTGTTTTCACATAAGAACTAAACAAAATTATCTCACTGGAAATGAGTCAAAAATATAACTGGAATTTAAACATTCTACTCAGATCTTCAGACACTTACTGAACATTAGAAACTTAAGTTGGCCACTATATTTTGAGTAATAACCCGAATAATAACCCAGAAAAAGAAGAGTTTTTTTTGTAATATTTGGAAAAGGCACTAGAGCAAACAGAACTAAACACAACAAAACCTTGCAAACCCTTCAACCAGTAAACCAAGCCCTTCTCTTTGTCCACAGTTATTCTTAGTTTTGTCTGAATCAATTGGCACCTTTTAAACGAGCGAACTCTAGAAAGCGTAAAGTGTTGTAACAGCGCTGCGGAGCTCAGTCTAATCACACGGGTCAGCGCTAAGTTCACGGCAACACGCGTTTGCATTGATCTCCTCCATTTGCCGTACGTTCCATTATCCCGCCCGCCCGCGCACACGTTCGATCAAGACGGATCCAGATGTGCTTTCCAAACGAACAAAAGCTCCAAAAAGTACAACGTAAAAGTCATGAGTTTGATTTATTACAAACGTATCATTGTAAATCTTACTTGGGTATTTTGGTTTCTTCTTGTCCCGCCCACTTTCTCTTTTGGCTGCTGGATTGGCTGCTCTTTGTTTCTTTGCAGATGATGAACGCTGGGGAGTTCTGTGTGCTGAATCAGCCTGAATTCACAAAGGGAGAGAGAAAAGAGATTATGAAAAATGATGGGTTTTCTGCAACAAATTCTGGTAATTCAATTGTTAAGATCAGATGTCTGGATGTGTGATTTCTTTGTACGAGAAAGGAAAGATTTTAAATGGAGTCTGACTTGATGAATCAGCCAGTGAGAAGAAGAGATGAGAGATAATAAATGTTTATATAATCTAAATAATATTGCAAGCATTTCTTTGAACAAACAAAAATGACAATAATGGTTATGTGTCTATGAAAACTGTCAAAAAGAATAGAAATATAATTCAGGGGAATATTGTGTTTCTCCTGTAACATAAAAGTTGTGGAAAAGTCCAAATCATTTGAAAGGAAAATGTCTGAGACGAACCACAGTGGAACAACATAACTAACATAGATTTAAACCAGTTTAAATGAAAAACGTGCCCATTTGAATCGTATTCGAAATCTGGTAGTGACAGGCAGGAAAACTGACCAATCACAGAAGAGATTCACAGTTAATGATGCAACACTTGGTTAGTATTTATGTTATATTACAACAAACAGAGCTACTGCACATGTCACTAGCAGAAAGAGACGCTGTCTGACTAGTTGGCTGGAAAAACGTCTTTGATAAAAACAACAAAACAGGTCGAGAGCTAGTTGGATCAGGTATGAACCGGTATGTGACTGGCTCCTGAAGCTTGAGACTGTGTTTTTCTGTGTTTATTCACTCACCTGAATGTAACGTGTATGAGTCGTAAAGACGAATTGGATTCACAAATGTTGATTTAGCAGCATAACTTTTGTTTTTGCAAGATGATAAAATCTGCTGACAACAGCTCAGGTAAAAATACCAGTTCCCGTTCAAAGCGTTCCAACTGCTAGTATGTAAACATTATGATAATGCTAACATTTAGGCTAAACAAGTAATGTTGAATAACCTGTAACCACATTGTTTTTGAAGCAGTAAATCCCCAGAGTCACTTGTTGTGGTGACCAGGTCCCCGTTCACAAGTGATATTTACCAATTTAAGTGGTGTTCAAAGGCATTTTTATAAGTGGGAAGTGGAAAATAGCCCAGTATATCCCAGGTATGCAGAACCAAACAAAGACGATTTTGTGTAGGCTAATTATAATAGTACATAAATAAACCAGACAGTTGGATTTATTTCGACAGTTGGATTTATTTCGATATAAATCCAACTAATAACGCAATCTTTGTTCATAACATTTATATAGGCCTACAGTTTTTTTGCTTTTACAGATCTGCTGTGGAAGTGATACTTACATTACTTTGGTTTGGACTGTGATCAAAAAGTGTCTGTAACGTAGATCTGCTTTAGCTTAAGGTGCTATAACCTAATTTTTGCTTCCTTAAAAATGTAACAAACAAAAATAATTAATTTCAAACTTCTTACTTCTGTCTTCACGTTTTGTTCACTACCTAATGCATTCTGAACTTCCAAATTCCTCAGCACAATGTGTTTTAAGCCTTTTTCACAGCCGTAGCCGGATGCTAAATGCAGTTAGCTACAATGCTAACAGCAACATACGCCTGCTTTTTTTTCCCCCTCAACCCACTTATGCCACACTGCCATTACTTTGCATTGGTGGCTATACTAGCAAAAGTTTATATTGTAAATATTTATTTCCAAATGTTAATTTAGTTAAGGAATTTGAGAAAGGTATGCTAACTTGGTCACGGCTTAACTTCACTGAGTAAAACAAAGAAACGAACAACACACGAACTTAGTAGAGTTTGGTGAACAAACAAGATATTATTAGTCTGAGACACGCCATTGTGGACTAAATTTACCTGAATAGATACATTAACAATAGATCTGTGCTGGGGGAAACAGATTTTAAGCTATTTTACTGTTGATTTCTGAAAAAGTAGTTAATTTTATTCTCCTCAAATGCAAAAGTAAAACATCCAGAACATAAATCCTAAGTAAATCAACTTGTGATCTAGCTCCAAGAAAAATCGTGATAATTTTTTTTTTTCTTCTTCAAATCACCCAGCCCTAGCCACAGGTGTAAACAGACTCCATATCCACTCCTGTTTTGCATGCAATCAATCAGTAGCGTTTCCTCCCTGGAGACTAATCAGATGCATTTGTTATTCCTATTGAGTTTATGTAAGACGTGCGCGCCGCTCCACGGGCCAGCTTTTTAATGTCCGTCCGTGGGCTATTAGAGGAGACATGCCCCAGCGCTTGTTTCGGCTCAGATCGTGAATAATGAACTTTTACATGTGTTTGAAGTTAGTGGAACGCCGCTGTTGCATGCACGGACACAGCTGGGGTGGACGTGGCTCACGAGGCACCGAGGCTATCTTTGATCAGACGGTTTTTGGGGTCTTAATGTGGGTACTGTTACTGAGAGATGATGGATACACACGTGGGGGGGATCATGGAGTGTCCAAAACCAGCAGCCAGGCAGTTTCTATCACGGTGAGGGATTAAATTAGAGGAGATGTGTTACTCAGAATGTTGAGTGCAAAAGGGTTGAGGAAGAAGTTTGAAATGTTCAGTATGAAGATGTTGAGATGCATGGAATCTTATATTAAAAGAGATCTAGTGTATTTTTTATAGGTTTAGGGTTACGCTATAGCCGACTGTTTGTTGATCTAAAATGCAAAATTGATCTTAAATGGCTTAGAAATAGAAACCGCTATATTGACTTTTGGTTGGATTGTAGAACTGATACGCCCCACCTCTGCATTGTAATATTTATGGGTAATAAGCAGTCGATTTCAAAAGTCTTTAATTTTCAGTTGGAATAAGACTAGTTGGAGTTGCTACACAGCTTTTTCTAACCCAATATTTTTTACTCAGAATCTGAATTTAGAAGCTATGTTCAGACCAGACAGCGAAGCGTTTTGTTTACATGTTAAGTCAATGTAAACCCATGTTTTGAAGCATCAGCCAAGCAAATTTTGTATGTTCACGCATCTTCTGAACTTCTTCAGTAACCAGGAAACTCAAAACTGTGTCCAACATGTTTAAAGTTCACCAAGCGTCCAATGCAAGAGTTGGAAACTCTGATGTGTCAGCGTCTGAGCGGTCTGCTGCATCAGCAGTTGATGTCACTCACACATAACACATTTTTCTTAATAAATAAAGTCTAAATTGTACCTGAATTATACTTTTTCTTCCTGGAGTCAATCTGAGTGATTCACAAAAAGATGTGTAGTAATTCTATGTTTGTGTCGCTGTCATACGAGGGTCAGGCTGGTGTAAACAAGAAACAATAGTTCCAATTTATTCCAGTTAAGAAACAGTTTAACTAGTTTCTTAACTGGAACTTGAAGTTGGATTATGTTGGAGACATTTTGCACAAGATTAAACTTTTTTTTTAGCATGTTTTGCCTCGACAAACAGGAAAAAGTTTATTCTAACGCGCTAGCTTGACTTTGCTAAGTGTATCAGAGCAACAAATAAAGTCTCGTCACTGCAAATGCGGCAGTTTGTCACAGGATCGTAACAGCGTTCGGTGAGAAATATTATTTCATCTTTCTATCTGCTCTTACTTGTTTTCTCCTGAGCCTGAGAGTTGTGGGAGGGCCTGCTCCAGGACCCACTGTGAAAGCAGGGTTGTCCATGGCTCACTTCGCTCAGCAAGTGCGGCCGAACGGGTCATCTTGCGCAGTGGAAACAGCTTAGGACTGTATCACATGGAAACAGAGCTTCTGGTATTGGGGCTTTTTGGTAAATACTGATGCTTAAACAGACAATTCTTTTACAATTATAAATCTGTGAAAAGTTGTGAGAGCCTTCCTTGGGAACTTTATATCAATTTAGGAATGAAACTGACACAAAACAGCATCCAAAACAATGCATCACACGTTAATTACTTTAATCTGAGCTAAATGTCTTGTTGTGAACATTTGTGTTGTTGCAAGTGTTTGTAACTTCTGCTTGCAAGTAAAGAAAGAAAACAGCAGAATATGAACTCTGTCTCTCTGCTATTCTTAATTTCGTTTGTTTCTTTCTCATTTCTCCACTCTGAAATACACAACGACGACAGGACATTTGGCTCGTAAAGTCCTGAGTCTGTTTTTGATTGGTGTTATATGGTTGGGACTGGTTTTTCGGAGCATGGCAGGAGTTAAGATGGCGGCGGCGGCGGCAGGTTTTGGGGGGGACAGATGGGCCTCATGGCTGCAGCAGGGGCAGAAACAGCAGACACTGGGACCTCCTTCTCACTGCGCCTGTGCAATACTGGTGCAGCGACGCCCTCTGCTGGTGGGGTGGGCTGTACAGGACTGGGACAAGCAACAACAAGAGACTTAATATTTCTGCCAATGCCAAAAAAAGTTCATATTTCAGTCATTTCCTGGGCAATTTTCAAGAAACAAAAAGTGATCGAGGGACAAAATTCATCTCACAAAGAATATAATGACAATAAGCTGCTGTTTTACTTCCTCTGACTGAGAAATGACAAAGGAATCAACCCTTAAACGTACAAAAATGACAAAACAGAGCTTTGGAGAAACACATGAGGATCAAACCCAACACCAGAATTCAATTGAAAAACGTTTGAATACTACTTTCGATGTCACTAGTTACAGTAGAGTAAAGAGAAAACTTAGCTATGCAGTTTTAAACGAGAGGACACTAGACCTGTTTAATATATAAGGTTCAAGTTTTACATATAAATATTTTTTGTAACTAAATACATGAAAAAAGCAGGTTTTCGTTAAAGGTACATCGTGTAATGTTTTGATCAAAAAATAAACTTAAAGTTGGGGAAACACATTTTTTTAGTTATAGATCCGTAACCTTTGTGCCTTCTACTAAAAAGTCTATGATGAATGCAGCACTTTATGAGACCACTGAGTACTGTCTGAATTGAATAATAGAGAATTGTACTTCTCATCAGGAGCTGAATGCTGTGCTCTGATTGGCTGTGCTAGTGTGGTCCTCTTCAGTTTTATTTTGTTTGTAACAAGTGTTTTTTAAGCCATAAATACAACCAAAATTGAATGTATGTTGATATTACCCTTGTGTAAAGATTTAGGAGAAGAATTTGTCAGATTAAAAATCTAAACTGCCATCACTTTGCAGATGGTTAAGGCTATACTAGCAAAAGTTTATATTTCATAATTTTTACTTCAGAAATTTGGGTTAGAACTTTTTTAGAATTAGGTTTTTCCTAGGTTTTACTTTTTTTGTGTTGGTAAATGAATGCTAACCGGGTCATGGTATAACTGTGTTAGGAAAAATAAAAATGCCTTAGAGACACTAAAAACGATTGGAATGTGTTTTAGCAGATTGCTTGGCCACAAAATAATATATATGACCTCCTGCTGTTTTTATTCATATTTTTTTTAACTCCTCTATTGCAACACATTAATAAAGTTTGACAAATAAAAACCCACAAGAATACATTTATTGTGTTAGTGTTAAAGAATTTGAACATGTAATACTGGTAATCTCCGTAAGGTAATGTTATGAGACTCTAGAACACTGCTCTAACTCGACATATTTTAAAACATTTCTTCTTCTTAATTCTTCTAGAACTGTTCATCTTCCAATTAAAACTAAAATTTTAACATTTTCAAAACTACTCTTTACTTGGAGACAAATTTGTGACATTATTAATTTTTGCACATCTTACAAACAATATTCATTATATTCTCCAAAAGTCGATATATTACACAGCTCTATACTTTGGTCCTCTTAGGGCTTAGCACATATAACACACATCTTACTTGTGAGTTCCCATCATTTAAGTTTGTTTTATTCCCTTTTTAAGCATTTTTAAGTCAAATCTAGGCATAATGTAGTCCTAGTTTGGTATTGGGAAAACCAAATATTATATTATGTGGCACTTTGTGTTTCAGAAGCTTAAGAACCACTGACATAACAGAATAATGCCACATACTTTGTCTCCATCTACTGGTGAGACATTGCAAAAACCCAATTTCTATCAGACTTTCTCTTATTTTCAACCATTTAAACAAAACCTAACACTTACACAACATTGTTATTTAGAAATCTGCATTTACCTTTACAACCTATACATTCTCATTCACTAATCACAACTCTTTTCTCCACATTTCTTATTAAAAACGACACTATTCTGTGCAATTCCTTCGACACATCTCTCTAATTCAGCCCAGACGAGCCGTTATTCCCTCAGACACGCACGATTCGAGAGGATTTCTGATGACAAGCGTTCATGTCTGGGCTTCAACACAGCAGTGCCAGCCCTCAACCACCCATTAACCACCAATATATCCCTCAATATATTTAATCGCCCTGTTCCGAATGATTTATTTGTCTGACAGTGCTCGGCGCCAGCTCTGCGCACGATTGGGAGCTATTATTCTGGCTTCAAACTCCGAGAAGATAAAGGAAAAGTCAATTTATTGCGTCGTTGGTCCACAAAGAGAAATAGCATTGTGAAGAGACTTTCTGCAAATCGGGAGTATTTTTGCCAGTGTCTCGATACAATTTCCACCAGATTCCAGTAAGTGCGGCCTGACAGCTTTCCTGGGCTTAACGGGAAAACTGTCTTTAGGGTGCAAGATTATAACCTAAGAAAACCACTGGTCAATGGAAAAAGTTCTAATCCACTCACAGGCCGACCACTCCAGGGTGTAATACTGGCGCTGTAATGGTATAGAGGAGAACGTTTTGACCAAATACAAATAAATATTGTAAGGAGCTTGAGGGCGTCTGAAAATGTCACTCAAAAGGTTTTACTAGAGTCACGTTTACAGAAGTATGAGGCGGATTCTTGGCAAAAGAAAGTACAAAGAGGTTTCGCTGTCAATAGGCCTGTTTTCAGTACTTTTTAAAGTTCCAGTTCCCATTTTAGGCATGTTCGCACAAAGCTGGAACTATGGACTGGGGCCACACTTTAGGGACTCTTTTAGCTCTTGCTCTGGGCAGGTACTTTCCAGTCAGACCAGGACGTTTGGTGACATAGATGCTTTTACAACCCTAACTTTGTTTGGAAACATGTCTTATACATTCTCACATTTAGACTTTCCTTATTCTTGAGAAAAAAATGCTTCCTTTTGAGATTTTGTATTGTAAATAAAAACTACTATTAGAAATCACAGTGGATAATTGTTTTATTGTTCATTTCAGTGATGCTTTTAGCTTTTCTACGTCATATTTTTAATTTGGAGAAAAACTTTTTTCTAACACTATATTATTATATACAGTATACAGTGGTGCCTAAAGTGAGGCCCAGGGCCCACATTAGACCAGGTGGTTTACTTCTGTGGCCATACCTGCTTGTCAAGCCTGATCTCGTCAGGTCTCAGAAGCTAAGCAAGTTAGGGCCGGGTTAGTACTTGGATTGACAGCTGGAACATCAGGTGCCACAGTGGGACGACAAGAGTGGATTGTGGTTGTGTCCTTGAGCAAGACACTTAACCCACATTGCCATTGAAAAGTTAAAGAAAACAAAAGTTTATTCTGCTAAAACATGTTAAGAAATACAATTTATTTACTATTTAATTGCAAACAACAACAACAATCAAAATCACCTTTTAGATGCAACGTAAATGTAGGTTTTGGTCTTTAACACACTGCAAATTATTTTTTTATTTTTTAAATTTTGGCCCACTGAGTAAAAATTTGGACAGCCTCATTCTAGACTACAGAAATTCAGAAACTATTACTGTGTGAACACAAACATGGAGACAGGGTAGTTCTACTGACTAAAGGAACGCTGAAGGAACGCTGGGACTTAAGTTGGGGTAACTAACTTTTTTAGTTGTAAATAAGTCAACTTTGTGTTTTCCACCAAAAAGTATATGATAAGTGCCTCACTTTGTGGAAAAAAATCAGCCTACAGAGTACTCTCTAAAACGAAAAATAAAGAATTTTAATTCTTATCAGGAGCAGAATGCAGCATTCTGATTGGCTGGGCTTGGGTAGTCCACTCAAGTTTCACTTTAAAAGAGAAAAAAAAAGGGTTTTAAGTCAAAATTGCAACCAAAACTTATAACATATCGATACTGTGTTGAAGAATTTATGAGAGAAAGTTGTCAGATTTAAAACCTAAATTGTGTTTGCAGTGTAAAAATCACCTACCCCACCTTTAAGGGTGATTTGTAGTTCTCCTTCAGCTCAGTAACATGATTAGATCCTCACACAGTTTGCCATTGGAACTTCTCTTTAGAGCTAATCAGGCTCCAGATGCATCTACTCTGTGCGCTTTGATGACAAGTGACTTTTGAGTGTAGCAGAATGAGAACAGCACAAACACTGTGCTAGTGTTGCTGTAAGCTTTCTGATTGGCTACCAAAGGCTCTGAGGAAGAAACAATAGACAGAAGATCTAACAGCAGCTTGTGCAAGGATGTAATGTAACAGAAAACTATAAATCTCCCTTTAGTTCTTGGTATTTTCGTGTGACCAAAGTTGGAGGTTAGGCGCACATCCAAAAGCTAAGTCATATATTGCTCATAATCTTATTATTATAGTAAATTTGAATACTGTGGCATAAATCTCTTTAAGTTGCAGCTAATCCTTTTTTTAAAAGGACACTTATAGTGAACACTGACTATAAAGACTATAGTTAGGCCTACAGTATATTTTCCATCAGATTCAACCTTAGTAAAACTTAAAACAAAAGATGAATTATTTGCTTTACTTTTTATGTTAAAAACAGGAACTTACAATGAAATGTGACCCAACAATACAAAGAAGTATTAAAATAAAGAAAATTAATCTTTTATCATTTAATATTAAATCATTTTATTAAATCAAAATCTTCACAAGTTAAATATATTATACAAACAAATGTGCAGTCAGTTGATAAAAAATAACATTTCAATAATACAAACCTAAAAATAATTGTCAATGTCAACTTTACTTTTGTAGCACATTTACAACAACACAGCTGCCCAAAGTGCTTCACATGCACAATAAAATACAACACAAACAGATCAATACAAATCAATACAAATTCAAAGTAACAGTTAGCATGCCAGAGCAAACAACTTAAAATAAAAATACATACAAAATAACACACACAAAAAATCAATCAATCAATAAAGATGCCGCACCTTTTCTAATCATGTCCAATAGAAACTGCGACGAGGCAAAAATCACACAAACAACCATCAAACCTCCTACCTCACGACATCTCTCTCTGAAGTGTCAGAAAGGTGAGTGGGCTAGAAGATTCTTTAGTTGTTTTTAGTGGATCTGGTTGCCTTTGGCTGCGCTGCCCTGGTACGCAGCGTAACACTTCTGGATGGTCTCTCTAAAGGCGTCTTGTTGTTTCTCCAGCTCCTTCACTCGATTTTGTCTTTGCTCCTTTTCCCGTTTCTCCTGGTCGAGCTCTGTGGTTAGCTTAGCCACTAAACTCTCCAGAGCCTCCTTCTCCAGTCTGGTCTCATGGTCCTTCTTGTTCAATAGAGTCTGTAAGTTTGCAGCCTTTGTCCTCTCCTTGTGCAGCTGATCACAATTACTAGCTCAGATTTGCTCGAAGTTTGTTAATTTCACTGTAGAGTTGTTGATCTTTGTTATGAATCCCATCGAGCTGGTTCTTATAAACTAATGTGCTGGCCTACTCTCTCCTCAGCTGTTCTTGGAGCTGTGTTTGGGCCTTTTTCTTCTCCTCTAACTCCTTACACTTGCAGGTCGATGCTTTATCTTTTCCGTTCCATTTCCAGTCCTTCTTGAAATCTTGGATTTGGCAAACGAGTACCGTATTTTCCGAACTATATGTCGCTCCGGAGTGTAAATCGCACAAGCCCAAAAATGCATAATGAAGAGGAAAAAAATATAGGTCACACTGGACTATAAGTCGCACTTTATTTGGGTAAATATTATTTTACAAAATTGAACACCTAAACAGAGATTTCATCTTGAAAAGGCAAGAAATAGCTTAGCCTAAAAATTGAGAACAACATGCTGAAGGTGCACGGCCAGCGTAACACCGATGGTTATTAAGTGAAGAATAAACGCACTTGAACAGGCGTCTCGTCGAGTAGTTAATATCTGAACAGTTGTTCAATAACTATAGCGTGAAAAAACTTAACATAACTAGTTGACAGTGTCACTCCTCCTCACTAAATCCTTTAAATTCTTCATCCTCGGTGTCACTCACAAACAACTCCGCCAACTCCGGAGGTAAGCGCGGCGCCTCTTCCTCCTCTGCGTCACTGTCGTCAGACTCAACATCAGTTTCATTTTCAGTGATTCCGACCTTTCTGAATCCCGACACGATGGTGTTGGTTGTCAGTGAAGTCCATGTCTTGTCGATCCACTCGATGACTTGCTGGAAAGTTGCATGGCGCAGCCTTCCAGTTGCCGTGAAGCTGTGCTCTCCTTCCATCATCCACTGCTCCCACAGGAGATGCAAAACTGCCTTAAAGCTCCGGTTCACCGAAATGTCAAGTGGCTGGAGTATTTTGGTCAATCCTCCAGGGATGATGGCAGGTATTGTGTTGACAGCTTTTAATTTAGCTTTGAACTGTGGCGTGATGTGCGCTCGCATACTATCCATCACAAGCAGGGCTTTGCGTGATCTAAAAAAGCCATCCGGACGCAGCACTTTGTGAGCCAAACGTTCATCATTTCTTGATCCATCCATCCTTTTTCATTAACGGCCACGACAACTGAGGGGGATTGAATTTTTGGCATGGTTTTTCATTTGAAAATGACCATTGGTTTCAATTTTGTCCCATCTCCACAACATGCCAGCACCACAGTGAAATGTGACTTCTCATGACCAGTCGTCACGATATTAACACTCTTTTGCCCTTTCTCTGCGACACTTCGGCCCATGGGAATGTCAAACCTTGTCCATGTTAATGATATGATCCGGTGTTATGTTATGCTCATTTACTTGCTTTTCAACAAATTCACGGAAACTATCAACTATTGCTTGGAAGTCTGCTGGCACCTTTTGGGACATCGTTGTCCGTGCTCTGATGGAGAGGCTTTTGCGTTGCATGAAGCGATAACACCAAGAAGGTCTGCCCACAAACTCGTCTATATCCATCTCCTTAGCAAGGACTCGTGCGTGAAGACGTAACTGTACCGTTGACAAGCCTCGCCCGGCAGCGCGTTGTTCCAGCACCCATTTGTGAACTCGTTCCTCTAGCTCTGGCCATCTAGCTTTTAGCCCGCGATTAGCTTTTTTTGTCTTCTTCATTGTCGTAAGTGTAGCCTCTGCTTTCCGCCAGTCCCTCACCAGTTTCTCGCTCACTCCAAACTTTCTTTCTGCTGCTCGATTACCGTTTTCGGTTGCATATGTCACTATCTGCAGCTTGTAATCTGCAGAATATGATTTTCTTTTAGCGGGCATTTTGTGTTCGGTCTTTTTCAGTTGTCTTTATAAGTTGTTTATAAACTGTCAGTGGTACATGCGCAGCAGATGCTGATACACAAGCCTACAGTAGCCTCTAGCGGCCGTCAGTGTTAAAACTGTTTTTTTTTTTTTTTTTTTTTTTTTGTAAATAAGTCGCCCCTGAGTATCCGGCAAATACGGTAAGTTCTTTTCCGTCACTAAAACCTTGTTTTCCTCCACTTGCCCATTAAAACTTTGAGAAGGTTCTTTCTTAAACTGACCTTGCGTAGAAGAATTGGTCCTCTGCTGCTGCTCCAGAATCCTCAAATCCTCTTTTAGTTGTCTATTCCCCTTTTGTAGCGTTTGCATGATTGAATCAGAGTTGTTTTCTGATTCGGTTTGTTGTGCAGGGCGTTGATGGAAAACACAACTTTGGCGATGAGAACGATTCTGCTGAGGACGGGCGGCCATGTTGGTCTGTCGCCTCAGTCCATTTGTTTGTTGGCTGATTCTGTTGAGAACTGGAGGCCTCTTCAGTCTGTTGTTGAACTTCAGTGGGTTGTTGTGGTGTTTGATCTTGAGGCTGATCCTGTTGAGGTTTGTAGGTCTCTTCCATCTTTTGTCTTAGTTCAGTAGATGTTGGGATCACGGGTATTTGCCCCTCAGGCTGATCCTGCTGAGAACTCAAAGCCTCGTCGATCAGTTGTTGCACTTCGGGGGGTCGTTGTATAATACATATTTGAGGTTGATCTTGCTCAGAACTGGAGGCTGCTTCGGTTCGTTGTCGTCCTCTCCTGTGGTGGTTCTCTGGCTTGCACTTGTAACCTCTGGCCTCATTGAGTTGAGTTTGAAGCCACACAATCTCATCTCTTAGCCTGGCCTTCAGTGTTTAATCTGTTCTAATGAACAACTGCACCTCACACATGAGGTGGGATGGACTATCTCAGCAAAGAAGAAGTTCTCACTAACACTTCATATTTGTGAACTATCTTTGAGAGAAAAGGGTTTTATGAGTTGATTGAAAATATGTTATTTCTTTGAGTTTAGCTCATGAAGTGTAGTATTTCTATTTTTCTTCAACTAAACTATATACAGTACATTTACTTAGTTTTACAGGTGGTTTATTTTATAAATAAGTAATTATTACAATGATACTGAAGCATTTTCCCTTGAGACTGAATAAAAGTAACTTTGATAAGTTGTGTCAGTTTTCTTGTGTATTCAGTAAACACAAAATGTGCATTTTTATCTAAAATATTTGAAAAATGTGCTGAAATGTCACCATAAAACCTAATTGTGGTCACAACTGTAGCCAGTATTATTAGAAATAAGCTCAATATTCAATTGTGTATTTTTAACAAAGTTATCTAATGTGCACGCCTGTTTACCTGTCACTATTTTTGTAGCAGTTCTACATAAGAATTCAATCTATAAACAACATCAACAATCAGCGCTGCAACAAGTTAATTGCTTAACTGCAACAAATGGACTATTGAAATATATTGTGTGTGTATTTAACGTCCCATACTTTTGTAATCACACAAACTATCACAGACCCACAATCCTTGGCTGCATATTCATCCAACACAACTGCTACATATTCATAGAGTAAAATCAAACAATAGGACACCGCTTGACTTTTCACTTCTCCAAATGTTATGCTGGAGTTTGGCTTTGGCACCGGCGACTGTCGCTTCACCCAGACCAACGCACAGACCATCAGACAGACCGCAGCAGCCCGGAGTCCCAGTGTCCTGAAACAGTCGTCACAATGCACACATACGGACACGGTGCAATCTTCAGTCCTGATACTTTAGGCACGGTTTGAGGCGGTCCTATGCTGTTTTCACTCTGCAAAGCAATTTGTACTGCGTCGTTTGAGGGCTCACTTAATGATTGAACAAGAGAAAACACAGGGTCAGGTGAAAATCAGCAAGAATCATGAAATCATTTTTGATCCTGTGACCGCCGTATTTCCATGATGACAACTTTATTTGTTGAGCCAACAAACTTAGCAAAGTCGAGCTAGCGCATTAGCATCAGCTGTTTCTGTTTCTAGAGGTAAAACACTTTAAAAATTGTAAACCTTGTGCATAATGCATCCAACATAATCCAACCTCAATGTGCTGAATAAAATGAGGTTAAAATTAGCACAGAAACTATAATTTAGGTACCATTTAGACTTTATTTATGTAAGAATGTGTTATGTGTGAGTGACGTTAAGGTTAAGTTTAGGTAAGGTATACTTTATTGTCCCCGTAGGGAAATTTGTCCTCTGCATTTGACCCGTTAGTTAGTTAGTTAGTTATAGTTAGTTAGTTAGGTAGTTAGTTAGTTGCTCATGTAGCTTGGACCCTGCAGTAAAAACGCTCATCATTATTAAAGATGCATTGTGCAACTTTTTGACCAAAAAATAGACTAGAATAACAGTGTGTTTTTGTCATTTAGATTTCTTTGTTGCACTAAATAAATAATAAATATTTGTGTCTCTGCTTTTGGTGTGCTTGCCTGACCAGGAAATGGACTTTTACTTGGCCAAAAAATGGTCTCAGCTTATCTGTTCCCATAGAAAAGCGCCTCGTAAAGCTGTAATTTTGCACCTTATGTCATAAAAAGTATTGATCACCCATCAGAATGCACCAATGGTTTTAACTTTCCATTTCCACTGAATTGTGTTGTTGACTTTTCACCAACAGAAAGTTACACAATGCACCTTTAATATACTGTAAGCGGCCCAAACTGCTCCAAGTGAACCAGGCTAATGGAAAAACACGGCTTTTTGGGGGGTAAAGCAGAGGCTGAGAGCTCCTGAGGAAACTGGAAATCTATGGTACATGCCCAAATTGGACAAAGCAAAAAAAAAAATAAAAAAATTAGTTATACACTCTCATATGTAGATCAGTACTTCAATTTTGTTTTTACGTAAAATGCAAAATTGAGCTAAAACACACAAGTTCATTAATTTTCTCAAAATTGCAGAACTAATAAGTGAACGTGTGGTAAGTCGTGACTAGGACTCAAGTCAAACTTGAGTCACTGTTTTCATGACTTGAGACTCAACTCATGAAGTCAGGGCCTTGACTTGAAGCCTTGTGACTCATATAGAATCGCTTAATAAAGCTTAAAAAGAAAATCAGTCCTGCACTCTTTAAAACAACTGTGTAAGTGATGTAAACAGTTGCAGAAGCATACAGACGGTGGAAGTTTTGGATAGAGAGCCTACATGTGTGGTCCAGTCTGCCGCACAGAGCTGTAGTATCAGTATACAAACTCATGTGGGCCGCTTGTCAGCAGCTCAGCAGCAGGAACACCAGCACTGAGACACTGATGCTGTCTGACAAGCACAGAGACTGGACTGACCCTCCTGACCATGAATAATGCCACTGTCTCTGGCTGTTTCCTTTGGTCTGGACGCTTCCGTTTGTCCTGCTTCTTACGCAATGTTCACAATGGAAAGAAAGATATGCTGCAAAACAAGAAAGGCTAAATGTATTGCTGTGATTATTACAAAAAAGATTTGTTTGGTTCTTGGCCTAAATCCTATTCTTTTTTTTTTTGAACTTTTATTAACACAAAACCTTGACAAGTAGTCACACTCATGAGTACAAAGTTGTTGTTGTTGTTGTTGTTATTGACACAGAGTTTACATTGACAAAGAATAGCATCAAGACCATACATTGAATAAGAGATAGCCACATACTGTAATTCAATCTTTTTGTAAATAGGAGATTACACATGACCATTTTTCTAGGAAAGTGTCTTTCTGTAGTTTCAGAATAGATGTTAAGTCCTCCATACAGGTTACTGTTTTTATTCGTTGAAACCATTGATCAAGTGTAGGTGGATGAGGTTTAAGGCCAGTTTGTGGTAATTACTTTATGGGCAATTAAAACTAGTGCTTTTAAAATATAACTCTTCTTTTTGTCCCACACATCAGATGTTGTGCCACACAGGACCACATGGTGAACATTAAAATCTATATTTAAATCCAGCATTTTTTTTATTTCTTCTTTTACTTTATCCCAAAAAACTTTCACTGCTGGGCATTCCCAGAAAACATGGGAGAAGTCACCCACCTGTCCACACTTCCGCCAACAGAGGGCACTAGAGTCATTATCGTATCTTGCTGTAATTATTGGAGTTTTAAAAAATCTAATTCTAAGTTTCCAACTGAACTCTTTCCAATTTGGACTACTGAGACACTTGTGCCACTCCTCCCATGAGTTCTCCCAATCAGAATCTTCAATTACCATATTAAGCTCCAATTCCCATTTATTTTTAACATCTAGTGTTCTTTCATTCAGTTCAGCACATATATTTTTGTATAATACAGAAATTATCTTTTTCATGTCTTTTTTCCCTTCTGCCACTTCTAACCAGTACTGTTCAAAAGATGTAGGTTGTTCTTTAATATAGTCGATTTCTTTATGCTTTTCTAGATAGTGACGTATCTGAAAAAATCTAAACAAATCATTACTAGGGATATTAAATTCTCTCTGAATCTGAGAAAATGATTTAAGAATTCTTCCCGTAAAAAGTTGATCTATGAATTTTAATCCTTTATTAGCCCACTTATTAAAGCCACCATCAAGTCTTACAGGCAAAAAAATCTGCTATGTTTGTTATTTTAGATGCTCTAGACAAAGTTAGAGGTAATTTAAACTGTTTTCTAATTTTTCCCCACACACCCATGTAAATCTCACCCATTCATTTTGTATTTTAAGCTTTTTCCATTTCTGCCTGTCCATGAATAAAATAGATGATAATGGTCTACCTTCCACTGAGCATTGTTCTAGCTGTAACCATTTGGTATCTTTATCCGATCTAATCCATGTAACCAGGGGTTTTAGTTGAGCCGCCCAGTAGTAACTTTTAAGATGAGGGAGAGCCAGGCCACCCTTGTCTTTAGGGGAGCAGAGTACTTTGAGTCTCACTCTGGGTCTTTTGTTTTGCCAAATGAACCTAGTAACAAGTTTGTCCAGTAGTTTAAAGGTGGTATGAGGGACTGTAACTGGAAGCGAATGAAAAAGAAACAGAAATCGCGGCAGTACATTCATTCTTATGGTTTCAATCCTACCTATAATTGAGAGGGGGAGCATCAGCCATCTTTCTAAATCATTTTTAATCTGAGTTAACAACTTTTTATAATTAGAATTATATAATTTTGTTGTGTCTGGTGTTAAGATCACTCCCAAATATCGAAAGCCTCCTTGGACCACTTAAAATTTACCTCATTGTTAAGCTGATATGGCCACTGACCTGCAATCATCATTGCTTCTGATTTGTCTTTATTGACCTTGTAGCCGGATATGTCACCAAATCTGCCAAGACAATGCATAAGAGGAGGAATAGAGACTAGTGGGTTTTAATATATAAAAGTATGTCGTCAGCAAATAAGGATATTTATGCTCTTCACCCGTTTTGTCTTTATACCTGATATTAGATTATTTGTTCTTATCCATTCTGCTAAAGGTTCGATGCTGAGGGCGAATAATATGGGCCCAGCTGGGCTGCCCTGGCGAACTCCCCTGTTCACTTAAAAAACTCAGAACAGCACCCATTAACTCTAATTCTTGAAACTGGATCTTTGTTTATAGTATTAATCCAACTGATAAATGTAGGGCCAAAACCAAATTTTTCCATTGTGTAATTTAGGTATACCCAGTCCACCCTATCGAATGCCTTTCGGCATCAAGGGCAAGAAAACATCGTAGGGTGGACAGATTTTTTAGCTGCAGTTTGGATATTCAAAGCTCTTCTGATATTGTTTGAGGATGACGCCCTGCTATAAATCCTGTTTGATCAGGTTTAATAAGTTTTCCTATATATATCTGCATTCTCTTTGCTAAAATTGAACCTAAAATCTTAACATCATTTCCCAGGAGACTGATGGGTCTGTAAGATGCACATTCATTTTTATTTTTTCCTTCCTTGTGTATTACTGATATAATTGCTTCAGACCAACTTTTAGGTGGGTCTTTTCTCTTAAAGCATAATTAAATAAGGTACATAATTTTGGGAGTAAGTTCTTGTTATAAATTCTTTATAAAATTCTCCACTTAGGCCATCAGTGCCTGGCTTTATTATTTTTCAGTAATTTGATGGTTTTCTCCTATTTCTCTTTCTGTAATAGGCTTAGTGAGATCATCCACTTCTCTTGTGTCAAATTTGGTTAGATTAAAATTTTAAAAAATTTTGTCCATGTCGTTTTCGTTATTTGATATATTCAATGTGTAAGCTTTCATAAAAATCTCTAAACGCCCTGTGGCATATTTTTTCTGGGTGAAATACTTACCTCTCCTGTTGAGGGGTGTTTTTATTTTTGGCACTACGCGACTGGCTTGTGCTTTTCTTAACTGAAATGCCAATAAACGGCTTGCGCGATTGCCCATCTCATAATATTTTTGACTTGTGAAGCGCATAGCTCCTTCTGCTTTGTATGTCATAATTTATCTAGTTTATTTCTTTGTTCTTTTAATATTTTCAATGTTCTTTCATTACCAGTAGTTTTGTGAACCTGTTCTAAGTTTTTAATTTCGTTTTCTAACTCAACTTGTTTTGCCAGTCGCTGTTTTTTTAATTGAGCTGTTAATTGAATACACTTACCCCTCAACACTGCTTTAGCTCCATCCCACAAATTTGACGGAGACACTGCTCCATTATCATTCAGCAAAAAATATTCATTTATTGTATCCTTTAATTGTTTATGAATATTTTTATCACTCAAAATTGAAACATTCAATCTCCAGTACTTGAATTGCCTTTCCTTGTGCAGACTTAGTGACATTAACACAGGCCCGTGGTCAGATATTGTTATAGGTTCAATTTTTGCGTTTGTGACTTTGTATAAATCTTGTTTAGATATACATATAAGGTCAATTCTAGAATAACTTCCATGTACATTAGAATAGAAGGTAAAGTCTTTAACCTTTGGGTTTAACGCTCTCCAGGTGTCCACCAACCCCAACTCTTCAATTAGGTATTTAGCTGCTTTGTTTTTTTTACTTGAAGTGCCATAATCTGGAGGCATCTTATCTTGTTTCATATCCAATACGCAATTGAAATCTCCTGCAAATATAATTATACCCCTTGATTCCTTTGCAACAATAGATGCAACTTCAGTAAAAAATGAAGAGTCCTCTTCGTTTGGTGCATATATATTCATAATAGTCACCTGGGTGCCATCTAAAAGTCCAATAACTCCTACATATCTGCCTTGTGGATCTTTTACTTCTTTTTGTATTGCAAAACATGCATTTCTATTAAACAAAATTGATACACCCCTCTTCCTACTCCTTGGACAGCTTGCAAAAAATACTTGATCCACCCAATCTCTCCTCAATTTCTTATGTTCAGAGTCATTCAGGTGAGTTTCCTGTAAAAGAGCGATGGAGCATTTGTATGATTTTAGCTGATTCAATATCTTTTTTCTTTTAATAGGGTGGCCCAGCCCCTTAACATTGTAACTACAAATTTTTAACTCAGACATGGAGGTTTTGGTAATTATGTAAAAGATCCACTGGCCATTTCTCTAAACATTTGTCTTTTTACAAACTCTGCTATTAAAGTCAATAGGTACATAAGTGTGAACAGTAACATGTCAAGGGAAACAAACAAAACGAAATAATTACTTGAACATAAAAAGAACGACTTCCAAAAAACCCGGCCAGTTCCATAACTCAGCCCCGTTGTTCATCAGGCAGAGCGGCATGGCACCTGCAACGCTCTGGGGAAGTAGCACTAAGTGCACTTTTGATCACAAACCAAAGTAAATTATATTTTCTTATATCGTTCTTCGGGTCGAGATAACAAAGCCCTATTTTAATTGGCTCATAACAAAACGGTGTAATTGGCTACACTTATCAATAAGTGACTTTTGGCTTTAACTATCTAGCCCCTGCATTAAAAGAAAAATACAAGTATATTTTAGAAAGTTAAATATAAGACCTCAAATCTGCATCCGACAAAGTCCCGTATCCTCCTCTTCTCCCGTTCTCCCATCTGCTCCAAGATTCTTTGGAGAACTCCCGGTCTATCTTCTCTCTTTCACTGACTTGGACCGAGATGCCCATTTCCTGGAGAGTTGGTAACGCTTCGATCAGAGTCGGAAAAGTCTTCACTTCGTTTTCCATGTTGATTCTGAGCTGCGCTGGGAAGCGGCATCTGGCCTGAATTCCTTTATCTTTCAGCTGCTTGATAACGCCACGCAGCCGCGCTCTCTTTTTTGAACTTCGGGCGAGTAGTCCTGGTCAAAGTATATGGGCTTCTCCTGGAACATCACTTGCTTCTGAGCCCACGCCTGTCGCAGGATCGCCTCTTTCACTGTATAGTCCAGAAAACGGACAACGATAGAGCGCGGTGGGTCCGTGTCTGGGGGTTTGACACCGAGGGCTCGATGTGCTCGTTCAATGCAAATATCTGTATGTGGATAACCCAGTGTTGTTGTGACGAGGCGTTTGATAAAGCCAATCATGTCTCCCTCTCTCGCTTCCTTCTGGCACTCGGTAGATTCGCAGATTATTGCGTCGAAGACGATTTTGTAAGTCCTCACATTGATTCGCCAGACTGACCTCTTTACGCAGCAGATAACGGAGCACTCTCTCGTTGCGCTGGCTAGCCTCCTCTGTTGCGCAGATTCTGCGTTCAGCTTCTTCACTGCGGTGTTCCACTTTATCCAATCGTTCTTTAACATCCTTAATGTTGTCCTCCACCCTTGCCAGTGAGGCTTTGGTCTCGGAGAATGCAGCTTGGGTTTCTTGTCTCAATTCTCTGAGCTCCGAAAGATATCAGCCATGCTCATCTCGCTAGCTTTAGCAATGGTCCCGGAGGCCACGCTAGCATCAGGGTTAGCTTGTTGCGTTTCTTTTCGTTCTTTGGTCTCTTTCTGAGAAGTCAGCTTTGCAACACTATGCCTCGTTGTAGTCATTCTTTATCTTCTTTAGTTCTACCAGGCTTTGTAGCATTTGGTCTGAAACTTGCCAAATATCGCACCTTATTCACTGGATGTACCACACCAGCACGTCTGTCTCACATCTCATTCGACCGCCATTTCCGGAAGTCCTAAATTCTATTCTAATTCATGCTAGTATGGCGAAGACTTGTTCGAATTCCGCTTTTTTCCTATTTCTGCAATTCGAACATGGGCAGATACCATTAAAAAACACAATTCAGATGGGCTTCACTAGGACAAGAAGGCGTCCAGAGGTTAGATAGACCAACACTTTAAGAAGAAGCATGTTGCCAACGCCTAGACCGTGGCACTCCGAAGAGATTCAGACACTGAAGGCGCATGCCGCTTCCTTTTTGTGGAGTACGACGCTTCCTATATACTCACTACCTGCCTGGCATCACTATTTGTGTGGCTATCATCTGTGTCGCTTTGAGCTACACGCTTTCTTCATCCTTTACCACTACTGTATCCCTTGCATCGAATGTCCAAGGTGAATGGTCTTTCACCCCAACCAGGGTCGCCCATACTTACACACTAGGTTTTGAGAAAACTACTGTGCGATAGGCGGCGCTCGCGTGTGGCGCCAATTAAATCAGTATAGTTAGTATCTGCAGAACACACGTCTGTGAGTCGTTAATGACTGGTCTCAACACTCAGGACATGTGCCGCTAATAGCCATGAACATGAACGCTGATGAGAAATTATAGTGCGTCCATCTTGAGGATCGCGGGTCACCTAGATTTTCTCTTCCACAGAAGCATGGCATAATGTATTTCAATGACGCGTAATGTATAAAGACTTCGTGCGTGTCGTTGAATCAACCATAACTCATAGTGTATAACAAAGGAAGCGATTTTCCTAATCATTGCAGATGTCTATTTAGTATGCACGTCAATGTTAGACATCTTAGCTGATAACGACGAAATGTATATTAATAATGTCACTCTCTTACCGTTGCTGTTTGTGAATGAATTAGGGTCCCATGTCTTGGCTCCAACCACAACTGGATAGATCTCTAAATTCGTGATAAAAATCGTTATTAAATCAGTTGGTCAACGAATTTTCGGTCATCGATCTAAGTCGTGGGCTAACGAATTCCCAGCCGCGGCGCGCTGAGTTGGACACCTACATGACGCTAATGTCGAGCTTCTCCCTCACGGACTCTTCACAAAGAACAGACAAACAGGGATTGCACCTGATTTGCGGATCTTTTAATCACTATATTTATGCCGAGAGTTTTACTCACCTACTCGGGCCGGTGGTGTGATAGCCTTAATCTCATAAAGTTTACCGAGTTTGTCATTCCTCCGCGTGGTGATCGGCCCTCTTTCGCGATTTTAGAACTCGACGTATTATGGAAGGAGCTCATAGCTGTTCTAGAACCTACACGTCCGGGCTACGAATTCTTAGAGCGTCTCTTTTGATTTTTCTTTCAGCTGTTCACGTTGCTGCCGCGTTGTAGACGTTTTTGTCTTGAAGTTGTTTGTCTTTCTGATAAAGTTTAGAATAAGCCGTCTGCACTCATCTGAAGAACACTCCCTTACTTGTGCAGGCTGTACACTCCTCCCATGTCCTCTCTCTTCTGCTCAGAGCAGAGCACACAAGCACTCGCCCCTTTGCTCCCTCGCTGTGTTGATAACTCGACGACGGAGTTTGATCAAGTGACAGGAGTGTTATGGACAGAATACAACTCGCAAATTGAAAAACTTCCTAGAATATAAACTAACAAAATCATTTAATGATCTTAACAGGCTAACCAGATTGCTATTTGACTAATAACACGTAGCGCGTAGGGTCCTATGCACATTACGATGAGCAAACACTTATTAGTATTTAATTAAACAGAGTTAATGTCATTGGCTCATTACTGTTAACTTTAAAATTTATTGAGCTTCATAATAAAAAGCACAGCAGCAGTCATCGATGTGGCGTTGAAGTAAATCGAATATACATCCAAATCCATCTGACCAGGATGACCGTAAATTAAGCATCAGGAGACTTTTATTTTTTTGGCGCCAGCTATCGCCGGTTGCTCACAAGCGACGCTTACATAATAACTCATCATTGTAAAAGAAGTAGTAGAAGCAAAATCTGTGTTGATTCTTACTTTATCTTTATGTTTATTTTCTTTTTTCAAGAAGGAAGCACCTAGTGATGTTAATTAAGTGTACCAAGCAGAGTAATGATCGCTTCTGGGCATTAAATACTTTCGAATAAATGCACAAAACACTCACTTATAAATAAATAATTTATTGTGTAGTCATTCTATTACAATCACGCGATTTAACAGTCTCGTACTTAAAGTCGATATCAACATAATCGAGCGTTTTTAAGTGTCGATGATTAAAATAATCGTTTGTACACAGTCCTTGAATAATGAATTACATTTTCGTATCATAGTGATGGTTGAGTTATCATGACTTAAGATCTAATTAAACGCAACAGAAGCTTAAGCTTAGACACCATTAATCAATACATTGCACTGAACGTAGTTCAAGATAGGCAGCGGGTCGGACTAATTTCTGTGGTTGATGCTCAGCGGCAAACCATCTTGCCGTGTGTCTACTCCTTATAGTTATAAGGTGCATACCGGCAGTTTTAAGGTCTCAGTTATTTACTCTTGGAAACATTCAAGATTCACATTATTCTTGGGACTTGGACTGTATTGCTCCTCACTTACACGATTGTAGAACTCGTTCAATTGCCACTGTGCTCGGCTAAACTTGCTCCAGGAACACAGAAACATGTCCCAGGCACAGTTTGCAATAAGCCCTGCACAATAAGATCATGTAGACACTATTGTAACTAAAATTACGAAGGTGGTCTTGATTTGTTCGCATGGACTGCAGTCTCATTTCATCTCATCTGACCTAGAAAAAAGTTTCGGTCTTGTACTGAGTGTCTGGGTCTTGGTCATGTCTCATTTTGGAACTCTCTGGTCTCGATATTGCTGTCTTTACTATTACACTAGTGTTTGGTGTGAATGAGACTATCGTGGTTCCGAGGAGCGCAGAGCAGGTCATGAAGGCTGGGGTTTTGAGGACTTGCTTTCAGACACTGCATTGCCAGTTGCCCCAAATGTAGCTGTTTGATGAACCAGTAGCTTTTGGTCAACCAGCGAATCAGTGCACTGGAAAAAACAAAAGATATACATGCAATATGTGGCAGCAAGTAGAAGTTGAAATTCATTTCTCAGGTAGTTAAAGGTGGGTAGAGCTAATTTTTACACTGCAAGCACAATTTAGGTTTTAAATCTGACAACTTCCTCTCTTAAATCCTTCGAAACATTATTTTGGTTGCACTTACAGCTTTTAAACTTCTTTTTACAAACAACAAAGTGAAACTGGAGCGACCGCCCCAAGCTCAGCCAATCAGAGCGCAGCATTCGGCCCTGATTAGAACTAAAATTCTTTATTATTCGATTCAGACAGTACTCAGAAGTCTAATTTTTTTCACAAAGTGCTGTATTTAATATATACTTTCTAGTGGATAGCACAAAGTTGACTAATTTACAACTAAAAAAGTTAGCTACCCCACCTTTACTTGCTTTCTGTCAGAGTTGGTGGCAAAGCATAGATATATAGATATATAGTATAGAGATCTTAAAATTGTGAAATTATAGTCACTTNCCACTCGTGACTTGCGGAAGTTGCAATGGCGCGCCTTCAGTGCCGTGAAGCTTGCTTCCTTCATCATCCACTGCCCCACAGGAGATGCAAAAACTGCCTTAAAGCTCCGGTTCACCGAAATGTCAAGTGGCTGGAGTATTTTGGTCAATCCTCCAGGGATGATGGCAGGTATTGTGTTGACAGCTTTTAATTTAGCTTTGAACTGTGGCGTGATGTGCGCTCGCATACTATCCATCACAAGCAGGGCTTTGCGTGATCTAAAAAAGCCATCCGGACGCAGCACTTTGTGAGCCAAACGTTCATCATTTCTTGATCCATCCATCCTTTTTCATTAACGGCCACGACAACTGAGGGGGATTGAATTTTTGGCATGGTTTTTCATTTGAAAATGACCATTGGTTTCAATTTTGTCCCATCTCCACAACATGCCAGCACCACAGTGAAATGTGACTTCTCATGACCAGTCGTCACGATATTAACACTCTTTTGCCCTTTCTCTGCGACACTTCGGCCCATGGGAATGTCAAACCTTGTCCATGTTAATGATATGATCCGGTGTTATGTTATGCTCATTTACTTGCTTTTCAACAAATTCACGGAAACTATCAACTATTGCTTGGAAGTCTGCTGGCACCTTTTGGGACATCGTTGTCCGTGCTCTGATGGAGAGGCTTTTGCGTTGCATGAAGCGATAACACCAAGAAGGTCTGCCCACAAACTCGTCTATATCCATCTCCTTAGCAAGGACTCGTGCGTGAAGACGTAACTGTACCGTTGACAAGCCTCGCCCGGCAGCGCGTTGTTCCAGCACCCATTTGTGAACTCGTTCCTCTAGCTCTGGCCATCTAGCTTTTAGCCCGCGATTAGCTTTTTTTGTCTTCTTCATTGTCGTAAGTGTAGCCTCTGCTTTCCGCCAGTCCCTCACCAGTTTCTCGCTCACTCCAAACTTTCTTTCTGCTGCTCGATTACCGTTTTCGGTTGCATATGTCACTATCTGCAGCTTGTAATCTGCAGAATATGATTTTCTTTTAGCGGGCATTTTGTGTTCGGTCTTTTTCAGTTGTCTTTATAAGTTGTTTATAAACTGTCAGTGGTACATGCGCAGCAGATGCTGATACACAAGCCTACAGTAGCCTCTAGCGGCCGTCAGTGTTAAAACTGTTTTTTTTTTTTTTTTTTTGTAAATAAGTCGCCCCTGAGTATCCGGCAAATACGGTAAGTTCTTTTCCGTCACTAAAACCTTGTTTTCCTCCACTTGCCCATTAAAACTTTTGAGAAGGTTCTTTCTTAAACTGACCTTGCGTAGAAGAATTGGTCCTCTGCTGCTGCTCCAGAATCCTCAAATCCTCTTTTAGTTGTCTATTCCCCTTTTGTAGCGTTTGCATGATTGAATCAGAGTTGTTTTCTGATTCGGTTTGTTGTGCAGGCGTTGATGGAAAACACAACTTTGGCGATGAGAACGATTCTGCTGAGGACGGGCGGCCATGTTGGTCTGTCGCCTCAGTCCATTTGTTTGTTGGCTGATTCTGTTGAGAACTGGAGGCCTCTTCAGTCTGTTGTTGAACTTCAGTGGGTTGTTGTGGTGTTTGATCTTGAGGCTGATCCTGTTGAGGTTTGTAGGTCTCTTCCATCTTTTGTCTTAGTTCAGTAGATGTTGGGATCACGGGTATTTGCCCCTCAGGCTGATCCTGCTGAGAACTCAAAGCCTCGTCGATCAGTTGTTGCACTTCGGGGGGTCGTTGTATAATACATATTTGAGGTTGATCTTGCTCAGAACTGGAGGCTGCTTCGGTTCGTTGTCGTCCTCTCCTGTGGTGTTCTCTGGCTTGCACTTGTAACCTCTGGCCTCATTGAGTTGAGTTTGAAGCCACACAATCTCATCTCTTAGCCTGGCCTTCAGTGTTTAATCTGTTCTAATGAACAACTGCACCTCACACATGAGGTGGGATGGACTATCTCAGCAAAGAAGAAGTTCTCACTAACACTTCATATTTGTGAACTATCTTTGAGAGAAAAGGGTTTTATGAGTTGATTGAAAATATGTTATTTCTTTGAGTTTAGCTCATGAAGTGTAGTATTTCTATTTTTCTTCAACTAAACTATATACAGTACATTTACTTAGTTTTACAGGTGGTTTATTTTATAAATAAGTAATTATTACAATGATACTGAAGCATTTTCCCTTGAGACTGAATAAAAGTAACTTTGATAAGTTGTGTCAGTTTTCTTGTGTATTCAGTAAACACAAAATGTGCATTTTTATCTAAAATATTTGAAAAATGTGCTGAAATGTCACCATAAAACCTAATTGTGGTCACAACTGTAGCCAGTATTTATTAGAAATAAGCTCAATATTCAATTGTGTATTTTTAACAAAGTTATCTAATGTGCACGCCTGTTTACCTGTCACTATTTTTGTAGCAGTTCTACATAAGAATTCAATCTATAAACAACATCAACAATCAGCGCTGCAACAAGTTAATTGCTTAACTGCAACAAATGGACTATTGAAATATATTGTGTGCGTATTTAACGTCCCATACTTTTGTAATCACACAAACTATCACAGACCCACAATCCTTGCTGCATATTCATCCAACACAACTGCTACATATTCATAGAGTAAAATCAAACAATAGGACACCGCTTGACTTTTCACTTCTCCAAATGTTATGCTGGAGTTTGGCTTTGGCACCGGCGACTGTCGCTTCACCAGACCAACGCACAGACCATCAGACAGACCGCAGCAGCCCGGAGTCCCAGTGTCCTGAACAGTCGTCACAATGCACAACATACGGACACGGTGCAATTTTAGCCCTGATACTTTAGGCACGGTTTGAGCGTTTTTTTTCACTCTGCAAAGCAATTTGTACTGCGTCGTTCAGGGCTCACTTAATGATTGAACAAGAGAAAACACAGGGTCAGGTGAAAATCAGCAAGAATCATGAAATCATTTTTGATCCTGTGACCGCCGTATTTCCAGTGATGACAACTTTATTTGTTGAGCCAACAAACTTAGCAAAGTCGAGCTAGCGCATTAGCATCAGCCGTTTCCTGTTTCTAGAGGTAAAAACACTTTAAAAATTGTAAACCTTGGTGCATAATGCATCCAACATAATCCAACCTCAATGTGCTGAATAAAATGAGGTTAAAATTAGCACAGTGCAGAGGCTTTGCAAAAAAAAAAAAGAAATATAGCATAAAGGTGATCATAGACCCTAGAAAAAGGTTCCTTTTTGTAAGCGCCACATACATAGATTTAGTACACGTCTTTTTGTGAATCACTCGGATCGACGCCAAGACGCAAAACTATAATTTAGGTACCATTTAGACTTTATTTATGTAAGAATGTGTTATGTGTGAGTGACGTTAAGGTTAAGGTTTAGGTAAGGTATACTTTATTGTCCCTGTAGGGAAATTTGTCCTCTGCATTTGACCCGTTAGTTAGTTAGTTAGTTAGTTGCTCATGTAGCTTGGACTCTGCAGTAAAAACGCTCATCATTATTAAAGGTGCATCGTGCAACTTTTTGACCAAAAATAGACTAGAATAAAAGTACGTTTTTGTCATTTAGATTTCTTTGTTGCACTAAATAAATAATATGTGTCTGATTTTGGTGTGCTTGCCTGACCACAAAATGGACTTTTACTTGGCCAAAAAAAGAGTCTCTGCTTGTATGTTTCTGTAGAAAAGTGGCTTGTTTAGCTGAATTTTTTACATGAAGTCATAAAAAGTATTGATCCCCATTCAAAATGCACCAAAGTATGGTTTTAACTTTCCATTTCCACTGACAGTTACACAAGAAAGTTACACAATGCACCTTTAATATAAGTGGCCCAAACTGCTCCAAAGTGAACCAGGCTAATGGAAAAACATTAGCCTGGGTAAAACAGAGGCTGAGATATCCTGAGGAAACTGGAAATCTATGGTACATCATGCCAAATTGGACAAAGCAAAAAAAAAAAAAAAAAAAGAAATTTGTAATGAAACTCTCATATGTAGATAAGTACTTCAATTTTGTTTTTACGTAAAATGCAAAATTGAGCTAAAACACACAAGTTCATTCATTTTCTCAAAATTGCAGAACTAATAAGTGAACGTGTGGTAAGTCGTGACTACTGTGGTAAGTCAAAACTTGAGTCACTGTTTTCATGACTTGAGACTCAACTCATGAAGTCAGGGCTTGACTTGAAGCCTTGTGACTGATATAGAATCCGGTAAATAAAGCTTAAAAAGAAAATCAGTCCTGCACTCTTTAAAACAACCGTGTAAGGATGTAAACAGTTGCAGAAGCATACAGACGGTGGAAGTTTTGGATAGAGAGCCTACATGTGTGGTCCAGTCCGCCGCACAGAGTTGTAGTTTCAGTATACAAACTCATGTGGGCCGCTTGTCAGCAGCTCAGCAGCAGGAACACCAGCACTGAGACACTGATGCTGTCTGACAGCACAGAGACTGGACTGACCCTCCTGACCATGAATAATGCCACTGTCTCTGGCTGTTTCCTTTGGTCTGGACGCTTCTGTTTGTCCTGCTTCTTACGCAATATTCACAATGGAAAGAAAGATATGCTACAAGACAAGAAAGGCTAAATGTATTGCTGTGATTATTACAAAAAAGATTTGTTTGTTTTTTTTGTAAATGAGTAAATCCTATTCTAATGTGGTGGTTTGCAAAGTAGAATTCGTTGACATTTTCATTCAAAAACAGGCACATAAAAAACTAATTCAGTTGTGGGATTCAGGGGTGTCCAGAGGAAACCTAGCCACACAGAGGAAGAAGCATTCCAATGCCTAAGACCTAGGGCACCCGAGAATTGAACATGCACTCCTCTTTTGTGAGACAAGAGTGCTATCCACTCTGCTGCTACAGTTGTGTGTAATCTGTGGCATGAGTACCTATTTTAACCTACCACTACTATCCCTGCACATGTTCCAGTAAACCTCTTTCACCCCAACCCAAGGGTCGCCCATCTGAACTGGTTTGGAAACTACTGGCGATAGGCGGCTCACTGTGATTAATAGTATAGTAGTACTCAAGACCGTCTTGGTCTTAAGACTGGTCTCAACACAAGGCATTGCCGCTAAAACCTATGGACGTTGACGAGAAATTAGTTGTCCATCTTGGTGCGGTCACCTGTTCTCCTTGGCATCATGTGTTTCAATGGCGCTATGAAGATTCTGCGTGTTTAATCAACCATAACTCTGTGAAAACAAAAGGGATTTTCACACAGATTTTTTTGTTGCACGTCATGTAGCTATGATAAGCGACATGTAATTATACGTATGTTCCGTATTATATGAATTACATGTCTCGTATCATAGCTGCATGCGTGATGTGTGCATCAGAAAAATCTGTGTGAAAATCCGTTTTCACAGAGTTATGACTGATAAAACGCACAGAACTTACATAGTACCATTCAAAATACATTGCACTGAGATGTGTCAAGATGGCCGCCATATTTCTTGTGCTCAGGAAGCCAATGCGGTGTCTACTCCTTATTAGTTTATAGGTCTCAGGACCACAGTTTTAAGGTCTTGGTCTTGTCTTGAAATCAAGCACATTATCTTGGACTTGGACTGTATTGTCTCAGACACAGAGACCACATTTCATTGCCACTGTGCTCGGCTAAACTTGCTCCAGGAACGCAGAAACATGTCCCAGGCACAGTTTGCAATAAGCCCTGCACAATAAGATCATGTAGACACTTGTAATTGTATAAAATTACGAAGGTGGTCTTGATTTGTTCGCAATGGACTGCAGTCTCATTTCATCTCATTCTGACCTAGAAAAAAGTTTCGGTCTTGTCTTGGACTCAGTGGTCTTGGTCATGTCTCGTTTTTGGAACTCTCTGGTCTCTATTGCTGTCTTTACTATTACAGTAGTGTTTGGTGTGAATGAGACTATCGTGGTTCCGAGGAGCGCAGAGCAGGTCATGAAGGCTGGGGTTTTGAGGACTTGCTTTCAGACACTGCATTGCCAGTTGCCCCATATGTAGCTGTTTGATGAACCAGTAGCTTTTGGTCAACCAGCGAATCAGTGCACTGGAAAAACAAAACAGATGCATGCAATATGTGGCAGGAAGTAGAAGTTGAAATTAATTTCTCAGGTAGTTAGCTTTGCTTTCTGTCAGAGTTGGTGGCGGTTTGGATTGTGTTTGTGAATGTTTTTCACATCAGTGCAGGTCACTTACTTACAGACGATGACTGGGGTTGTGTTGGTTTGAAAGACCCTTAACAGGTCCAAAGAATAGATATATAGATATATAAGAGGTCTAAATTGTCAAATAGTCATGCATATAACAATAATTTATCTTTTCCTCATCATGTATGTGTGTATACAGAGTTTTGACTTGCTTTTTTTGTTTAATTCACCAATGGAAAGCATTTGTTTCAGTTGTTGCTGTTGTAAATAAAAAACTATGCCACTGAAGAAGCAGGACTTGTCAGTTCTGCCCAATCTGAACATAAAGTCTGGAAAATCACAGCAATATTCTTTGTAATTATTGGGCCTAATTCTTATAAGACATGCATGCTTTCGGATGATCTGGTGAGACTGGGAAACCACAACAACACAGAGATATTTGGCCCTAAAACAGAACCACAGCTGAATTTTTGAGAAGCAGCCGTTCCAATTTATCCAATGTTGAATATTTGCATGCTGTATTTGCATGCGGTATTACTTTCAAAAATAAAATGTGAGACACAATTACCCAGTCAAAACCACATGTAGAATGGTCCAGCGTAACTGCAGCCTATAGAGGAGTCGGTCTGACCCATTTTAGATGTGCCATATCTGTTTAGTGCAGTTAAACAGCCAAACAAGCAGTGTGTGTGGCGCTGTAATGGATCCCAAACATTCTTTGTGTATGTGAGGCCCCACTGAGGATCAGCTCAACAACAAAGACGACCTGTGTCTGACACGCTGCACTGCGCCAGGACTAGCTCCAAGGACCAGAACCAGGACTAGCTCCAAGGACCAGGACTAGCTCTAAGGACCAGAACCAGGACTAGCTCCAAGGAGTAGGACTAGCTCTAAGGACCAGAACCAGGACTAGCTCCAAGGACCAGGAGTAGCTCCAAGGACCAGAACCAGGACTAGCTCCAGGACCAGAACCAGGATTAGCTCCAAGGACCAGAACTAGGACTAGCTCCAAGGCCAAGGACCAGAGTTAGGACTACTTCCAAGAACCAGGACTAGCTCCAAGAACCAGGGCCAGGAGTCAGGACTAGTTTCAAGGACCAGGACTAGCTCCAAGTTGCCTGGTCAGCAATAATGATTTCTTTTTTGTATATTCAATCCAAAGTTTCCATTAAAATGAACGAAGACTTACGTAATTCAGCTGGTGGACAAGAATGGCATCAGTTCTAGTCTCAATCAATCGATCAATTAATTGATCAATCGATCCATCAATCAATCATCAATCAATCAACATGAAACACAAAAACATTGTATAATAAAATTCAACTTTAAACAGTAAAACAAACTACAAAATAATCCTGTGTCACATTACTGTTAGTGCTATTTTGAATAAATATGTTTTGATCCTAAATTTAAAAAGCCCAAAATCAGTGATGGCGCGAGTTTGTTTCGGAGTATGGGACCAGTCATAGACAAAGCTCCATCAGCCCAGTGTTTAAAGTTGCTAACTTTTTAGTTGTAAATTAGTAAACGTGTTTTCACTAAAAGTGAATGATAAATGCAGCACTTTGTGGAAAAATTAGACCAATGAGTACTGTCTGAACTATATAACTGTAACTAACGGATACCGTTTTTAAACAAACATAATCTAATAACTATTACTCACAGTTGGCAATTTGTACTGCTGTGCTGTAGGTCAAAGGTCATGGTTTGTCAAATACACAGGCCGTGTTGCTTCTGAGAAATGATTTGATCCATTGTTTCAGTTATTGTTCGCAATGTGTTGGTTTTCTGGTATGAAATAAATACAGGTCTGCACTGCATCAGTGAAACCTAAAAATCTTACAGTAATGAGGCTATTACGATCCATAAAATGTTGAAGCCACAAAGTGTGCTCTGTCGAGATTAGTGAAGCTAATTACTCCCTTATATCAACATTAAATCCACCCAGAGCATGATTTCACATGAGAAGAAAAATGTTTTTGTGACGTATACCAACACCACAGTCTATCAGACCAGTATTACAATGAATCTGCCTGTCATTGAGGAAACCGGACCCACACATGGCCTTTACGAGTTACACGCATAGCCGCTTTTTAAAGTCGCATTGCTACAAGAAAAAACATGTAGCGCGCCAAAACAGGAAAACCACCACGCTATATTCAAACATGAGCTCTCTGTTAAAGGAACCGCAAACTGACAAAAGCAACACTGAAGATAAACAGCACTGATCGGAGTATAAAGAGAGCAGACTGAGAAATGTGTGATGTTTGTGCTGGAAAAATGTACACGTAAGATATAAAGACGATACAAGTTCAGGCATTCATGGGTTGCAGTGCGCCGTGTCATTGCTGTGATTGAAGCCCCTGTGTCACATTTTCAACGAGCCATGGCCGTAATGAGTAGGTAAAAAGATCAAAAGTGATTAACATGAGAATGAACAAATAGGTATAATTGTGCAACTGTAAACAAGAAACTATGGGTACCACCTGTGTTAATGGTATGCTCATAGAAAAGATGTCTAGGCGCCCATTTAACTACACAGCAGAGTAGGCTTTCGTTTGAATTCTTTGTTTCATAGCACTATTTTAAGAACCTAATACGCTTTAACAAGAGAGCTTAACAAGCTGTAGGTAAAAAAGGTTTTAAATAGTGATTAGTTTTACAGTTTGGTAAAGCATGACTTATTTCCGATGGTAACAAGAAAAAAATATCTAGAGAAAGATTATTGATCGTCACTTTCTGCTCAACTGCGCATGTCACCTGCTGAAAAAGATCCTGTTTGTCTAGTTGACTGGGAAACTTCTTTGATAAAAACAGTAAAATGGGAAGGGAGCTAGTTTTGATTAGGTCTGAACCAGTATGACAGACGTCTGGCTCCTGAAGCTCACCTGTAATGTGAGCTTCAGGAGCCAGACGTAATGTAACTTTTAAGGGTCATAAGGTCAAAATTCATTCACAAACGTTGAGTTAGCAGCATAACTTTTGTTTTCGCACAGTGATCAACTTTGAAGTTAGCTGACAACAGCGCTGGCTAGTGTTGCTGCTACAGTTTGTATCAATCAGCTGCGGCTCTATCTGCATTCCGGGTGCTCGCGTGCTGATAAACAAATAATCCTTCTATATCAGGGCTTTTCAAATGGCGGCCCAAATGCAACCCTCCGAGACGTATGCTTTGGCCCCACTTGATAAAACAGACCTTACTCAACCAATGTAGTTTTTTTTTTCATGTTTTATTTGCCAGATTTTGCTTGGACACTGGCAACAAAATGTGCTTTTTTTTTTTGCACAATGATCTTTGAACAGTGTCTTACAATACAATCAGTCCTATTCTTGTCTTTAAGGGAAACTATCGGCAACCAGCTGATGAAGAAAAAACACAGAAGGCTTTAAGTGAAGGCCTAATAGAACTGAGAGAATATAATGCGGCTGACTGATTCTCAGTTCTATGAGGCCTTTATTGAGAGTTTCATTAAGTGAAAAAAAAAAAAAAAACTCTTCTGACTCGTAGAGGCGCACATAAAAAAAATCTGGTCAAAACTCAGAGTTTGTAGAAAGCCCAACTGAGCTATAACTCATTTCGCTCGTCAGTCGCACCTCGAAGTCTGATCTTAAATCCACGCTGCATTATTCCACCTGATTTATGCCCGTTTCCCAGTATTCCACATTGTTCACACCGTTTCCGTTTGCTAATCCTTGTGAATATTTGCTTTTTGGTCAAGCAAAGTTCATTGTTTATACTATATCCAACCGGCGAGATTTGCCTTCGTGACTAACAATTCCAACGTTCCACCATTGCCCAAGCATTATCAAAACCACACGTATCAGGTGCATACGAAATTTCTCAATGAACCCGTGTTGTTTTCTTTCTCTCCTAGCTAAACCTTGACAAAAGCAGTCTCCGGAGCGCGCATGAATGGCCAGTGTGGACCGTGTTTGAACTTGGAGCAGAGCAAACAGAGACGCGGCATGGGCCAGTCACCCGGTAAACACTCCCAGCTGTTACCCTGCCTCCCCGCGATGGCCTGTGTGCAAGAGTTCGTCCTAGCACACAACTATGGGCCCACACCTTAAGTCAATGCGGCGTGTTTAGCTTTCACAGGTATGTCAACTTCACTGCCAAAGCACGCTCTTGATGTTTCCGCAAAGTTTGCCCATAAGGGAAGGAAAGTTAATGGCTAATTTGGTTTTGCAATGCCCGTATGTTCGCCTGGTTCGTTGAGGCAAGGACATTTGCAAAATCAGCTCCAGAGCAGTGATGTTCGACTACTGGTGGACAGCAACTAAGTCCAAAAGTAAAAGTATATGAAGGCACAACAATAAGGTTAACTGATAATCATGAATATTCAATGTAACCGCAAGAGGTTTTAGTTTATTTAACCCTTTCCTCATCTGATAAAGCAAACAAAAGTAAATCATATAGGACAGTAAAACAAAAAATGCATTTAATTTTCAATATCACTCAAATGACAGAGACATGTTTTTCTTCTGGGACAGATTGAAAACGTTCCGCCTCCAGAGCCAGAGGCAGAATACCACACCTGAGTTGGGCACACAATGACCTCTGACCTGATTCCGAATCACATGTGTCCGGACGTCCACAATATTCACTATATAGTGCACTATTCAGGGGCCTTTTTGTAGTGGTGTCCGAATGTCTAGCAGGTCAAAAAGTAGTGCACTCAAAATTTCCCACGATGCATCGGGAAAAGTAGGGAGCATCGATGGCTACTAGAACGGTCAATATAGACCATAATGCATTGCGAAAATAACTAAAGCGGACAGCGTCAGGAAACTGAATGAAAGATGATAACAAAATGCTTAAACTTACTGTTGAGCTGGGAGAATAAACAAAACCCTCGTAACTAAAAGCCGTTAGCCATAAAGATGCTAACATTAGCTGCTTACCATACTTTGGGCAGTCCAAGTTAAACCAAACTAGTATGGTGATTAGTTGTCTGTGTGTGTCAGACGGACTTGACCAGTATTCATTACAAAAATACATTTTAATTAACTTTTTTTTTTTCATTCAAGCAGCAGAAGTTGTATACAATATAGTCATTGCCTGGTTAGAGAACGAGTGTGGACGTTAGGACACTCCGATGGATTTAGTCGGCAACGCGTCATATTGGAAAATATTTAATGATTCATGAGATTTCATTAGGAACTACAACTTTCTTCCTCTTTTGAGAAATTTTGAGAACAACTATTTCAAGTCAAGTAACAATAAAATTTTAATGGAGGTTGCTGAAGTGGTGTTGAAAAGTAAACAGACTGAGCTAGCATCACGTTAGCAGCTAGCATTTAGCTTGCAGATACTGTTGGCTATATTTACAAACTTGGGCTGTTGGGTCATTTTATTCTCTTCTATGTTTGTGTATTTGCATTTTACACAATATATTTTCTTAAGTCCACATTTGCTTTTGTAATCAAAATATAGGTTCGTAATTTTAATTTATGGCAGTGTTTCATTCAATTTCCTTATAGCAAAATTAACTTTTCTTCTTTCTTTGACACATGTTATTTTAAGAAATATTCTGAAGATCTGCATCCTTTTTTTTTCTATCCGTATGCTCGTGAAATTGTGTAAAACAAACTTAAATTGAATCCATGATTAGTGAGTCTTGTGTTTGGCATAGTTGCATCATGTCTTCATACAAAGCTAGTTTAGGGCTACCGAAAAAGTATCTCATAGCTTTGCACTGAACTTTTTAAGAATGAAAGAATAATATATTTGCCAATATGGGGTATCATTAAGTAACAAAATGAGGTTCATCTTCCCCTTTTGTGTTCAGCTGCAGGTCACGTTAGAAGCATGGGGTTCTTAAAATAAACCTCAAAATGATTGATTTATGTCTCTTAATGCTGTTTTCAGTCAAGCCTTCCTCTCAAAACAAAAGAACAATTATCGAGTTAGGTTTGATGTTTCTTCTGGACACAGAGAAGATGTCATAATATTCATATTTCACATTAAAGACGTCCAAAAAGCCACATCGGGTCTGTTCTCTGGGATACTTCTTTGAGGCAGTCCTGTTGTATTTCCAGTGCAGTCTGGACTTGTTGCAGACACAAGCAGTACGTCTGTCACATTTTATAGAACCAGGCATTCTTCATTTTATTGTTGAGGTAAAAAAAAAGAACTTGGATTTTCATTTTTGGCCCAAAACGCTTTCTCATTTAGATAAAAGTCTCTTTGGAGAGATGCCATAAAAGGGTGAAATCTTTATTGTGGAAGAAAAAATGTTTTGATTTCTTTAATATACAGTACGTGTGATTGACAGCTGGTATAGGAGCTTATACCGCAGCAATGCAATGCACATACCAGTCCACTATGTATCAGAACATTTAAAATACAAATGTGATGCTACGGAATAAGGTCATTTGATACCGGGGGCGGCTTTGAGCATAGACGAACTAGGCAGTTGCATAGAGCGCCATCTGGTGAAGAGGGTATCAAGTTGCAGCAGTAAGAAAGAAGTGTTACTACTCTTAAGCTATTAGCCAGTATTTATTTTGCATCAATAGGGCACATATTCATTGAGTTACGACCACAAATACCTGCTGAACTTACATGTTAGCATATTTAATATTTAAACTACTTGAATCTTGGTAAATAAGTTAAAGGTGGGGTAGGTGATCTTCACACAGCAAACACATTTAGGTTTTAAATTTGACAACTTTCTCTCATAAATTCTTCAACACATTGTTAATATCAATAAGTATTAAGATTTGGTTACAATTTTGACTTAAAACCTCTTTGTTTTCTTTTAAAGTGAAACTGGAGAGGACCACCCAAGCTCGGGCCAATCAGAACGCTGCATTCTGCTCCCTGATTAGAACCAACAGTCTTTAATATTCAATTCAGAGTACTCTGTGGGCAAATGTTTTCACAAATTCTGCATTTATCATATCTGTTTTTGTGGAAAACACAAAGTTTACTTATTTACAACTAAAAAAGGTAGCTACACCAACTTTAACAATTGCAAAAAGGCTGGGCGACATTGACAAAAAAACCTAATTATGTCAGACCAATTAAAATGTTCAAATTTTAAAATATGGCACATTTCACTGATCGATTGGTCGACTAAAAGAATATGCTTTCTTTTCAAAACTCTCCATAATTCGACCAAATATTTATGCTAAAAAAAAAAAACTGCAACCAAACAAGAAAACAACAAACAAAAAATCATTCTTATCCCAGTAACATAATCCATATTTTGATTGACTAAGACAACATGAGTTATTAAGTGACAAAATCTGAAAATGTATGTTTTGTGGTTTTAAAAAGTCTTAAATCTGACCTCTCGACCGCTGCAGAAACCCTGGAAATAATACGGTAAAGTGTATATAGTGTCTTTTACCAGTATTCTGATTGGAAATATACATGAAGTTGACACGTCGCAGTCACAGCAGGTCTAATCCCAGTCATTTCCCGCCTTTCACTCCTCAAACTAAAGTCTTTCCTTCTTTAATCCGCTTCATTCGTTTCAGTGAGAGCGCGACTGAAGGGAGGCTGCAGTTTTGGCTTGTGTCTCACTCTGTCAGATTTAGGGAAAATGATCCAGACTTCCATTTCTACGTATATGTACATGAGTTTTTAGGCACAGTATGTAGAATGTAGCTTGTAGGTAGGTTCTTGCTGCTTATCTGTGTTCAGGTTGTTTTGGAAAGCTAAAACAGAAGGTACAATCATGTCAGTGCATTTCATCCAGGATAATGAACCACTAGCACCTACACTAATCTGTGATCAGGGGAATTCATTATCCATTCTGAACCTGTGGCAGACTCAGAAACTATCAGGATAAACAATATGCACTACACTATGCACTTTAGCTGCATTAACACAATAAAGTCACACACGTATCTTTTTAGTTGATGTTTACGCATGAAATACGATGAATAATGAACCTAATATACTCATTATCATTTATAACAAAAACACAACCAGAGAATTATGTTGCCTGTTGCCATTCAAACAATAAGGAAACTTGTTCAAACTGAAATCAAAAGTAGATATTTTCGAATCTCACTTATTTCCACAAAATCATGTTTTGCAACCATAACAGGAAAAATATTTAAACAGAAATAGTCAAAAAGTCATAAGTGCAAAATATATATTATACATGAGCAGCGTTTCACAAAACCATAAGCAGTTAAATGATTTGCTCTTAGATTTCTAGTGTAATAGAAACAACCAAAAACCACATCAACAACCACAAAACCAACTAAAAACAGTAACAACCAATGAATGAACTAATGAACCAACAAAACCCTAACACAACAAGAACAACCAACAAACCACCTACCACCAACCAAAACAACAACAATAATAACAATGAACAACACCAACAACCAACCACCACCAACAACAAACCACCACCAAAACAACAAAAACACTACAACAACAACCATAACAGAATAATCAACACAACAAGCCACAAACACAACCAACAACAACAACCACAAGAACAACAACAAAAAAACACTATCAGAAAAAACCACCAAAACAGGAAATCCAAAGCAACAACCACCACCAACAGAACAACCAACAACAACAACAAAAAACCACAAAATCAACACAAAAACAAAACCAGCGACAACATAAAGATGAAAATAACCAGCACTACAACAACCACCACAACCAACAGCACAACCGAAGCAACACAACAAACAAAACCAGAACAACAATACCTTGAACAAATAACAGGAACTAAAGTATTTTCGAACAAAAGAACATTACTACCAACGACCAACAACAGGAACAACAACCACCACTAAAAACAGCAACAATAACAACAAGAACACCACAACCAACCAACAAAACAACCACCACCACCAACAACAAAAAACACTATCAACAACAACCAACCAATAACAGGAACAGCAAACCACCACAACAGGAACGACAACCAACAACAACAACAATTTTAATTCTAATCAGGAGCTGAATGCTGCTCTCTGAATTGGCTGAACTTGGGGCGGTCATTCCAGTTTCACTTTGTTGTTTGTAAAAAAGACGTTTATAAGCCATAAATGCAAACAAATGAATATATGTTGATATTAACCATGGTGTCGAAAGATTTAAGAGAGGAAGTTGTCAAATTTAAAACCTAAATTGTGTTTGCAGTGTAAAAATCAGCTACCCCACCTTCAACCAACTTCAAGCCCCAGACATAAACCTTCCCATTTTTGTAACTTCAGACCTAAACTTAGCCTTTAAACCAAAAGAAAATGTCCCATGTGGCTTCAACCAGAACACTTGACATACGATGCGTGTTTAATGCTATACTCTGGAACATTTCAGGCAAAACAAAACAATTTATACAAGAACACACAACTTTGCTTTTAACGTCTAAAACTAAGTCATTCAAATTGAATCATGAAAATGTTTACACAAGCCAATACATGTGTGATACTAGATTTACAAACGCATATGTCTTATTTTGTTGTAATTTTGTTTACTATTGCAGTTAATCTCCAGTCTGGCAGTTTGCATGGAGGTATTTGATGGTGCTTAGCTCGTGCATGAGGCCCAGTGTAAGTGTGGTGTCCTAAGCCTCAGACAGAACTCTCTGGTTTGGCACACAGTTCCTTTGGGCCTTCTCACTGTTTCCTATTGAACCGGCTCCCGTACAAACACATGGGCTACCGGCGGCTTCTCTTATTTAGTTGTCGGTCAAGAGTACTTAATAATATTCAAAAAGACAGTGCGACACATCATCCTCGTCTGGCCAAAATAGTATGATCATTTTTCCTTTCTTCCACCGCACTTCCCCTTTAAATGAGAAGGAACAGATGCACAGCGGTGAAGGCTTCAAATAGACTGTTAGGAAGTTATTCAAGCAATATGCAACTGTTTCTTATGGAGGAAAAAATAATAGTTGTGTCCATCATTTCATCATTTGATCAAAACAAACAAGCTCCTGGACATGATAAAGATAAAAACACATTGGAACTCTCTTATCAGGAGTCACAATTCAGTTTTGTGCTTGAAAGGTTTGTCTTCGGCATTTGAACCAACCCTTAACATCTCTGGGGCATCTCTACAAGAGCAGTGAGCTGAGGAGTGCAGGCCTTGAGAACATATTTTGGTAGCACTTTAAAAGACCTCCACGGTACCTACCAGTTAAGTACCGTGTCAGTTACTAGTAACTAACAGTGACACTTACTAGTACTTACTCTGGTACTTACTGTGGTACTTACACTGGTACCTAGAGTGGTACTTTGAGTGGTACTTGTACCAGCAGTTACTAGTACATACCACTGGTAGTTACTGGTACTTACACTAGTACCTACAGTGGTACTTTGAGTGGTACTTGTACCAGCAGTTACTGGTACATACCACTGGTAGTTACTGGTACTTACTCTGGTACTTACTGTGGTACTTACACTGGTACCTACAGTGGTACTTTGAGTGGTACTTGTACCAGCAGTTACTAGTACATACCACTGGTAGTTACTGGTACTTACACTAGTACCTACAGTGGTACTTTGAGTGGTACTTGTACCAGCAGTTACTGGTACATACCACTGGTAGTTACTGGTACTTACTGTGGTACTTACACTGGTACCTACAGTGGTACTTTTACCACCAGTATTGGCATGCTGTTATGGTCGTGGCCATACCAGCATGCCAAAGCCTGATCCGTCAGATCTCAGAAGCTAAGCAGGGTTGGGCCTGGGCAGTACTCGGATGGGAGACCACAGAAGAACCTCAGGTGCCACAGTGGGGCAACTTCAGTGGTACTTACTACAGTAGTTGACAGTCAACTACTGTACTAAGTACCACTGAAGTACCAGTATGTGTCACTTTAGAACAGGTCCCGTTGTTACTAGTACTTAACTGTCAACTACTGTAGTAAGTACCACTGAAGTACCAGTATGTGTCACTTTAGAACAGGTCCCGTTACTAGTAGTTGACGGTCAACTACTGTAGTAAGTACCACTCAATTACCAGTATGTGTCACTTTAGAACAGGTCCCGTTGTTACCAGTAGTTAACTGTCAACTACTGTAATAAGTACCATTGTAGTACCACTATTTACCATTATGTATCATGGTATTTATCAATAAATGTTGGAATTAAGCTAAGATTGTTGTAAATTGTTTTCTGTTGTTTTGTTTACTGAAACAAATAATTACTTTGGTATTTGTCAATACCCAATATTGTTGTGACATAAATAAAGACAGTGGTGCTTTTTTAACACTTGCATTTTATTGTTATTCATAATTTATAAGCTCTACTTTTTTTAATTTATTACCAATAATACCACCACTGAAACATATGTGTGTGCCACAGATTATTAAAAGTGGTAAGTGTACTAATAGTTACCACTGTAAGTACCAGTCACTGCTGACACAAATACCACCTTAAGTACCAGTGTAAGCACTACAGTAAGTACCACAGTAAGTACCAGTAACTATCAGTGTTATGTACCAGTAACTGCTGGTACAAGTACCACTATAGGTACCAGTGTAAGTACCAGTGTAAGTACTGCAGTAAGTACCACAGTAACTACCAGTGGTATGTACCAGTAACTGCCGGTACAATTACCACTCAAAGTACCACTGTAGGTACCAGTGTAAGTACCAGTGTATGTACCACAGTAAGTACCAGTAACTACCAGTGGTATGTACCAGTAACTGCTGGTACAAGTACCACTCAAAGTACCACTGTAGGTACCAGTGTAAGTACCAGTGTATGTACCACAGTAAGTACCAGTAACTACCAGTGGTATGTACCAGTAACTGCTGGTACAAGTACCACTCAAAGTACCACTCTAGGTACCAGTGTAAGTACCACAGTAAGTACCAGAGTAAGTACTAGTAAGTGTCACTGTTAGTTACTAGTAACTGACACGGTACTTAACTGGTAGGTACCGTGGAGGTCTTTTAAAGTGCTACCATATTTTTCCAGAATTGTTTTATTTTTTGTAAGATTACAAATACTAAACAATAGCAACAAGATCAACAACAGCAGCAGCAACAGCAGCAGCAGACACATCAAGATGCTGATTAGACAGCATGATTATTGGTAGGCCTAACACTGGCAAAGAATATTGAAACATGGACTGTTGGTCTACTCCTCTTCAGTGGCAGTGAGAAGTTGCTGGATATTGGCAGGTACTGGAACACGCTGCTGTACACGTCGATCCAGAGCATCCCAAACATGCTCAATAAATAAAATGTTGGTGAATATGCTGACATGATAATGCAAGAACGATCTGTACACAATTCTTGAAAGCTGAAACATCGCAGTTCTTGCCCGCAAACTCATAAAATATGGGAGCAAGAACAAGTGTTAAGTTTATATTTTTAAATAACTAACAAACTATATAAACTATAAACTATAGCACAGCCACAACAGCTTGCAATTTCAGAAGTAATTGTCATTAACTCTGCTTTTAACAAATCTTTCGAGCCCATCTTTAGATTTTGCCTGGATGGGCTTTTTACCTTTTTAATCATATGCCACATATCTTTTATACTGGTCTCTCATATGTTACATAACCAGTAAGTGGCCATGCCTGCTTTTCAAAGGCTGATCTTATCAGATCTCAGAAGCTAAGCAAGCTTGGGCCTGGTTAGTACTTGGATAGGAGACCGCTGGAACACCATGTCCCACAGTGGGGCGACAAGTGTGGATTGCTGTTGTGTCCTTGGGCAAGACACCTAATCGACATCATCTAGGTGCGTACACTGGCGCTATATAAAAAAAAAAACATTTTAATAACAGAAAGGTCTAAACTCTTTCCATCCACTTAGGTCTGACCTTGTATTTTGACTTATTCACTGTAGGCTCCTTGATTTGCTTTATGTTACTACGAATCTCTTTAAAGTGAAGTAGGGCATACAAAATTACCAATACGCTTATGTTTGAAGTCTTTTTATATCTGTCTGTCAAAAATTATGTGGCTTACAAGAATTAAAATAATAATAATAATTGTTTAAAAATAAGTAATTTATAATAAAAGAGTGTGGGCAAGTTTCCTATTGATAATTGCACTTTGAACATTTTGAGCATTTTCATACTGATAGCTTCTATTAGTGACTAAACCTATAATTTTTGTCATTTAAACAATATTAATTTTAGCTGCCAAACATCTGTTGTAAATATTTTTGACCTGTGCAAAGCTGTGATGTCACACAAACAAAACTTGTTATGAATTTAATTATTGCTATATGATCTATTTCCCAGTATATCTCACACCTATCTCAACCTAAAGAAAAATAACTCTTAACGACCGCTACAATGACTAACACTCACCAACGTCCCAGCTTTCTGAAAATGCAAAAAACATGTAGCACCGCCCATGAGCGAGTCTGTCTCTCTTTGATTTGTGACAATAAGATGTACTTTGACACAAGCATGCAGAGAATAAAGCCAGGAAGTATGTGACATGTCTACGACGGCAACGACTGACAAATAAATCCTGACGCACAGTGCCACGGTCTCGGTCCTGCTCCATAAAAGTGCGTCAGTCCTTTGAACATTTTAATTAAACTAAGCAGGACGATTCCCACCATGAGCTGTGTGCACTGGAGGACAAACAAGGCCATCTTTTACAGGGCACACATCAAATGCAGCGTCTTCTTTTATGTCACCCTGGGCCGCCATGTTGACTCTCATTATTTCTCCAATCCATCTGGAATTTTGATGGGCATGTTTTGAAAGAAAAGGCCCAAAACCACAGAGCAGCCATGTCTTCAAACAAAGGTCTTTGTGGTGGAGTCTGTTCCTCGTGGTCAACAGCAGCCTCAGATACTAGCTCATGTCTGTAATTTTAGCGTCAGGGCTATTACAAAAGGTTTGCCATTGTTCGAGGCGTTTTCTGAGAAGCACAGGACCATTTATGTTGCATTTGGTGCTATTATAAACATTCCAAGAATTTTTTTTTAAGTAGAAAGCAACACAAACTAAAGATGTCATAATTAAGGTGGGGACATGGAATTTCCTCCAGATGAGCTCGGAATGTCTCAATAAATAAAGAAAGAACAATTAGAAAAGGTGAAGAAAGCAGCTATTTAAAGGATGGTCATTTAATAAAAGTGTGAGAGTGTTGTTCTGTGTGATTGTACAGCTCTATACAAGTTAAAGACCTTTTAAAGGTTTTGTAAAGCACTTTGAGTTGCTCTGAGTATGAATTGTGCTATACAAAACATTTGCCTTGCCTTGCCCCTGCTGTAGTTCTCATGTTAGTGTGGGGTGGCCACTAGAGGGAGTGCTGTGAGTCAGAGGATCCCACAGGACATGTCTGATGTCTGCACTAGTCTGCAGAGGGACTAAGAACGACAGTTTATGGATCACACTTAATCAAAGTGTGTGGGTGTTTGTCATGACGCCAGTAGATTATTATCAGTCATCATTAGTCACTGTGGTAATTGTCCCCATGCAGCAGCAGCGGCACAGTCTGTCTGTGGGACTCACTCACTGTTGTGGTGAGTCCACACTGTGTCTGAGGCAAAGCCTATTGTTTCCAGCCCAGCCTCGCCTGCTCTAAGGCCTATAAAAGACATTTCAGGTCGTTTGTCTAGAGTTTTGTGTTGCAGTGCAGCACGTGTGGCCTGGAGAGAGGCCCTCCCTCCCATTGGCTCTCATTTCCCCGCTCAGGAGGAGGAGGAGGCAGTGCTCTGTTACCTGAACACACTTTACCTGGCTGCGCACTCACCTGCTGCCCTGCGCCGAGATGTCTTCAAAACAAAAGCTTTTCAGAGGTATGAAGTCTCCCGGAGCAGTACACCTGCAGACCAGAGAAGAGGAGCATTAGCCTATCAGCGCACACTCTGACAGTGTACAGACACAGCATCGCACCTGAGCTCTGTATGATGGATTTGGCACGGCTCTACACGGACCAGAGGATTCAGTTTGACGTGTTGGGAAACAGACGCTGTACGTCCATTTGGAAAGGCTAAGGACGAGTCCAATGTGAACGCTGCCGTGCGCAACCTCTTGATATCCAGTGCATGGCCTAAAAGGGACTGACCATGCACAAGCCCCTCCGAAAGCGGAGTCTCTACGTGTTCCTGTGTTTTGGTATCTTGTACCTGAAACTCGGGTGAGTCCTGGCTGTACCTGTGCTTCCAGCGCACACACATTACGCACAGTTCTAGAGGCACCGCAGGGGAAGAGCATAGCCTTGGTGACCTCACTCACAGTGGAGCTACAATAGGTCTGCATGTCAGAATACGGGGAGAGAGGAACATATAGATTACTTTCAGTAAGGGATTGTCTCTCATTTGAGCCGCTGTATCAGCTCCAAAAGTAGCGCAGCGCCACATTCCTTCATTAATAGCGGCACAGTGAGCTGCATTTCCACATTCCACAGCCCACACGGACTTTTTACCTGTTTGGCAATAGCTCACCTTGATGCATAAACACAAGGAAGTGTTTAATCCTCCTGTACTTTTCAGACGTAAATATGAAAACATTAGTGTCTTAGTGGGTCAGATGTTTGAAATGTTTGAAGAGTGAGATCGAACAGACCGTGTGTGAGGCTGCTTTACAGGTAACTATATTTACTTATGGAATTAGGCCTTAGGCAAGGCGCGCAGACTGGACCTACTCACACACAATACACACTTACACTATAAAAGAGGTGAGGCGTTTTAAAGCACAGTTTATACAACCTGCTCGTGTTAATCAGAACAGTCTAAATGGTTTCATTGTACATTCTTATTTAGCTTAGTAGAACATTAAGAACGCATTTTGTAAGGAGGATCCTCGACAATGCAATAATTCATTCGTCACTGTCAGCCCAGACGCAGGTGGATGTGCAGTCCTGATGCAGACGCGTTATAAACGACTGTTTGAGTATAATCTGATTGTAAGAGCACTGTCTGATACACCTAAGTCTACTTTTAACATTCAACTCATGAACAGCCTCTGATAAAGAGACAATGAAATGCACTTCTGATTAAAAGTGTTCACTGTCCTGTTGGCGCGCGCACTCGGGCGCTTAAATAACGTTTTAATAGGACTATTAACTTTACAGTTAGCAGGCTTGTCTTACTGATGACTTTGGCTCCACTACACACAGCTGTGTGCAGCTTCAGACCAGCCTGATGTCAGCAGTGACTGTGGATAAGACTGTGGGAATAAGCATTACGCACGGACGTGCGCAGGGCAGTCTCTGTTTCCGGGCTCGTCTGTGTGCTTTGTGGATGAGGAGCTGACTGATGATGAATGAAAGCTCGCTCTCGTCTAACGCGGATCGGATCAGTGTCACACTATTGTCCCATTGTGGCCAAGTGGGCGGATTGTAGCGCGTCTCTGCCCAATGGCAGCGGCGTCTCTCCTGAGAGCAGCGCGAGGCACTTCTCTGCCATGCACGAGCCTAAAAGCATCATCCTCATCCTCATCCTAACCTTAGTGGGACTGAGCTCCGACATGACACAGCCGCTGTCCAAGCGCCAAAGGCACCGGGAGCGCGGAGCTGCATAGAGCCGCAACAGCACGTCTCTCCGTGACTGAGCCCAAACGGAACTTAAAGTCGAGGATTTAACACAAGCAGCGCTTTCCTCTGCCTCGAGCCGCACGCGGCCGCTTGCTCCATGTCATCATGATCATCTTCTCGTCGCGCAGTGTCCTGCTGTCAGTCTACTACCCGCAGATCTTCCTCATTCTGACGAGCGGCAGCTACCTGTAAGTCCTGCCAATCAAATCCTCTAATCAACTTCACACACGCGCGTGAGCTCAGGATAGACTTCTTTCTCAGGCGAATCAGTTCTGTGACAGGACTGTGCCAAGTGGACGCACACGCTTTGGCAGGTTAATATAAAATGACACAGAAGTCTTTAACACAAGAGAAAAGTAATACAACCTTCTGCTCATAGACCACGAGCACATTACTTTATATACATACTTAGAGAGATTGAATGCGTAAATACAGGATTGTGTATAATTTCTCGGGCACAGTTTGGCCACGGAGTGGCAGAGATGTTCAACACAAACGGATGCAGAGTCAGTGTTTTCAGTCTGACCAGTGAGAGCGCACAGATGTGTTCTTTACGCACGGGTTTGTTGCTCTAATGATGTACCAGTGCGCACTTGATGGACAGGTTAATATGATGCTGGGCTTTAGAATCTAATGAGAATGACTGTCTCTCTTAAAAGCTTCCTAAAGAATGAGTGAGCCGTGCGCCGCGCGGAGAGGAGACCCCAAAGCTGACGCTCAAATAGATGTGGTTTTGGTCTGCAGCTGAAAGCGCGGCTATGTTTAGTGATGGCTCCTACACAAGCCACACCGGTGTTTGTTTGGATTATTGCTCTGAGCCCTCTGTTCAGAACTGGTCACCACAAGTAGTTTAAAAAAACATCTCACTAATGCCAAAGGAGGGCACTTTCTCCAGCTGATGATATTGGCAAATGAACAGCTCCGAGGGAAACTATTTAACACTTCATTTTGTCAAACCTCAGAGAGAGAAGAGCTTTAATTCACTTGACTGTGTCTTTAGGATTTTTCCTGCTGAGTGCATTCTTGGGCAGATACATGCTGAAGCTTCATGGTGTCAAATGTGTTGTGTGATTAACAAGGTGGTTCTCTGAGCAAAAATCATTTCTCAGTTTTTGAATGTACATTTTTAACATAAATCTTAAGCCAGCCTTATTGAATTGTAGCCCAACGTAAAATACAAGAATGTAATAAGTGAGAACCCCGCCCTCTGTAGCACTTATATACACTTATTGTTTTCAGATGTGACAGATATTATTGTGTGAGTTGTTAGTTCAGTGATGTCTTCTGATGTACATCTGAGATCACAGCCGATGCAAACAAGAGAGAGATGATTTATTTTGTTTGTATACACTTTGTGTTTACTGAAGCATGAAGACTTAAAACAACTACTAAGCCTTAAGAACCTTTGCATCCATGTTTTAAATCTTTGTTTTATTAAGTGCAAAGTGTGAGATTTGGTCATATCACTATAAATGAGCTCAAATCTGTAATCAATTCATTTAATTCTGATTCAATTAGCACTTCATCAAAAAAAGATCATATACTTTCAGCATACCCAGTTTGTACTTTTGTTGTTGTTTGCCTTGTCTTACGGACATTCTGTCTGGAAATGCAAGAATAAATAAAAACCTTAATTTTACAGTTTATCGAAAAAGAACCAAGATAAAATAAGATAAGCTAACCTTTATTTGTTCCACAATGGGGACAGTTCAAGAACAGCAGGGAAATAAATAAAAACATGCAATCAAACAGAAAAACTATTTAAAAAAAAAAAGTTGTGGTACCTGATTTTCAGAGTTCCTAGTTCTCACAAACCTTTGCACATGATTAATATCCATATTAACTTTTAGGTTCAATCATGTCTTTAAAACAGCTTCTCACAGTCAACAAAGTGAAACTGAGGAGGACCACCCAAGCACAGCCAATCAGAATGTTTCTGCTTTCATAGTCATCCTGCTATGTGCTTGTTTTTGTGTTGTTGAAATTTTTACAGGGATTTTTAGAGCTATCTCAGGCTCTCATTGCTACGTACTTTTGTCGACGGGCCACAATCAATAATAACCAGAAATCATCCCAGGGGCCGCATAAAATCATCTCGCGGGCCACATCTGGCCCCGGCCCGTCAGTTTGACACCTCTGGCTTAAACGTTGGTACATACAGACACAAGGCTTTTGACAAACTCTGCTCTTATCAACACCAACAAACACAAACATGTCCTTTCACAATATTTGTAATTCTGTTATGTTGACAGTATTAGTATTTGGCTTTTTATGTGGGTCTTTTTTCCCCACACAGTTACCGTTAGCATACTTACCAACCATAACCCAACCCTATCCTTACCCAAAATTCTAAAATCTAAATTTTTGCCAGCACAGCCAAAGTGATATCAGTGTGGCATAACTGGTTGGGGAAAAAATTCTGTCTTTTTATGTTTCATATACTGTATAATCAAATTGCATGAGCTACAGTCCAGCACTGACTGCTTATCCACCTACTTTGTACAGTCATCCAATCAGATACAAGCGCAAGAAAATAGAACAAATGTGACACGTGTATCACGGCCCTTTTCGTCCCGGAAGACCCATCCGCCGGAAGTTCCCTTTTTTCCTAAATAAAAAGGAAATTAAGGGCTGTTTTTGGTTCTTCTTTTTAAACATAATACTATCGTCATCACAAGCCCTATATTCATGACCCATAGCCATTATTTGCCTTTTGCAGTTTATCTAGTGTAATACAAGAGTTTGATCTTTCCGTTCAACCTTTGAACGCATTATCAAACGTAACCTTACGTGCCTTGAAAAAAATATAATTTTTGGCGATTTCTTAAACAACACTTTTGGTTATTTGTTCATAAACAGTTAAACAATTCACTAATAAAGACTGTTTGATTTAAAACAAGCTTTTTACATTATTATTTTCAATGTGTGCATGCTCTAATCACACTTCCGGACGAAAGGGGCGGCGACACACGTGAGCACAAGTCAAAGCAACCAATCAGCGAAGAGATTTGACGGCGCTAAGTTAAAGAACGCTGTGTGAATAAAAGTTTTCAAGAGAAGTGCCGGTGTTCTGTCGAGCTGTGTATCCCATAGAGACTGGCACAACATTTTTTGTTTTATTACTGTTGCTAACCCTCACCCAGGCTCCAATCCTAAACTTAGCCCTCGAAATATGCCTAAATTTAGCTAAACTAATTGTTAGCTATTTCCCGCGCTAACGTCACAGTCACAAAAAAGTGAGGTGTGCCTGTTCGATGTTTTTGCTTCTTTAAAAACCGCTGTAAAACTATTTTACAACAGTTTCAGTTTTGTTCACTACCTAATGCATTCTGAGCCTCCAAATTATTCACTACGATGTGTTTTGACCACTTCACTTATTTTAGAAGCAAGCTGTGCCATATGCTAACAACAGCTAGCCACAGTGCTAACAACAACACAGTACCAAGTCGATTTCCTGGATTTTAGTGGACAAAGTGATGTAGACTGAATATTTTGAACCCTTTTTATCTCATTAGACACATTAACAATGAATTTATAGGTAATTATTATTTATTTTTTATCTTTATTAAAATAAATTAACGTTTAAGTATCATGACAATACTCAGCTAATCACTCTACAAGTAATTATGAACTTTCAACTTTAGAAACATGTAGCTAACCTTAACACAAAGTTTCAAAAGATAAAACTACTACAAGTGAATAATCCCACATCTTAGCCTCACTAAAGCCAGAATAATCTCCGTTAACACCTCCAGAACCAAACAAAGTAACTTCTCCTGTGTGAATCTATCCATTGTGTCCAAACAGCCCCTTTCACTTTGGACAGAGGAGATGTTCCTTTGTTGCCGGGGACGACGGTGCTCAGCGGGGTCACGGGGGTCAGGAGAGTTCACGCCTGTTTAAGTGCACACACACACACAGGATCCCGGAGCGCTGCTGTTTACTGTGGGCCCTAAATGCACCTGACTCTAGCCACGCTCAGAGTTTCCATTTAGAATCGCTGCACTGCGCTAGTCAACATCTAAACCACAAGATTATTTAAGACATAATGTAAGCTTGACATTTTTTATGCAAATTTTGCAAAAAAGTGAATGAGTCTATAGTCACAAACTGAAATCAGCTGACTGAAAATGTTGAAAGAACCTGACAAAGTACAATATTATAGAAAAAATGCTTCTGGACACTATTTGGCCTTAGGACGTTATCACGTTCTAGAACAGGGGGGTGTTAAACTGGTGGGCCAAATGCAGCCTCAAAGATGATTTAATGCGGCACCCATTTCTGATTAGTATTGATTGTGACCCGCCAATAGACTGCACATAACAATTTCAATCGAACTTGTGTTTTGGCGTTTTGTGTTTATCGTAGTGTTACAACCCTATGGTCTATAAAACCTCTAAAATTCACTGGGGATGCAGCAAATTAGCCTACATACACATTTTTTTTTCCCTGGGAAAGACATTCTGACCGTAGTTACACACTTAATTCACTTTTTCTTTAATCACACAAGGTCTAAGTATTGACCCTATTTTGTCCCGCCCACTTTTCTAGGAATTGTACTTCCTGTTTAGCTGCATTTAGCCTGTAGACTTCAGACGATGGGTTTATTTTAACTGTCATTACATATGTTTGCAATTACCCCTCAAGACAGACAGACAAACATGTAAACTACCGTGACAGAGCTAAACAGGAAGTGCAAATCCTAGAAAAGTGGGCGGGACAAAATAGGGTCAATAGAAAACAATATAAAAGAAAGAATGAGAACATATTTTATTTGTTAAACAACAGTCAGAGCTATATTTTAAAATGCAGCCCTTGACCAACTCTGACTTCGATCAGCTCCATTTGAGGTTGACCTACTGTTCTGGAAAGTGAACGCAATATTTCTGCAGCACATGGATTTCTTAAATTCAGTATTTTTTGGACATTAACAACCCGGCTGTACTACAGTAGAAGGATTCTTGCAATATTTCTTACTTTGACAAAATCTAAAGCAATAGGGTCCGGGCCTCCAGGGGACTCAGGAGGTCTGCAGGCCTCCAAAAGTTGTCCACAACCCCAGGGCAGACTGTCTGTGTAAATGTGCCATAGAAATAAATATCAATCAAAAACAAGCATGACAGAAAGCTAACTTTACATCTTTGATTAATTTTCTTTTTGTAATGTATGTTTACAGGCTATATCATTTGACAGTTTTTGCATCTTAATCTGAAAGGAAAAACGTCTTATTTTGAATTGAGTGTGAAATTTATTGAGTCTCTTGGGGCCAGTAGGGGGCTGTGACTCTGAATGGTTTGGCCAGACCCTGCTGCACAATTAAGATATTAGATATCGGCGATTGCTAAATTAACACTCTTGGGAAGTCCTCAGGGAAGACTCTTGATTTGTGTGTTTTTGGACTGTCTGTGTTTTTCTCTAGATTTAACAAAAAACATGCAAAAAAACAATAAGTTACATTAACTTTTAACCCATGTGATGTAAAGATGTTCAACTTAGACTTTTAAATGATAAAGAACATGCATGAGAGAGGGAGAGAGAGAGAGTGGAGAGAGAAAGACTCAGAGATGAATGAAGAGAGAGGGAGAGAGAAAAAATAAGAATGAGAGAGAAAGAAGAGAAAGAGAAACACAGGGAGAGAGAGAAAGAGTCAGAGAGGAGAGAAAAAGAGAATCAGAGAGGAGAGAAGAGATACAGAGCAAAGAGGAGACAGGAAACAGAGAGAGAAGAGAGACAGGGAGAAAAGAAAAACGAGAAACAAGAGTAGTGAAAAAAGAGACAGGAGAGAATGGGGAAGGAATAGAAACTGACATAAAACTTGTCTAATTAAACTGCACTAATGTTTTTTTTAATTTTTTGCATGCAGTAATGATTGTTGAGAAAGTGTTAGTCCCAAGAGAGTTTCGAATGTGGCACAGATCAAGTAAAAAGACCCAGAAGAGATCAGACTTTATTTTACGATTCAGACAGAACTCAGCAGCCTGATTTTGCCACCAAGTGTTGCACATGCTGCACATGTTGAGTACTTGCAGAAGATTTCAGAACTCTATCTATGATATCATAAATCTGGGAAATGTAGAAAGTATTTTTAGAGCTCACAGACAGAACTGCACTACAAAAGTAAATATCTGAAGGATAGAATTCAGAAAATTCCACTTCATCTTGAGTACTTGTTGACAAAATTAGAATGAATGCTTAAGCCATGGAGCATATTTCACTTGTTTCAAGACATTTCTGATTCTTAATGATTTGCCAATGAGAAAGCAAAATGTCTTAGATCATGGCAAATATATTGGGTTGAAACAGAATAAATTGAACTAAAAAAGACAGAAATTCTTTAAACTAGGCTGCAACTAACGTTTTTTTAATCATTGATTAGTTGGCAAATATTCTTTGATTAATGGATTAGTTGTTTAGAACTCAAAAGTCACATGACTACAAGATTTTTTTTACAAAATTCGATCCAGACAAAGTCTAAATTAAATTAGACCATGAGTTTATAAGTGACTGAATTAAGATTTTTGCTGCCTTAAAAAGATTTGCCAATAGAACAATGAAACAAATGTATTGTTTTTTCTAAAATAGAGAAGGACAAGCATTTTCTCATTTGAAAATAGCAATAATAGCCACTGTATTTGAAATAATCACATCTAGTATCAAATTTCATTTGTGGAATTTTCATAATCTCTCAACTTTAGTCACATTTAGTCGAATCAAGATCAAATTTGTGTTTAGTAAAACCGACATATTTAAGATAAAAAGTAGTAGTAGTAAAAGCATCAAATTAACATAATTATTTTTGTATTTCATTACTGCCCAATGGGAGTCATAAAACCTTTTTTTCAGTTCATGTGTGGGAACCTATAAACACCACCTAAAGTTGATTGGATTACTAAATAGCTGACAGTTTAATAATCAATTAGTTCTTATTAATTGATTAACTTGTTGCAGCCTTACGTGAAACAACTCAAACCATCTAGTTTTATCAAGTAAATGGTGAAAATGGCCCCAAACTAATTTTAAAGCATTTCACAGACACAGAAAACCTTTTTTTTTTTTTTTTTTTGGGAAGCGTACTGTATCAAATTGTCAGATTGTGATTCACCATTTCGATATTTGATGCATCCGTCTGTTCAAATCCAGACTTTTTTTCCTCCACCTACTGTACTTCTCTTATTGGTCAGTCTTTGTCCGGCTCTGAGTGAGTGACAGTTGGATTTAACCAGTAGATGATTGTATTTATCGCAAAGGCAAAATGAAAGAATGCCATGTGTTTTGATGAGAAAGCAATGTTTGGAAATGACTAAAAACTGAAAAAACAAGTACATTTGGCATAATATTGTCTCTGTAGGTCACACGTCACACTTCAAAGCCGCCGTTATTTGTCCAAACTCATTCGTGGCTCCTCGGGTCTGACATGTTTGAAAAGGATGTGTCTACAGGCTCTAAACAGCGCGGTGCTTTGCTGTAATCTGTTTTGGCTTTGCCCGCGGTGGCCAAAGCCGCCGCTCGACATGTGTTTTGATATTATCACATTGACTGAGCAGACGCGATGAGGTCGGGGTGTCGTTTTACTCAATGCGAAATAACAATCCACAAACCTGTGTTGAAAGCCTCAGTATGCATAGTTTCCACACGCGGTGAAAAGCACTGTAAACCTGGTCATTTCAACATTTTTAAGCTAATTAGCTGCCTTCATTTTCTCCAGTAACATTTTGCATCATTTTAAAGTGAAGCTAAACACTAGAGCTAGTCTTTGTGGCTGCTAAGATATAGTGTATGGTGTTTAAATAATTGCCTATACTATGCTGGGTCATATTTGGTCATTTGAATGCAAACTGAGTACATTAGTCCAAGTTAAAACAATCACAGGCAATTGTGTCTCACTGCTAAGAATGTCACAATATCAATCAATTTTAGAGCTGCAATTATTGGTAGGGATATGTCCTAAATATCATAGGCTTTAATAGGCATAAAAGTCAATAATCAGTTACTAACAATATTTATAAATCTGCATCCTGCATATGTAAGCCTATATTTTTCAAAAGCATGCATATGCGACCCAAACAGTCCTGCTAAACCAATTAACCTACAGCAGAGGTCTGCAGCCTTTAACATTAAAAGAGCTGCATTGACCTAATTCAATGAAATTATAATCCGACAGAGCCATACCTTTATATTATAAAATCTATGCAACAAAAGCTCAATTTACACATATTTGAAAATTCATTCATTCATTTTCTACTGCTTAATCCCGTTAGGGGTCGTGGGTGACTATCCCAGTAATTTTGGGCCTTAGGCGGGGGGAACACTCTGGACAGTGGCCAACTCGTCGCAGAGTTAGACAGACAAACATTCACTCACAGGGAAATTTACAGTGATGGGGAGTCAAACCCACGACCTCCTTGTTGGGAAGCCAGAGCTCTAACCGCTCTGCTAGCGTGCACCCCTAATTTTGCAAAATGCTTGAGCAAATAGTCACTGGATTTGATGCATATCAAATAAAATATTGATATAAAAAGCCTTTGTCAGTAATATCCAAAACTATATTTTTCGAAATTTCAGATGAGATTTGCCATGATTGGAACTGTGAATGCATTTTTTCAACTCTTAAAGCACTGTGCAGTTTGTTTTTAGGGTCCCCAAGAAATCTGTTATGAATACAGCGTAGTAGTATGTTCTTTCAATATCTCTTTCTATAAGGTAGTTCCTTATTTTTAATCAAGTACAAAGAGCCACACTGGAGTCTTTGAAGAGTCGCATGTGGCTCTCGAGCCGCAGGTTGCAGACCCCTGACCTAGGGGAGAATACTGTGTTGGGATAATATAATACTTTTTTCTTTTAAAACTTAATTAACTTGTTAGAAACATACCATCAGAGCGTGTGGTGTGAATGAATAAAAAAACATCCTTATTTACTACTGATTGAACTAAAAAATAAAAAAAGAACTTTGCCTTGAAACATGTCAAGATTTGTATTATTTATTCGATTATATTATATTGTGACTGAAATAATCACAATTATCGATTTCTCTTGACATCCCTACTCACTGTAAAACCCAATATCATTTCTAGACTGTGACATCACCGGCGTGACACATCTGGGTTTATAGTGCGCTGGTGAAACTTAGCCTGCGCACTTCAGACGTGAAATATGTTCGGGGCAGGTCATAACTAATAATATTTTGTGTGACACTTGGTTTGGAAGTGAACGCTGTGGCTTTACATCATACGATACAGAGCAAGTGGATGTACTTCTTGGCCTGTCCTCGTACCGCTGCGTTACCTAACAATTAACACAAAACCAAGTCGTTACTCAAACTACCACCATCCAAACCCATGTGGAACAGTGTGTCACAAGTCCAATAAACCTTTTCTGCTTTAACAACTTACTGTCTGCTGCTTTTTTAGCGTTTTATGTTGGATTAACTGTTCAGGGTTTGATGGAGCTTTGATCCTATACTATACTGAAAAAAGATGTGTTTCAGAGAAGTGCGAAATGCTCATTCGTCACAGCAGACAATTTGACAGTTTGTAAATGAGAAACACTTTCAGAACAGACCACAAAGTCAGACACAGACAAACAGGCTAATAGTGGTAGTAATAGGCTCTGCTGAATTGTCTAGCCAGGTGTTCCAAACTTGTCAGGCTGCGACCCTCCAAATAGCCATGCAAGCGATTTCTGAATCATTTTTTCTTGCTTTCTCATTCTGCCACGTCTGTCATACGGTCAATCTGATCCAAACAGCTAGCTCTCGTCCTATTTTGTTGTTTTTATCAAAGAATTTCCACAGCCAACTAGACAACAGCTCATCTTTCTATAGACGACATGCACATTAGAGCTGAAAGTGATGTCGACCGATAGTCTCTCTATAACAGTGAGAAACTCTGACATGCTGTATAAAAGTCAATTTTGTGGCAATGCAAGCCCACTTAAAGTAAAGGCAAACACATGATGATGTTTTTACGTAAATCATCATAATCCACAGCTAATGCCTTGCGATCTAATGTGGGAACCCGACCCCCGTTTTGGGAAGCACTGATCTAAACAAAGGAGAAGTTTGATTATTATTCACACTACAACTTTAATACTCAGCTACTACTAATACATTCTCTTCTTTTCTATTGTTACTGCTTCTACAATCAGTGCAATATTTTGAATGAAACTATTTTGAACACTGTGAATCTATCACATATATCTTTTCCTAAAACTTTCTTAACTAACTCAAACCATAACAACAGAGGTTAACAATTTTTGCACTGTAGGAATCTCACTCTAGGAACTAAGACTATTCATTCAATTATTTATTTGTTAGCCAAATCACAACAGCAGTTATCTCAGCGGACTTTACAAGATTTGATTAGCAAACAGATTTTCAAAAATCAAAGTGAAACATTTGGTCAATATCACAGAAACATGTAAATTAGAAACAATAATAAAATGCAGGCAGATTTACAACAACAAAGACTATGCTACGACCTGCTCACGCCTATCCAAATGAGCTGTAAAACAGCTGCAGGTCATCCAGAACACTGCTGCTCGTGTCCTGACCAGAACCAGGAAGTACAATCACATTAGTCCTGTGCTTAGGTCTTTGCACTGGCTCCAGTGGCTCAGAATAGACTTTAAAACAGCTCTGCTTGTGTTTAAGTCTCCCCATGGACTAGCACCAAAAGACATCTCTGACATGTTAGTGCCTTATGAATCATCTCGCACTCCGAGGACCTCCAACTAAGATCTGGAACAGTCTTCCTGAAGATGTTAGACAGGCCTCAACTGTCACAATGTTTAAATCTAGGCTCAAAACATTTTTGTTTATCTGTGCATTTGACTGAAAAAGATTTGTCTGCACATTTTTTTAAACAAATTTATGCTGATTATTTATATTTTTATTGTAATTTTGATGCATCTTTTCCTGCGTTGTAAAACACTTTGAATTGCTTTGTGTGTGAATTGTGCTATACAATTAAATGTGCCTTGCTTTTGCTTGCCTAAGACACAGGGTCACCATATAGGCACGGTCAGAGGTAGCCAGGTATTCCCCATTCAGACCAGGATCATTTTGGTAACAAACAGCACTAACTTAAAGCATGTTTATTTATGCAAAATTACACTGCTGAATAAAATAGAGAAAAAAGGCAAAACGTAAATTAACTAAATTTGACTAAATGGAGACTGGGGAGTAATAGCCTAGAAACTTAGTTCTTGGTACTGTTATGTGTGAAAATGCCTATTAATAAACTAATAATCTAATATCTATTTGTCTATCTATATAATAGTAGACAATTGCTGAAGCAGAAGTCCATTAAAACCGTATGTATATCTGAATCTTTTCCATGGAGTTTTATAGATAGTGTTTTTTTTATTCTACTTACAGCAGACCTTACACTTTTCTTATTCCACTCATCAAGCAGTTCCTCGGCTGATGATCTGGTGTGTGTTGCAGGGCCCTGTCGTCCGTGGTCGCTCTGGGTGCCAACATCATCTGTAATAAGATCCCCGGATTGGCCCCTCGACAGCGGGCCATCTGCCAGAGTCGGCCGGACGCCATCATCGTGGTGGGCGAGGGCGCTCAGATGGGGATCAACGAGTGCCAGTACCAGTTTCGTTACGGCCGCTGGAACTGCTCGGCGCTGGGAGAGAGGACCGTGTTCGGGCAAGAGCTGCGAGTAGGTCAGTCTGGCTCCTAGCAGCTTGTGTTGTGAGTCAAGATTTTGTGTATTGCAAAAAAACAAATATAATAGCCTTGATTTGTATGCAGTGTGACCACCAATGATCGTCTCCAACTTCTAAACATGGTAAAAGATTGTGCAGTATAGTATTTTCCCCAAATATTGAACATACTGTAACTTAAAACTCGAATACTCAATAAGCAGTTCAAAAGCTGTGCTGGTAAACAAAACATGCTTGCATTTGAAAACTAATAATGCACCACAAACTTTTCTTTTCATGGTTTCAAGTGGCATGGTGGCAGAGCGAATAACACTCTGGCCTCACAGCAAGGTCGCGGGTTCGAGTCTTGCATGGCCCAGGCCTTTCTGTGTTGAGTTTGCATGTTCCTCCCCCTGTCTAGGTGGTTTCCTCTGGGCAGATAACATGCATGTTAGGGATCGCTTGGTGTTGAGGCACCAGATGTTTAGGCGAATTGCCTCTGCTGAGCTGCCCCAGGGCTGCTTGCCATCACTGATTAAGGGTGGGGTTACTGTGTGAAGCACTTTGGAAGACATCTGTCTGTGTAAATGTGCTATATAAATAAACCATTCATAAACTTAGACCATAAAGAACATGTTATGCATTATCTGTAATTTTGGTGTGCTTTAAACAAGCTCTTTAACACCTTCACTGCGGTTACATGATCAGGGAAATCAGACTAGGCTAGAAAACCAGACTCTATTTGGTTTTCCCCTGAAACCGGTTGGACCAGTTTAAGAGTAAACCGATTACCCTGGAGAGAGTAGTCCTGCTGTGTCAGATTCACTACTGCATGATTGAGGCTGTAATTTTTTGAACTACTTTAGCATTGTTAATGTTGTTTATTTTTATTAACTGTTTGCAATACTGTTTGTTAAATGACACAGTTTTTTTCTGGAACATTTAGAACAGTGTTAAACATGGAGGTAAATGTGAGATTGTGTGTGCCACTTTGTGCAAGGCACTTTATAGTTCTAAAATCCTTAATTTATTGTTGGAATGCGCAGTGTGCAGGGGTTGTGAGCATGCTCAGTTGCATTTGTCCAGCTGCAAACTGATTGTCTGTTTACATGAGTCTGAAATCAGACTACAATCGGTCGGGACCACGTGCGCCAACTGGTTTTCCGAAAACCGGTTTACGGCTCCTCAACAGGTCTGCCCGGGTTTACATGCACTTTGGAAAACTGGTTTAAATCGGACTAGGCTAGTTATCCAGTTTTCCTGGCTCCATGTAAACGCCCTGCTTGATTTTGGCATAACACTATTCATAAATAACACATAAAATGAAAATAACACACATTAGCAATCACACGAGTCAGTAGAAACTCACCAAGATTGAGAGTTCAAATCCCAACTGATGAATATCAAAAATGTGATGACATCGACTCATCTTTTAGTGCTCTTTCCTCACAGCAAGAAGTTCTCCTCGTGTCTGCGAAGTTTTCACTAAAACATGAACATGAGGCTCCTTCTACAGTTTGCCCCTGAAAAGAGATTGAGATGTCAGCTGGTCTTGGTTAGATAAAAAGTGCATAAAAAATGTATCCAAGAATAATTAAGTTCAGTCAGGTTGCTGCTTCAGCTTGTGTCAATCAGCTGCGGCTCTTTCTGTGATCCGGTTGCACGCGCATCCTCCATGTTTATAAACAAATTATCCATCTATACTTTCAGCCTGATTGACTCTCCAAAACAGAACAACAAAATGTAATGTGTATCTAAATTTTTATTGGTAAATAAGCTCCGGGGTGCACAGGCTTCCGAACGGGAGGATCTTGGGTTCGACTCCTGGGACAACATGTCACAATCTGTCTGGGTGGCGTTCGCATGTTCTACCATAGATACTCTCCCACCTCCAAAAACATGCATGTATATGTTGATTGGGCATCCTCAAATGTCTTTTAGTGAATGAATGAGAGAGTGAATGATTGTCTGTATCGGTCTCTACGTGTTAGTCCCCTAGAAGAAGTAGTAGAAATAAATGCAGAGCAGTAAAGCTGGTGTTTGCAGTTAGGGCCTGAATTACAATACCTCGAGCATACCTCAGTTTTATGTCTCTGAAGTCCATCTATAGGTCAGGTTTTTCAATAATCTCCAAAGTAAAAACATTTTGTGAAAAAAGCCATTTCACCAATACATATCATGGGAACAGAACTTACTTTCAGGGGTTGTAGTTGTCTTTCTTTGTCCCAAGTCTGTAGGGCATCCGAACCAAGACATCTCAGGAAAAGCTGAAAAGTTCAGAAGAAGTAGCAATAAATATAAAACGCCCAAAACCCATTTAGATAAAAATACTCCAGATCGCTGACTTTTTTTTTTTTTCACGACAGGACTCCACTCGATGAAATATTACAAATCGAAAAACAATGTTAAAATCCAAGTCTACTAAATCAAAACAAGCCCAGTTTAAGTCTGGTTCAGCGCTAGCCTATGACTGATTCCCAGCCTATAAACATACTAGTGCTTACATTACACTCGGATACAAACAAACCCAAGTTTACACCATCGAAGATTTAGAACAAGATGCGGTCAGAATATTTTTACAATCAAATAATGCCTGCGCTCACAAAGAGAAAGACCTGCCAATACTAATAGTCACAATAAAACTAAAATGACAGTTATAATTTGCGTTTTGAGCCATCCTATTGTCTTTGGTTTATTACAAATCTTAAAAATGTGGTACCAGCGCCCGCCCTCTGAGTTGCATGAAATATGGCTGCGCCGTAGCCAAACCCGAGCTCCACACATCACACGGTCTCCAGTCGACGCAGGAACATGCAGTTTCTCTCAATGTTTGTTGAGTAACCACTTGACAGCACTTAAATAGGCCAGATCCCTCCCCATCCTGTTCCCTTTCTTCAACAATATACTGCAAGTGAAGATTTGGTCATTGTTATGTCGTGAGAACGGTTTAACGGTTTCTTGCTTGCCATGTTGAGACTAAATCAAGTGTTGTCACGATACTAAATGACATGATTCGAATGCTAAGGAGGGCTTGATACTAATTGTAAAGGTTATGATACTTTTTGACCTTTTATATTGCTGTTTCGTGATCAAAAACATCAGTTGTGTTTTACTTCACCAACATCCATTTAAACACACAAACCCTGCATGTTTAGGGTCTATTCTTTGCTCAGATTAAAAACACTTAGGGCCTGTTTGCGAGTGCAAAGTAAAAAGAAAATGCATGTTATTTGCGAGCAATTTATGCAAACTTTAATATTGGAAGATGTACCGGTACATATAACAAATTACACAAAACAGATATGCACCACCTCAAATTCTGCATCTTTAGTGTCTGTGTGAAAGAAAAAGGTCTGGCCCTTCGTTCTTACTTATGATGTCATTAAATGAAAATGCAGAAAGTGCTTCATTGTGCTTTAATATAGCAAAAAATATGAATCATATATATTTTTTTCCTATGTGTGTGTCTGGTTTTGTTCACTAATCTTACAAATCTTTTTCAGTCTCAGTCTTTAGTACTCTTAAGCTTTATTTATTGTCCTTAGTGTAGTTGCATTTTAATTGACTATATAATATATTAACAAGTAGGCAAAGTAATTTTCTAGTATAAAAATAGTGATAGTGGAGTGCTGCACTGGCTCAAAAACGAAGTGAGACTCACAAAAAAGGTGCTCATCAAACCTTGAGGCTCAAAGATATGTGGAAAAAGAAGAGGTAGAGCACTCTCTTTTGCTGTGGTTTTTGCTGTGGTTTTATTAGTGAATCACGACGTGATTCACTAATATCACATATCACTTTATAGTGAATCACGAGTGATTCACTAATAAAACCACAGCAAAAGAGAGTGCCTCTACCTCTTCTTTTTTCTAATTTTCTAGGTATGTTGAAGTTTTTTTTTAAATTTAAGAGTCAAACCAGTCTTTATTAAGGAATAAGAAGAAGGAAACAGGTAACAGTGGTAAAAGAAAAACAATAAGAAAACATAGCCGTACATAGAAACCAAATACGTTTTTAGACTTTTTTCTGTGGACTGTGGTTTTTACTCACTCCAAACATCTCAGCCTCAGCCTCCTCCCTAATGTAATGGTAATGTACTTGTTTATGGGACTCTCTCTTGTCAGTGCAACAGGTGCCATGAGATATCGTTCAGTGAATTTGCATTTCAAGGTATCGGCTATCAGCCTGAAATCTTCAGCAGATGTCTATATTAGTTCAGGTCAACTCCAGTACCTCAAAAAGACACAAAGTTTAATAGGACTACTTTAGTGCAGGGTTGTCTAAACCTTTGAGGCATTGGGGGCCATGTATTGAAATACAGAAGAAGCAGAGAGTCATTTGAGGGTAAATAGTAGGTACATCATTCTGACTTAAAAGGATTGAATCCATATTTTTTAGAGTCATTCTGTGTTTTATTTGGGTGCATTTACAGTTGTTATGGTGTACTCCGGTCTAAGGATAAAGTTAAGGTTAAGGTACAATTTATTGTCCCCACAGGAAGGTTTTTCTCTGCATTTGACCCATCCTACAATCCCTATCGGGCAATGAAGGATGGGTCAAATGTGCCACAGTGCAGCACTCTGGGACATATCTCCATCTCATCTTTTTGGTCAAAACAACCAAAGTTGGAGGATATTCCCTAACATACATGTTATTGGTTGGTGGAAGAAAATGACATGGCCAGAGGAAACCCACCCATGCACAAATATGAAAACTCCACACAGAAAGGCCCAGGATGTGCAGGAGTTGAACCCGCAATCTTCTTGCTGTGTGCGAGAGTACCTCCGTTCACAGTGGCGCCATTAATTGATTATGCAAGTCTGAATATAAATGTACACAATTTTTCACATAAAGATTGTTGCAACCACTTATTGCTTAAAGAAACTGGATAAGTTAGGAAGAAATTTCCAAACAAACATTGAAGTCCTTATTTGATTGATATTCAACCAACTTCAACAACTTCAACCCAAGCTTAATCCACAGGCAATCATTTAGCTGTTTTCGTGTCTTAATTTGAGAGAAAATTAATTTTACATTATTTTAAATAGAGTGTGAAATATTATTGGGGGGGTCTCAGGCCAATAGGGGGGCCTTGATACTGAAAAAGTTAGGAACAGCTAGTTTGTAGAAATCCAAATGTCTTCATTTCTTTAAGATGATATCCAACTTTTTTGTTGTTGTGACTTCAACAACAAAAACTTGTGTGTTGTCAACTTCGGCTTTTCAACAAAACCGATATTTTACGCACAGCAATTCATGACCATTTCAAACCATCCTTTGCAGTCTGAAAGTAATAAACTTTTATTTCTCAAAGATTGGTTGTATTTAGGTGACCCTATCCAGTTTCACTTTGCTGTTTACAAAAATTGTTCTTAAGCCATAAATGCAGCTAAAAAAAAATGCATCTGTTCTCCATGTACCGAGAGCTAGTAACTAGTTGGATAGATTCAAATTCTGACTTTCAGTTTTGCAGTGTTATAATCAGGTACCACAGCCTTAAAGAAATAGCTTTTTGCAACCTTCCATTTCTAGATTCTAAGCGATTTGCATCTGCTTCAGTCATAAAGTCTGATTTTCATTTTTGACAGCTTAACAAAAATCACGCATTGCTCTTTTACTTCCAATCATCAGTTCTCATTATTCACCTTTCAGTGACTCTGGCTTGCGGGGATCGTCAGTCCTGAAACACTCGGTTAACAGCGTACCAGCTTTTAACTGATGTTGCCAAAACTATGGGCAAGCTACCGAGAAGAAGCTGTAATGAGAAAAACGCAGTGCTGAAAAATGATATCGCAAATAAAAAGACGACTAATGAAGCTATTTCAGACCGGGCTTGGTGAGCTAACATGGTCGGACACATCTGTTGTCAATTGGGCTGGATCGGTTGTGTCCATGGTTCAAGCACAAAACATCTTCAAGCAGGCAAACATTTACATTAGCCATGCTTTTGTTGGAGAAACTCGGCACTCCGCAGACCTCCTTTGAATCCCATTTGTTTTACAGAGATTTTCCTTGCATTTCCTTACATTTAGAAAAGGGCTTTGTTGGTATTTAGCTGTGGTCTGGGTGTGCGTTTAAAGTCCTGCTTCTGTTAGCAATCTCTCGTCTCATTTCTCTTTGTTCTATATGTGGTGCTTTCTTTCCTTTTGTAATGGAGCTTGAGTTGTTTTTCTCGAAGTTGGCTTTTTTTGGGCCTCTGAACGGAAAGTTACAACACCATACATGCGACATTAAAGATGCAGTAGGCAAGGAGAGTCTTTAACAATATAGGGCAATGGATTTGAACTTATTATATAGTGTATGCATATCCTAAGATACTTTGTTTCACTTTTAGTTGTCATTACATGGTGTTATATTTATGTATTTATTTATTTATTTATTCATTGCATTGTTCTGTTATTATTTTTTGCCAGTTTTTAAGACACTTCAAAGTGCTTCTGATTGGTGAGAACTGCCTTTGCATTACTGTAATATTATTCGTATTATTAGCATTATTTGAAGTGTTTTAAAGCAAAAGCAAGTACTTTCAGCAGCAGTACTTCTCCTACAGCTTCCTTGTTTTTGTTTTTGCACTTTTGACTTTGCATTTGCGTTTTTTCTATTTGGGTGCGTGGTTCTGAAAATGATGTGCGTCTTGGAATTGGGGTCCGTGTATTTGAATTTGAATCTAGGTTTTTGAATTTGAATGCGTGTTTTGAAATGGAAAGAGCGTTTTTGAATTTGCTATTGGATTTTTTTAGTTTGAGAGTGTGTTTGAATTTGGGTTCCTGTTTTTGAATATGGATCCTTGTTTTTGAATTGGGTCTGTCTTTTTGAAATTGCGTCTGTGGTTTTGAATGCGAGTATGCGTTTTTGAATTTGGGTGAGGGTTTTTGAATTTAGGTCTATATTTTCAATTTTGGAAGTGTGTTTTGTGCCCTAAAAATGTATATTATTATGGTCGGGTCGGGTAGGGTCGGGTCGGGCTCGTGCTTCTCTCTCGATGACTTTGTGTTCCCTCGCAATATCACAGTTTTTTACAGTGTACAGCGCGTGGTCCTGGTGGAGGTCTACTGTGTTAATACAAGCATGCTTTGCACTAAAACACACAATTTGGGGATCGTTTCAAGGCACCAGCATTCACAGACAACAGCACAGAATTTCTTTTAGAAAACGTATGACTGCTTGGCAAAGCAAGGCAAGGCAAATTTATTTGCATAGCACAATTCATACTCAGAGTAACTCAAAGTGCTTTACAAAACAGGTCTTGGATCACGTTCTTGGATCACGCAGGAGGAGCTGACCTGACGCAGCCTCAGGATCAACCGAGAACTCAACTAGGTCTACCTCAGGACTGCGCAAAGAGCACACTGACACAGTGATGAATGAGCATGAAGCAACAACGCTCTAACAATCTGTGTCCAAAACACTACAGCCTCGCATTTACCACGCAAAACTACCACAACGCACGAATCCACGTTTGAGCTGCAGCTAAGCACAAGCACAAGCCGGGTCGGGCTTCAATACCAGCAGGCCTTGGGCCCGGTCGGGCTTTTTTAGGCCCGATCTTACCGCTGGTCTGTGTTCTTAAATTTAGGTCTATGTTTTCAAATTTGAGTCCATGTTTTGAATTTAGGATTGTGTTTTTGAATTTGGTCTGTATTTTTGAATTCGGGTTTGTGTTTTTGAATTAGGGTTCGTGATTTTGAATTGGGTTTGTGTTTTTGAATTAGGGTTCGTGATTTTGAATTGGTGTCTGTTCTTGAATGTGGGTCCATATTTTCACATTTGCGTCCATGTTTTGGTGTGTGTGTTTTTAAATTTGGGTCACGTTTTTGAATTAAGGTGCATGTTTTTAGAACTTGGGTCTGCGTTTGAATCATGCGTCAGAGAAAGATAAACTGATTCAATTCCATGTACTTCAATGTACTTATGTAACGATCACAGAGACATACAAAGGCAATGATTCTGATAAGAAAACATACAACTTGGATTAAAAATTATAATGAGTATAATGTAGGCTCTTTCACTTAACTTTCTCTCATAGAATTTATATTTTTTATATATTTGCAACATGTGTAGTGGGATCTGGAAGAAGAGATGGGTCAAATACACTGAACTTAATAAAGCCTGGCAGTCTGGCATTTTGGTTTGGTTTCCATGCGGACTGACACAAATGAATATGAATGTATGAGTAAATGATGACATGACATGATCTAGGTCAAGTCTGACTGAACTGTTGATGTTAAATATTGCCATGATGACATCTGTGTTCAGTACAGTGTGGTTGATGACTTTCTTAAGGGTTTCCACTTGCTCTCTCTGCACAAAGTCATTCTTTCCTTACCCTCTATCTGTTGTTTTTTTTCTCAGCACAATGGCAGAACCGAGTGAAGAGAACAGGCTTATCATCAGGTCCACTGATGTATTGTAAGAGATTGTATGAATTGTGCAATTATCCTTCACTTGCATTCTTCAGTCTAAATTAGCTTGCAGGAGTCATACTTACAGTTTATTTATTACTGTATTGGTAGTTTAAGTATGTCAGCATTTACTGTGCATCTCAGTCTAAAACCAGCACTGTTGGTAAAAGGTGGTCCTAAGGTGATCCTGGCTAAAGCTGGGTGCATGATTTGTATAACTATGAAGCTTATACCTTGACATTCATCTTTAACTCTTGAACGCACATCTGAAATAGCTTTTAACCAGGTCTCGACGTTCACGTTTTGGCATGATGGCAGACCAGGTTGAGAGAGTGCCTTTGCTGTGTTTAGTGAATGTAGCTATAACTAACAACTTCCTCACTTCCTCATCCTCACTCCTCCTCCAGGCAATGTTCTTTTCAAGCCTGTCTCTACTCCTCATTGCCACGTTGTCCAGAAGTGGCTAAACAGCGCAATTTAGATTTTTTTTGTTATCAATCCATGTGAGCTTGTATTGTATTTCACATTGTTTCTTCTGCCGGTTAGTTTTGAATGCCAGATAAAAAAAGTGACCAAATCATAAAAAACAAAAAGCCCAAAACAAGCGACTTCAGCCCTTCAATAAAAAGTTATTAAATTACCTCACCAGCCTTCCTTCTTCTTGAGCATGCCTGGCTGCAAATTTGTGATGGAAATTCGCAGGCCACCTAATCAATAAAAAACTATGCAGTGGACACCAGGCTTAAGTTTAGCTCAAGGTCTGAAGAGGTGCTGAGCCCACCGCCCCTGACAGGTTGTCCCAGTGGTTTTGAGGAATGGGTCAAATTCAGACACTGATTTTCCTACAGAAGCATTAAAATGTACCTTAAAGTTCCTGTAGCTAACTTTTTAATTGCAAATCAGTAAAGTTTTCAGCTAAAAATATATGATAAATGCAACACTTTGTGAAAAAAATTAGACCATTTTGTACTGTCTGAAGTGAATAATAAATCCTTTTAGTTCCAATCAGAAGCTGAATGCAGCTCTCTGATTGGCTGTGCTTGGGTGGTCCACTCCAGTTTCACTCTGTTGTTTGTAAAAAGAGGTTTTTAGGCCAAATTGCAACCCAAAATGAATTCACATTGATGTTAATCATGTGTCAAAGGATTTATGAGAGAAAGTTGTCAGATTTAAACGTGCGTGCAGTGTGAAAATCAGCTACCCCCATATTTAATCTACATCTCTAACCTTTCACGAAGGAGCCTAACGCCGCAACTAACAGTTTTGCTATTTGATTAGTTGGACAATTATTTTTTCAAAAAATCTAATAGTTGCTTATTATGCTAAATAAGCTTGATACAGTTCAGCAATTAAATATTACTCTATACATGTACCATGTCATTGCTGTTAAATCTGAGGTTTTTATCCGCTCTTGGCTGTTCTGAAACAAACAGCAGTTAATGATTATTTGACGACTAAATTTGTTGACGTTTTTTATTAGTTGTGATTAATTGATTATTTTGTTGCAGCCTTAGAGTATAACTAACTAACTTTTTTGCTGTTAGGGCTACAACTCGTATTTTTGCCCTTATCTATTCTCTTGTAACATATTCTAATTGTCACACTAACTTTTTACATTTTTACTTCTTAAGTTAGTTGTATTCATCATGTTGTTTCTGAAAAGATTTCAAATCCAACAGCCAATAGCAGACAGAGCCAAGAAGGTGATACAAAACACATGCCCTTAAGCCTGATAGGTATCGTATATACAGCATGACATCGCCCTGAGAAAAGCTGAATGGTGAGACAGATTTCCACTTGTTAAATTCCAGGCTTCTGCTTCAAGTTCACGGCAGTTGCGATTTCCAATTTGCATGTTTTCTTTGTGTGGTGCACCTTGTGTGACTGGCCCATCCTGATACAGATGATTGATGATGTCTGTTGCCGCGCTGTAAGTGGAGCTACTACGGGCTAAGTTCTAACAGAGCTCACCGAGTCTCGCAGCATCCCACTAGGTTACCGCGGAGACCACAGACATCACAGCTGCTGCACAACTCAGCTGGCAGTTAGGCATCGGAAAAGTCCACCATTTGGACCTCTGTCTCTCAACACCTTTTTGCCAAATTGCCTCTTTTTTTTTTTCTTTTTGAACTTTGATGGTCTCTAATGTTAGTTGCTTGTGATTGAAGATTTGTACATGTTCTCTGACCACGTCTATCTGCGTTATGGATTTCTCGGGTTTGGCATATGAAATCATGGAATACACCCCTTGGACCAAATGTTCCAATGCCTTCTCCGAATCATCATAATCAAGTACAGGGAAAAGCTATGCGTCGTTCCGCTCCCCTTTTGGACTTTTTTTTATTCAAATCCCCCAAATTATGAACACTAAACCTTTCCCTCTGCTCGGAGATCCAGCCGTAGTGTCGGTCTGGAGAGAAGAAAAAATGTTTTTCAGGAACTGAAGATCAGACGACCACAAGTTTAATGCATTCTCTGAGCGCTTTTGGAGGCTGTCTTTGGCCCTGCCACATTAGCTTTCATATAGTATCAATATACAAATATACCTAAAGGCAACAAACAATGTGAAGATGAACAGTTATTATTATTTAAATTTTGTTGACCAATTGACTGTGTGCACGGAATTTCAGTTGGCTTGTGTACGTTCAAAAATGCTAACTTCTGTCACACGACCACTTCCTGTTAGCGTTAGCATTTAGACACAAAAACGTCTCTTTTTAATCACACAAATATTCCTCTGATATGTGAAGTCTTTAACATGTTTTCTGTAACATTCACCACAACTGTCTGATCTAAAGAGGATTTATTTGTTCTAAACTGATGGAGTGAAAACCTCATTGAAAAGCATTGCACAGGAAGTGGTTGTGTGTACAGGATGTAGTATATTAAACCAAAACAAGACAAATGCACAATTGAAGTAATATTGCTGGGTTTCAGATGACATCACAACAAATAGGGCTGTGTTATTTTTAACAGATTGGGACAGTTAAATTTAATATTGTTCAAATAGATTTTGTCTTTGTAATACAACAGTTTAATGGGTCTAGTCCCCCAGAAATCACTGCTTTTTAAATTAGTCAAATGCCACAAATGTGAATTCAGCAATTCAGATCAACTTGAACATGACATAATGTATAAGATGAGATGAAACACAATATTAGGTAAAAAAGAAGACAAGTAAGTCACAATTTTAGCCTCATTGTTTATTTTTTATATATATATTTATATTTTTTTATATCTTTGCTGTTTTATAGCTTTGCTTTTTGTAAGAATTGTTTCTCAAAATGTGAAAGTCACTTATGTTTGACAATTTCTGTGTGCCTACCCAAGCTAAATGCACAATCTTGTGGAAAATTTTTTAGCATAAGGTCTTGTCCCATCCCAAGTGCTAATGTAAAATGTTGTATTAATAAAGTACATTTTTACAGTGAATAGAAATCTAAGTAGGTTGTGTTGATGTTTTAGAATGTGATTATCTGGCACAAGCTGTTTTTCCCTATTAATAACATTGCACTTTGACATGGCCATATAATAATAGAATAATTTTACAAATGTTCAATCATCAGATTGAAAATGTCTTTTTATAATACATTAACAAACTGCATACAACCAAAATTCATATTAGCTGCCTCCATTTGTAATAAATTACTAAAGTTGTCAGGTGAATGGAACCTGTTTGATTGGCCAGTTTGTTCCTAATACATTTTAGAATTCAGTGGTGTCACAGAAGACTAGGTTGAGGCAAGACTATTAACAACATTCTACTTTGCCATGAATACAAAAGATTATTTCATAAGTTTAAAATCTGGTGATGTTTGTAAGTGACTAGACACATGAACCTTTTGCTCATTAAAAACAAGGAAAAATAATATTCATATTTATGTTAGCTGCCCTGTACCTGCTTGAAATGTTATTGATCTTTAGAATGCTATGATGTGTTTGTCTGGTGATAAAAATGCCCAGTCAGGATCCCAATGTATAGCTTTCAACAGTCTTTCGACAGTCATACGTTGCATTTCTATTTTTGTTTAATGTGAGCTCCATGTCAGTCACTGGAGCCTCAAAACGGACACTTTTCAATAGCCCCACTCAGCATCAAAGGCCCACACTGCTGCTCCTCTCGTCATAAAGCCACTCCGGGCTCTCTCTGTTTGACTTTCAGGTCAGTTTGTCACCACTACAGCTCCTTTCATCTTCAGCTTTACCAGCTCTACCTGGGATCTGCAGGTGAAATATTACAAGAGTTCAATCTCACAGCCTAAGGTCAGTGAACAAGAGCAGACCTGTGCGGATCAAGGCACTGACTGAGTAATGGTCTAAGAGTAGAGTTTATCTGAATGAATGGTGGTCAGGGAGGTTGTTGAAACGATTTCAAAACACTTGAGATAAGACGTTGCATTTGACGTTTTCTAGGGCTGTAGTACTTAAGTAATTCAATCGATGAATTGGTCTATGATGTCTTAAGCCTTCTACACACTAGTTTTCCCCGTGATGTGCTTCTCCGTGAGTTTGGGGAGGTGTGGCCCAATTCTTGTAAGAGATGTAAGAGATTAAGTCACTCGTCATGTCTGTGGAGTAACTTCGATTCTTGCTATTTACTGCATGGTTGCCAGTCTGTTTATTGTGGATAAAATAAACAGTCAAAATGGTTAATAGGTTTTGAATTAAATAAGTTGTTGAAAAAAATCATGTCTTTATTTAGGCAATTTTTATCGAGACTTTAGTATTGCTTTTTATTTGTAGATTTGAGTTTTGAGTTTCATGTTTGATCTGGTCACGTGACACGGCAGAGTGGTTTCTTCCTGAGCCTGTCCCTGCTGTGCTCAAAAGCTGGCACTTGGTTCTGCTTTAAAGGAGTGGTTTTTGAAGGAAGGACCATGGCAATTGGGACACAACCATAGTCCTACCAACGTGCTGTGGGTCTTCCCCGGGCCTCCTCCTGGTGGGTTGTGCTTGGATGGGAGGCATCCGAAACAGACGCTTAAGATGTCGAGGTGACAACATTGACGATGAGAAACGATTAATAGCATACTGTGACAATTAGTCCTGTTATAAACTAGTGGTACTTTTTCAGAAATTTGCATGAGAATAATTGAGGCCTGTTATTAGTTTGTTTTAACATACTCACATGCCTTAATTTATGACAAAAAAACGTTTGTTTCATTTTTGGCTTGAGCATTTCTTGTGTTTTGGGTTTATTTAAACATGAATGACCTGAACTGCGGCAGCGTAAATGTGGTTAGTCAACACAATCAGAGTCATAACCGCGCAAAAATCTTTCTTAAGAAACAGACTCTCTCTTTTAATCTATTTACGTTATGGTCAAGATTCTCCATTCAAACTAGGACAGGGCAATATCGTGATAAAAATTTAATCGTGAGCTCATCCCTGTGACAATCTGCTTTTTTGATGAAATCGTCATATCGGGATTTCCCATTTCTATATTTAATCCATCTGTTCAAATACTTATATACTACCACTACAAATACTGTTTTTTCTAATCGATTTTGTTTCAACCTTAGAGTTTTCTTTTTTACAGCAATATTTTGCTTTTTTTTTTTTTTCAAAGTCTCTTATGAATTTTGAAGGTTGTGATTTTTTTTTTTGGGCTGCATTTTCAAGTCATAAAAGAGGTGGATTTGAGCTATTTTTCAGGGTAGGTTTAAAAGTATAATGAACTTTTGTCATATTTTCATGTCTAAAAGCCGTTAATAATGTTAAAAATGGCTAGAAACTTGTTTTGTGAAGATACACAATGTTCTATTATTTTTAATATTTTTATATTGAAGGATTGAAGTCGTTTGTTTTGGGATTGGTTGCTTGTTTTTCTCTGAAAATCTGCCAACACTGATCAGCCTATTACGGCTGGATTTAGACATTGACTGTGAAAAAACAGATGATTGTATTTACCACATACAATTTATTGAAAATAGACAATTCACAAGAATCGTGATAAAATTGAAATCGTGATCTGGCTCCAAGAAAATTGTGATATTAATTTTTGTGCCATATCGCCCAGCCCTAATTCAAACTTTGCAGTGCTCTGTTTAAACAACCCATCTTCTCGACCTTCCATTACCACGACAACGCGGCTGTACCTCCAGGTCACAGATCTGATCATAGTTTGATTATTTTTAGCCTTTTAAAATATCAATTTCATTGGAGAACGGGCTGTGGTGAAAGGCAACAAATTTACTTCAAATCTGAAGGTCATTACTAATAAATGTATATACAATTTACAAATTGAAAACACAGACATTTACACAAGACTAGGATTACAGGAGGATGTCTGAGTTGGGTGAAAAACAGGAGGTCAAATTCGGTGGAAAAATTATAGACATTTTTACAGAAACTGATAACTCGCACAGAACTAGAAACTCAATTGTGAATATTCCGACACGTGGTTTTAGCTCCGATTACCTTATGGTTAGGCATTTCCAGTGTAGCTTCCTTGCACAAACATGCTCCTCCGCACATAGGATATTGTCGTTTTAAGACCTATAACTCAGGGGCTAAACCGTGTCTAGTCAGATAAAAGGAAGCAAAGTGAGCAGTTGTGGAAAGATGTATTCAACAGGCACATACTTGACGGGAGCGAAGAAACCTCCCTGTCAGAACAAGGACAACATTTGATAACGCAGCGCTGTAAAGTGAGAAGATGGAGCCAGTACGGGCATTTCTCTGGAACTCCGCCTAGGGTTTTCCCGTTCGATAGCCAAAATCATTGCGTTTTTGGCCGCAAACCGACAGAGATATGACAGTTAAATTCTCCACTTTCAGCGCGTTAAGCTTTTGTCAAAACACGTGTCTCGAATGTCTTTTTAGAACTGTCATTGACCCGCCTTGTGTCTTTTACTGTCTTAATTATTTTTCGATGATTGTTACAAAAGTCCGAAACCCTATTTGTTAGTTACTTCATTAGATTTGCCTGGAAAAAAAACAACATCATCTGCATTTGGACAAGAATAACAGTGTCAGTTATTTACTTGTTTTAACTGACTATTCTGGAAATATTGGACTGTTGCATACCGAAACGGGACAATAACTGCCTGTTTTAGAATGAATTACCCGCTTTATAGTGCAAACATGGATGTTTATCATGTTGTCTTTAGTGAACACAATTACATCCACACAAAATTTGCCTTTTTCAGAATATGACAAAGTTCCTCCATCTAGACTTTTTTTAGTGCTTTGCCCAGACAGACCCAAAGAGTTCCCAATGTGCTTCTAACTGTCACAACAAACCACAACAAAATAATTATTGAAACAATCAATACCTAGTATATAAATGTTAACTAAACTGATAACTAAATAAGTTTTGACTCAAATTGAGTCATAAATGCAGAAGAAACAAGAAAGACAAGAAAATAAAGCGGGAAATGTGTAGCCTATTTTTAGCTTTTACACACTTTTGTACACAAATGTAACCAGTGCCACTGATTACTGGAAGGATTACTTCTAGACTTAATAAATATAAAAACTGGCAGAACCCTTGACTGTTGCAGTTTGTTTAATGTAACACAAATTTGATTGGAGAATCATTCACTACAAATAATAATTTAGTTAATCTGTTAAAAAATAGTTGTAGTTGAGTGTTAAATAGACTGCATGGTCATAGTCACAGAGTGCACGATAACATAATGACTTCCTAATAACACGATCATTGGTTCAAATCCAGAATTTGGAACCAAATCAACATCTCACGATCCTGTGTGCAATTTGCATGTTCTCCCCATGTTACCATGGGTTCTTTCTAGGTATTCTGGTTTGCTCCCACCTTCAAAACCATGCATGTGTTGGTCAACTGGCAACAGTTAGTGAGTGAATGAGAGAGTGAATGTCTGCCTGTATGTGTCTGTTTCTATGTGGTACCCTTGCAATGAGTTTGGAAATGTCCAGGATGCTCAAAAGCCCAAAGTCAGTGGGATTGACTGAGGTCAACCGCGATCCCAAACGAGAACAAGCGGTAGACAAATTGACATTTTGATAAAATTGAGAAGAAACCTTTTAACGATGTGGACAATTCACACTGAATAAGAAACACAGACGTCGCTCGCAGTTATTATAATTTACTTCAAGTCCCAGTGAAAGGGTGACCTGGCTTGACCAGATTGATTTTAGCAATATTTGTGATTTTCACAAAATCTTGAGAATCCATTTGGAGCAATCCTTGCTATACGGTTGAAAGTCACAGTGTGGTAGCCTGGTCTCAAAGAAATGCCTGTCTAATGCAGGGTGTCATATGTACGCAATGTCTATTTAATGTGTTGCTGCCCCAGTTCATTTTTATAGTGAATATAAAGATGTGTTATTATTCATAAATAGTATCAAAATACTCATCTTGACCAACTCTGAGCCTCAGACCTAAGCTTACAACTTTTGTAACTTTAGACTTACTTATCCATTAAACCCCCAAATAAAACCTCCTGTGTATCCGCAAAACGTGTCTTTAAAACACCTGAAAAATAGGCATGTAATAGACACGCCAAGGAAGAAGCGTTGTCATGACACCCTATTTTTTATGTGGTACAGGCAAGCAATCCACGAGAACATGACAGGTTTGAGGAGAAGCGCATATACAAACATGTATATACAACATATATTAACAGAATTATGGGTCTTCTTTTGAAAAACGTGCACATAAACGCGATGCATGCATTTGTAGACAATTTTCTTTTTTTTTTTGCTCAGTTGAATTTAACTTTCGCTGGAGTCAACCCTCAGACTTGATAAATAAAATATGTTGCACTAAACAAAAAAACAGAGCCAAAACACATGTGGTGTAGTGACAAAACAATAATAATTTGCAGACTTCCGACATTGGCTGCGCTCACTGTTCTAAAACTCGAAACCGTTGAATCCATATTTTATAATCCGTGTTTTATTTGTTGTTGAAGGCCTTGACTAGGATTAATTTACGTACTTTCCCCACACCGATCATCTGTGGCAGGCTCTCGTGTTGCTGCTTTGAGGACAACAGAAAGACACACTGGCATGGCTCCTGTAGTTTCTCGGAATCAGTTGCTGGTCATTTGTGGTGAAATTATATCCCGCAGAATCCGAGTACAACAGCTCAGTCCAACCGAAGGCTAATAATGAATGGACTAAAAAAATAATTTGAAACGACCACACGATTCCATTGTTTTCCTATTTTGACAGACTTGATATACAGCTCTGTGAACATTTTTGGAGGTGTCAAAAAGGTATTTTCCCAGTGTTGTAACTGAATAAGGAAGAATGATGTGTTGGGTTTGATGAGATTTTCCAGAACAAGATTACACTATAGAGGGCAGGGCAATATCATATTGTATACTGTATATCTTCGGTAGAGAAAAGGTAGGTTAGAGATATTCAGACTACAACCCGTTTTCCACAGTTATGAGGGAGTGAGACACAAATTAACAATATTATGATCAGCGATATACGTGTCTGATATTAAAGACGCTATACACAATTTTTTTAACAATAAAATAACTTACGATGAATTTCTCCAAAGCACAGAGATCTTGTTAACGTATATACTCAGGTGCAAATGAGTCTGCATGGTCCTGATAACGTCTAATAATGTCCCGTTTGGTTAACATTGTGTGTGATGAACATTTTGGAGGCTCAGAATGCATCAGTTAAGTGACTGATGTAGGAAGCTGTGGCTCAAACAGGCTACTAAGACATGGGTGGATCAGAACTTAAAGCTGAAACAATTGAGTAAAAGTCAGTACACAAAATCCTATATGCGAAGTTAGTGTTTGGAGTAGGGATGCACTTTTTCACTTTTTTCTTTAACCGTTAGTTGGAGCGTTTCACGGTCAGTAGTTGGTTAACCGGTTTTGTAAACGCAGTACTTTTTATTGTTGTTATTTTCACTGGACGTGTTATAATTGAGCACAGCAGCGCTATGAGAGTGAACGCAGAGCAGAAACAGCGATAGGCCTTTGAATTTGGCACAACACGACTGAATAAAAACCTCTATAAACACTGTTTTAATGCACTGTTGCACTATGTATTTAATAAAACTACTCAAGTCACGTTTTAAAGTTGCTGGCTGCTAATTTTAGCTGCTTACCTTTGATAGCTGACCAAATCTGAGTAATCCAGTCTGTTCTCTTCTCCAACGTAAAATCCAAGTGAATTAATCCTGCATGATTGATATTAGTCCATAAACACTGCAGTGTCACGCAGGTTTGCTCAGTTATGAGATAAACAGTGTTTATGTAGTTTTAGCGATCTTTTTTTTCACTCTGACAAACGCAGAGCTGTTCAGGGGCAGTTATCGCCATCTGCTGGAGCAACTGTGTCAGTTAACCGGTGAAAGACGTCTCACTCGGTTACGCCATTAGTCACCATTAACAGGTTAATCGATTAACCATGAACATCCCTAGTTTGGAGCTAGCATTCTGGAGGCTCTAGGTCAGGAATCTACAACCTCTAACTGCCTCTAAAGGGAACTTAACACTTAACACAATGTTTTACAAAATTAAATGTGTAGAGTCACAAAAATGATTTTGAAGGCAAGACTAATAAGTATGTTTCACTTTTCATTCTGCAATGCACCTGTGCGTTTGGTCAATACATTTAGGAATGATATAACCAGTATATATCCACTAAATAACTTCTCATTTAAAAGAAACACAATGTTTTATTTAACCTTTATCTTATCAGGAAGTCTCTTGAGTTAAATCTCTTTCAAAAGATCTGGTCAAGAGGCACCACTGTGCAAAAATGTAACTTTTTCTAGATTCGTTTTCTAGATTCTCAATCAAATCTCAAAGAGCTGCTGATGTCATTAAAGAGCCGCAGGTTGCAGACCTCTGATAGGTGAACTCTGTTGTGGATTTTTAAAAAAGGTCTTCAAAAGTGAAACAAGAAGAAGCAGTTCGTCTGAATCACATAGGCACGTGCACTGGATTAACCTGCGCTGTCCCTAATAAATCAACGCTTTTTGATTCAGACCTTATTTAAAAATCCACAACAATATTGGCGTTGTTGGCAGGATGCACTAAAGTACAAATTAATCTTAGCAGTTAGATTTTTCCACAACAACTCGAGTGTGGGGCTCTTCCTAATCAAGACGCTGCAGATCTTTTACGCCCCACTCACCTGTCGCTATATTTGGCAATTCTCTACTTTTCACAAAACCGTAAACTTAGCCAAATCGTCTATTCTAACCCCAACCCCAATTCTAACCCCAACCTAATTCATCTTCAGGAACAAATTTTTTGAAAAAATAAGCATTTGCTAGAATAGAGGTGCCTATATAGGGCGTCTGATGTCAGTTTGTTGTTAGTTTGCGATTTATAAAAAGACAACGTGACCAAAAAATTTCAGCTTTGTGTCTCGAAGGTTTCAAAGACAAGGCAGAACAAGATTTCAGCTTCAGAGAAATGAGAAATGATCAAGCTCGTGTACGTTTGTGTTGTATTCGTACGTACACTTTCGGTAAGAATTTGACGCAAAGTTTTATAAATGAGAGGTAGTCCCCGATCTGCGGAGACTGTTTAGTTGTTTTACTTTCTTTATGTTCAGGTTGAATTGTTGCTGCCAATTTTTGTGCTATTTTGCCTAGACCTACTTTTGCGATACTTCTAATACTGATTCTTTGTAGTATTTCATCTTATATCAAGTAGAAAGATATTATACCTCCTGTAACTGTACAACTCTGACCTCATTTGAAACGTGCAATAACATTCTCATTCAGTGAAGTGCAGGTTTTCCTATTGGAAGAAAGTATTTGTAGTGCGTTCAACTTCTCTTTCATCTTTGTTTATGGAGTGAGACTGAAAAATGGCGCTTTGACATATGGGCTTCGAGTGTTGGCTAATACCATTATTTAAAGTGCTAGCTTCATAAAGACAGTCAAAAATTCATTCATCAAAACTAAGGCTTGTTCAAACGGCACAAGTGGAAATGACACGGCTCCACCAAATATCATCAATCACCACAGCACAGCCTGAGGGTTTCCTCTTTGTGGAATACTTTTCTTTTTCATTGTTCGGCTTTCGGGCAACTAGTCATCGCAGATAAGTTATCATACACGCCAGCTAATGGTTACTTACACAGTTCTTTGTGCTGGAAACCATTTGCAGTGAGGAACGCTAAATTAGAATGAAATGTCTTCAGAATTATCGCAGTGAATGTGGATAGTGACTATTGTAGCATTGTAGTAGAGTTAAAACATATCTATGTCTAAGAGCAACAGTAAATATAAGTCTATAAGTCTCTACTTACAGATGCACTGTGTACCTTTTCAACCAAAACAGACTTGATTAGAAGCATGTTTTGTGATTTAGATGTCTCTTTCTGTTTCTATGGAAAACAATTCTTTTAGTATTTTTGTTTTACATTATAGTATAAGAATTATGTTCTTATTATGTTGTAACTTTCTGTGTAGTTGACTTTTCATCTCCAGAAAGTTACACAGTTATCTTCACACCAGATTGATCTGTGTCTGAATTGAGTTCTACACATTATCCATCTGAAACGACTTATACGGAATGCTGTTGGGAAAAAACAGAAAGTCATGGCAATATTTAAATCTGATTGTCCAAAGCATCTGAACCCAGATGTAATGATTTTTTGTTCAAAAACGCACAAATGTCGTCTGTGTGCAGGTTTTTAAAGTCAAAATAGTTTGTTATTCTGTCAAAATCTGACGAGTTATGTCCGTCAGTGCCATCGTGTTTATTTTTGTTTGAATGTGCACTTCCATCCACAACACAATGTGATTGTGATTGGTCCGGATAACCTTGGCCGTCTTTAGAAGAACCTATCTGGAGGGGTCACTCCAGATGGGTTCTTCAAATTTAGTGAAACTCACAACTAAAGTGCGAATCCATCTGGTTGAGCCAGGTTATCATTAAAGATTTTATTGACCTTAATTTAACCAGGAAAGTCTCACTGAGATTCAGAATCTTTTTGACGGGAAGTCCTGGGAGACATAGACATTGTTAAGAGGTAGGGGAAATCAGAGTACCCGGAGGAAATCTATGCAGACATGAGGAGAACATGTAAACATAGAAAGACCCCAAGTAGACTGGGAATTGAACCCAGAACCTTCTTGCGACCTTCTGTTAAAATTGCGTTGCCCAATATTAACAGAAATATTAAAATTTGTACATAATATTTGTTTGATAAAATAACTGACTGATAAAGCAAACAAAAATGGATGAAATTTAACAGTTTTGCATCAGCACAGATGTATTGACAAAGTATCCATTTGAGTAAAAATTAGTTTGCAGTTTCCCATGAAATAGAACATTTTGTTTATCGCACTGACTACGAGCGTGAGCAGAGTGAAAGTGAAAGTGAAAGTGCAAGGTAATAGGTGGTTTTATACAATTTCAGTAAAGTGATTACTATTAGTGACTGCTGCTGCTGAATAATGCTATACCAGATTTTTACTGTCTGAAATATGTAGACATTTTAAAACATTTCACATCAGATGCATGTTTGCTCGTTTACTTCGTGTTCTTTTCACATAATTCAGAAGTTAGCAAGGTAAGGCTAACGGCTAAATAGAAGCAAAATGCACTAGTATTAGACATTGACAGGACACCACAAACTAAATACGATACATACTCTGACAATAAAGTATCTGAAGTCTTTTAGCGTTCTTTTGGTACTGTCGTTTAAAGTCAACTAAAAGAGTAAATGAGAGTAAAGGTCTTCTGGGGCTTTCGGACTATTTTGTGCAGAGAAAACCAAATTGTGTGTTAAATACCACAATGGCAATTCAAAGGACAATGTTCAACCCAGAAGTTAATTTCCACAAAACCAATGACCCGCAGTCTCACAAGCAGTAAACTGGCAGTTAAACTCAATTTGAGGTCCTTTGACTAAATCAGTCAGTACAAACATAAATCAACTCAACATAAAAACAAGTTCCAACCAAGCTATGAAAAATTTGCCCCCAAATATTCAGCTCTTGGTAAAAGGTCTGGTGCTTTTCAACTTAGCGCAGCGTAGCATTACCCTAAAGTGCAGATTCACTCAATGGGCAGCCAAATAGCAGATAGCATGGGGATAAGAGTGTGGAAATGACGCGTGTATTGTGTTATGGTGGAGCGGAGGCGGATAAAAGGCCTATGTTTTAGCACATCATCATGTGGGCAGCTCTAATCCTCCGGGCCGCTCTCCATCACAGTGCACAGACAACAGAGCCGTGTTCGCTAGGCCTGGTGTGACAGTACATACGTCAGTTAGACAGTGTGGTCAGTGCAGATCACGGAAGGTCAGACTCCACTTATCTGCTCACCATTAGAGTGTATGGAACTGAAGAGCGTGATGCTAACTAGCAGTGGTGGAGACTGACTCATTTCTCTGGAGATGTTATGGTCAGGTCGTGATATTTAGGGAAACCAAGGTAAATATCATGTTTGTTTTTGTGATTAAACATCTAATTCCATTTTAAAACCACTATATAATATAACATGTATGTCAATGGAATAGAGTCAATTATACAATGCATTCCAAATCAGAAATGCATTTATTGTGCAAATAACAACTTAAAGGTGCACTGTGTAACTTTTTGGGCGAAAATAGACTTAAATAAAAGCCTGTTTTTGTCATTTAGATTTCTTTCTTGCACTAAATAAATAATAAAAATATGCATCTTTACTTTGAGCAAGCTTGTGCGGCCACAAATTGACTGTTATTTGTCATTTTTCACGTTTGTTTCCAAAGAAAAGTGGTTAGTATAGTTGTATTTTTTCACATCATGTCATAAAATGCATCTAAATGTCCCAAAGTCTGGGTTTAATTTTCTAATTCTAGCGAACTGTGCAGTTGACTTTCCACCTCCAGAAAGTTACACAGTGCACCTTTAAACGTGGGGTAGCTGATTTCTACACTTCAAACACGATTTAGGTTTTAAATCTGACAACTTTCTCTTCTAAATCCTTCAACATATGGTCAATATTGACATATAGTAATTTTTGGTTGCCATTATGGCTTATAAACTTCTTTTTGCAAACAGCAAAGTGAAACTGGAGAGGAGGACCAAGCTTAGCCAATCAGAGAGCGGCATTTTTCACCTTCATAAGAACCAAAATTCTTTTATATTAAATTCAAACAGTACTCAGTAGTCTCATTTTTGCATTTGTCATACACTGTAATTTCAGCGCACCTGAATAGGCTATAAGCTGCACCCACTAGATTTAAGTAAGAAAAATGATTAAGTACATATAGGCCACACTTGTTAATAGTAAGTCTATGAGAATCTATCATTTTGCTGCATTGCCTTATAAGCCGCATAGTTCAAATCTTGTGAAAAAAGTAGAGTCTTATAATCCAGAAATTACGGTACTTTTTTGTGGAAAGCACAAAAGTTACAAATCTTTAACGAAAAATGTTAGTTACTCCAACTTCAACAATTTTATGTGACTATAAATTCATGCCAGGTTCTAGATCTTCATCAGCCAGTATATAATCTTATTAAATCCAATTAAAGACACAAACATATCAGCTGGATTGATATCATGAGACCAATACCAGAAACAACTAAACTTCATGGATCGGCGCTGATATCCGATTCTTGTACTGGATCAGTGTATCGCAAATTCCAACTGTTTGGTACTCATCACTTGCATAGTCCCATTACATTGCTTTGTAGAGCTAGCCAGGGTGCTTCTTCTAGTCTGCTTCTGCATTATTGTTAAAGAAATTATTCTTTTAAACTAAGTTGTCAAAATATGAAATGTATGGTATTGTTTAGTTATGTGTATTTGTGATGCTGACAAGGACGTGTGCATATGAGTGGAACAGTCTGATAAAAAGAGAAAAAGTGAAAATAACTACATGCTGAATCCACTGGGCTTCTTCAACTGTAACCTAGATGTTTGTCTCTAAACTCAGCTATAGACACATTTGTTGTAACTTTATGGATGTGACTTTCTTTAATAAAAAGCTGCATGTTGGTCAAAGAAGTTGGAGAAGTCTGCACAAATGTTTGGGGCAAATGGTATTTTCCCACCTGTGAAACTCATGTATTTCTTTATTATAATACTGTTTATTTGTGTTTATAGAGCTATTGATTCTTTGACGGTTTTATTTTGGTGTTATGTTTCAAGCAGCGAGGCAAATGTGACAAAAAAAAAATGAAATGAAATTGAGGTTTGCAAGCTCCAATCTTATGACCGGGACATGGCTCATAGCTCACTGTCCAGCATGTGTCTGAGACTGAGGGGGTGTGTCTGTGTTTGTGTGCTGACGTGGCATGGGGTCATCCCGGGCCCCTGTATGTTGTGCCTGCTGCTGGTGCTCAGTTATCAGTAGGATCTCTGCGTGTCTGTCTGCTCCGCTGTGCTGTGGACGCAGAAGGAAACAGGAAGCCAGAGGATCAACAGTAATCTCACTGTGCGCTTTGTCTGACACTATCCCAGGCCCATCACAGTCTCTTCTGCCCAGGCAGCAGCGCCGCAGGACAGTTCTCCAGCCAACAATCACACAGTCCAACCACCACCAAGGTGTGTTCAAGGTCTGCCTTAAGAGACTGAGCGCAGAAAGTTTTAGCTGTGGTTTGATCAGCAGATATGAAGCACTACTTATACTATAAAAATACACTTTACTTCAGGGTCATAATCACAACAGCTCATAGAAGTCATGATATCTCCAGTGATATGATGTGGGGACTGATGATGAGAAGCTAGAAGAAAATGTTCCTCTTAGATGAAACAGATGCAAAAGAGTGTCCTGGCATGAACTTCCAACTATCATAATATCCAAATAGTAGAAGTTTTCTTGCATGTACACTAAAGTGTACACAGAGCTGCTGGGAAGGAGCATGAATGCTTGTTTTAGCAGGTCTTGGTATTCTGTTTCTCTGTCCCTCCAGGACATCAGTCATGTTCAAGTTTGAGATATTTTCTTTTCCTTACAGGCAGTGTCTGGTCTGTAGTTGTTGCAATAACTGCAACATTAACTGCCTCTGTAATAGTTTTAGGGAGGTGCAATTAATCACTTATTGTTGCATCAAGCTTTTCTTAAATGACCTAATTGTGGAAAAAATGTGGTACGTTTCATGCACTCACATGTTTCTCAAAGTGAAATAGTTGCCAGTGGCATGGGGTTAGAGAGACTCGTGGCCATACCTGCATGTCAAAGCCTGATCCCGTCAGATCTCAGGAGCAAAGCAAGTTAGGGCCGGGTTAGTAGTTGGATGGGAGACCGCCAGAACATCAGGTGCCACAATGGGACGACAGTGGATTGTTATTGTGTCCTTGGGCAAGACACTTAGCCAACAACGCCTCAGTGTCTACACTGGGTGTGTGGATCCTGGATTGTAAAGCACTTTGAGTGCCTTGAAAGGTAGAAAAGTGATATATAAACAATATAAATTTACTAATGCGATCCTCAAGATGATATGCAGCGTGCGAGATGATGTCTGAATATAACTGTAATGTGCATTTATCAGCTGGGCACTAACTATTTGAACTACAGTTCCCACAGTGTGCTGCAAACAGCACTGGGGGGGTCTCTGCTTTGCCATAGAGACCAAGAATGCTAAACAATATAAGAATTATAATATAAAATAATAATGTTTTTTTATTTTGCCATATTTTAAAAGAGTCACCCAAGTCTAACTCTTTTCATTTCGGCCCTAGCTCCATTTGAGTTTGAGACTTCTGGATTAGAGCCTTGTTCTTCTTGTAAGATGCGACGTGACAGTTCCAAATGTTTAAAAATAAGTAGGCACACATAGAAATAGTCTTTCTGAAACAGTGACTCAGAAAAAAAAAAATCTACATTTTAAAACAATCTCAATCAAAACCTTGGAACAAACTGCAATTATAAGTGGTGACTTCATGACTTAACAGCTCCATAGGATTGATCTCTTTTAACTCAGTATTTAAGCAATTAAGCATTTTAATGAAACTAGGACAGCTACAAAAAATATTTGATGAATTTTTGAAAAGGTTTCAAATTTGTAAATAATTCTTGCTATTTAATTAACCGTCCATTCAGCACGCTGCATAGAACAGTCTCCAATAGAAGTTATTCAATAAGCCTTCAGTTACCTCAATAACTGATTAGTTGTGACTAATGATTACGGTAAAAATGTTTATTATTATTAGTATTTTTTAGCAGCCTCATTATAAACAATTTTCAGAAACTTAATCCACACACAGATTCCTTTTGTCACACACACACACATACACACACTCAGTGCCATGTGCATGAGTCACATTGATAGTGCCAAACTGTTCCTGGTCGCTGTGTCTTGCACACAGAATGCTGAGCCCAGTTCTGGTAAAACAATATTATTTTATTGTACAGGAACATGGCTGTGCTAATTCCTCGAGCTGCAAACCTCATGGACCACAGCTTTGTCTGTAATTTTCTGGGAGCATATGTTCATAGCAACGGTACATAAAGCGGAACGGAAAACAGTAGTTCAGAGTGCATTAGTCAGTTCTGTGATTGGTATACAAAGACAGGGGTTTTCCTCCAGCTTTCCCCTCTTCACATGCAGACGCTGCCCCTGCTTTGGCTACAATTACATTTCATTCTTTTGGTGTGTTTATTATATTCTACAGAACACAACATCATCCAAACTATTCATGGGAGATTTTATATGGGTACAGATACTGAGGCAAAACAAAATTACAAATAAACTGTAACCATATTGTTCCACATACTGGTAGTGGATTTAGAAAACAAAAGTTACATTTCCATATGTCCAATGAGAAAATGAGTGTGAATGGCTTTTGTGAAAGTTTAGAGAATGACTGGTCTTGTTTTGAAGTTTTTAAACTTGTAAGCTTTAGATGTGATGAAGGGTAAAATTGTGGCATCTGTTTTGAATATACCGTAATTTCTGGGCTATAAGCCGCTACTTTTTCTAAGCTTTGAACACTGCGCTTATAGCATGCAGCAAATTATAGATTCTCATAGACTTGCTATTACAGTGCGGCTATATATGTATTTATATTTTCTTACTTAATCTAGTGGGTCGGCTTATATTCAGGTGCGCTCTATAGGCAGAATTACAGTATTCATTTATGTGAAGAGCTCTAAAACTGTCATTGGTGGTGTCTAACTTTGTGCTGGTGGTCATGTGCACTGAGTTACGTTACTCAACCATTAAAACATACATTTGACTTAAGTGTACACTTAATGACTTTTCCCGTGGAGGCTACAGTACTTGCTTATCACCTTAGATATGTTATTTCTTTGCCTGCAGTGTTGCTTTAGAGCAAATTAGTTCTAAGTCCTCTTAGACCCCTCACATGTGTTGTACCCTGAATATGAGCTACTGAGCTCAGGGAGGAGGTACAGGGTACCACTGTGTCGAAATAACAGATACAAGCATTCATTTGTACCAGTTTCAGTAAAACTGTTAAATCAAAAATGATGTAAGGAGGGATGTATTGCATCTTGTTTTTGTTTTTTTTTTTGTTGTTTTTTGTTTTTTTGTGTGTTTTTTGTGGTACTGTGTCTTTGGTGTGTGCAGCAGCCCTTTTGGTCCAAGAAAAATTTCTCCCTCGGGAGACAAATAAAGAAACCTTGAACCTTGAACCTTGAAGTGAACAGCACAGGTCTGAGTTGAGGGTTTGATGAGGAGCCTGAGAAGTGCCAGCTTCCAAAGCGAGCCGATTCATTTGGTCTTTGGAGCGCCTTTAGGAGAGTAGGTACACTTTATCAATCCATTGAAAGAAAATTCTTTCTCTGCATTTCAGCAGAGGAGTTTTCAGGAACTGTGAGCTGCCATGTACATCACTCTGGTCTCTCCATCTCCATGATGGCGTGGTGCAGTCTGTGGTAGAATCTAAAGTGATTGATGGTACAAGTAAGAGAACAGCTCCTCTCAATGTCCAGATGACAGGATAGCTTATACTGCCATGAAAAGAATTATTAAAAAGCAGTGTAAAATGAACCAGTTGGGGGGATACATGGATATGCCGTTGAACAGTGTAGACACAGAATGCAATTGGCAAACTGTTCATCAGAAAAAGTGTCACACTCAATACATTCTCATCACAAACAAAACTACTTTTAGTTACTTGATGCACTGCAGTACATCTTAGCCTCTTAAATGTCAGTCCAGATTACAACAGTTTGTGCAGCTTAGACATTTGTTGCTGCTTCGGTGACCCACTAGACAGGAAATCATTCTTGGACAAGGGCATAGAAAACACCACTTTATTTTTGACTGCATTGCTTCCCACTTGGGTCTCCTTTTGCTAGTTTCCTTCACATCCTCACCACCATGTCCAGAGACTGTGGGTGCCACAGAGGTCAGTACAGCATCAGCTAAACCTTTTTATACAGTGCTGCAAAGTCTTATGTTGCGGGCATAAATCTCCCCTGCTGTGTCATGTGAATTTGTCTGGTGGTGCACTTGCCTCAAAATCTAAACACAGATCACAATTTTAGTGGCCAGCCACTACATCTCCAGTTTTCTTTTTGTGTCTCCAATGGTCAAAGATATGATGGACGTTACACAGAAGGCAAGTGGCCAAAACGATGTGGTCAAAACAAGTGAAGGCCAAGTCAGCAGGCTTCAATCCTGCTTTTTCTTATTCAAAAATGTTAGCTAAGCTTTTCTAAGATGACTGTACCTGTAGTTACAATGACTACCCTCCTATAGATAGTGGAGCAGACACTTGCCTCCAAAGTCCATTAGACATCTGGTTTAATATTTCCCCATTCTTCTTTCCTGAATGTTTCCAAGTTCATTGAGGTTTTTCTGGTCACTCCAATTTTCCACTGGCAGCTTGCAGAGGCAATCCCAGGGTGGTTCCTCCTGGAGGGCTGTCAGGACTCTGGGGCCAGCCTCTTAAGGGCTCACTGCTGCAGCCATGGGTGCGTTTTCTACTCCACATTTCATCAATCACATAGTGCTTGCTCGGGCCTGCTCGTCCTGTGGTTATGACCATACCATTATGCTACACACGCCAACACAAAAGAACATCCAAGTTGTGGAGGGGCCAGGCAATTTATCGATATTTTCTTTGTTTATACCTTGTTTTAAAACAATAGCTGAGCTATTGCTTGTTTGTTTTAATGTGAGGCGCTGTGATTAATGTTCATAAATTAGTGCGATTGTGCCGCTAAAGTCAAACCCACAGCAGAAATCAGAAGCGTCTCACCACTTTTCTATTATCATCCTCATCATGAGCAGCTCAATGGGCTCAGAGCGCTCTAACACTAGAGTTGTGCAGGGACCCACCCTTTCTCTGGAACAGGCCTTTCTCCTGTTTTTATCATTACACTGTTTGTGAGCATGTGCAAATGTGTTTTGACCATCGAACTCAGGCGGATGCGTGTCAGGGTGGAGGGAAGTGTGAGTGCATATTTTTATGAAGCAGTGGCCGCTGAATGGCTGCGGATGCAGGGTAAGGTTTGTGTGTGTGAGGGGGTGGGGGGCAGTAGTATGTTACCACACCAGACCAGAGAAACAAGTGGTTGTGATTCAGACGAGCTATGGTGCAGCTCTGCAGGCACAGCACTGCCAGCATCGGAAATGAACAGTGGCTTTGGGTGAAAACAGGTCCGAGTTCAAAAACAGCTCTGAGATTGGAGTGAGGTGCAAGAGGAGCTTCTGCAGGAGCAGAGGAAATGAAACTGACACGGCTGCACATGGAGCAGTTTTTAGCCTGAAGTGAGCTAATGCTCACTTTGTCCACAGTTGGGAAGATAAACAGGTTTTATTATCTCGTTCCATGCAGAGTGTGGCCATGACCAGGCCTGACTCCAGCTCACACCAGCAGCTCCACTCTATCTGACCACACTGCCCATAAAGGCTGCAAAATAAGCAGCAATTTGACTTCAGTTACTTTTAAAATGGTTATGGGTTTATTTGGTCAAGATTTATACAAACCATTCACAATTATTCTGCTGCAAGTCTGTTCTTTACAGGAAAGAATTCATTTACTGTACAGAAAATGTTTTTAGGGGCTAAAGTCAGGCTCCTCTTAGTATATAATGTAAGTATAGAATTTAAGAGCAGTAGAGAATATACTGTAACTTAGGCTTATTCTTTTGTCCGTAGATAACAGTAAAACTTGGTTTCACACTTGAATCCTGTGTGGTCAGTCATAAAATGTATGGAAACCTTTCAGTCTATGAACAGATTGTTGCCAAACTGATTAAAATATTCCTTCTGCTAGAAACTATAAATCACAAAGAACTTTATAAGTCTCAGAAGTTCCGTAAAAATGCATTTTGCCTCGAGAAAAAAAAAAAATTGCATGTGAGTACATTACACAACATACATCATAATACTTACAAAACATTCCTTTCCAGCGGCTGAAGGCCCCTGAAACACTTTGTGGTTAGCCTGGTTGTGCTGGCCCCTTCAGATTACTGCCAGTCGAGGGGAGATGGGAGCAGCAGTAGCCTGCAGTGTGTTTTAAAGAGGCCTTTTAAGACACAGCCCAAATCTATCCATTAGGAAAGTGCAAGAGTCACACAGGTATTGAGCAACACACAGCTATCACTTCAGTTATGCAAAGTTAGAAAATAGGAAAATCTTTTCCCTTCATTTCTGTTTTTTAGCTGTGCTGTGTGTGTGTTATGTTTTAGTGTGTACTTGCACATTTGGTGTGTGTTATGGTTTTAGAGTATACTTTACAAAAAGTGTAAATACACGCACATCTGTTGCAGTAAATGGATGAAAGAACAAGCCCACACACCATCTTTAAACTCCAATTTTAATTAGACGGACAAGGTTTCGATCCATACAGGGTTGACCTGAGAAACATTCTGTGTGAATCGAAACACTTTAGGGCAGGTTAGGGCAACAATTTTTCATCGAGGGCCATATCAGAATCCAGATAACCAACCAATGACCAAGTCAGTGGTGTAACAAACTCTAATTATTATGAGCACATTCTCACAAAATATTGTTACTGTTGAGTTATTCTGATAACTATAAAGAACACAGGTGCAACCACAGGTACTATGGCTAGCTCAATTAAAAAAAACAACCTTCAGAGAAACAACCTACAGAGAAACACTTTTTTCTTAAAAATGTCCCGCGGGTCTGATGACAACAGGTCGAGGGCTGCATCTGGCCCCCAGGCCGCAGCTTGCCCAGATTTGCTTTTAGTGTATACTTGTGCATTCAGGGTGTTATAGTTTTTAGTATCTACTTTCATATTTGGTGCATGTTGTTTTTAGTGTACGCTTGCACATGTTTTTTTTTTAGTGTACGCTTGCACATGTTTTGTTTTTAGTGTACGCTTGCACATGTTTTGTTTTTTAGTGTACGCTTGCACATGTTTTGTTTTTAGTGTACGCTTGCACATGTTTTGTTTTTAGTGTACGCTTGCACATGTTTTGTTTTTAGTGTACGCTTGCACATGTTTTGTTTTTAGTGTACGCTTGCACATGTTTTGTTTTTAGTGTACGCTTGCACATGTTTTGTTTTTAGTGTACGCTTGCACATGTTTTGTTTTTAGTGTACGCTTGCACATGTTTTGTTTTTAGAGTACGCTTGCACATGTTTTGTTTTTAGTGTACGCTTGCACATGTTTTGTTTTTAGTGTACGCTTGCACATGTTTTGTTTTTAGTGTACGCTTGCACATGTTTTGTTTTTAGTGTACGCTTGCACATGTTTTTTTTTTTTTTTTTTTTTTTTTTTTTTTTTTTTTTTTTTTTTTTTTTTTTTTGTTTTTAGTGTACGCTTGCACATGTTTTGTTTTTAGTGTACGCTTGCACATGTTTTGTTTTTAGTGTACGTTTGCACATGTTTTGTTTTTAGTGTACGCTTGCACATGTTTTGTTTTTAGTGTACGTTTGCACATGTTTTGTTTTTAGGTACGCTTGCACATGTTTTGTTTTTAGAGTACGCTTGCACATGTTTTGTTTTTAGTGTACCTTGCACATGTTTTGTTTTTAGTGTACGCTTGCACATGTTTTGTTTTTAGTGTACGCTTGCACGTTTTGTTTTCAGTGTACACTTGCACATGTTTTGTTTTTAGTGTACGCTTGTACATGTTTTGTTTTTAGTGTACGCTTGCACGTTTTGTTTTTAGTGTACGCTTGCACATGTTTTGTTTTTAGTGTACGCTCGCACATGTTTTGTTTTTAGTGTACGCTCGCACATGTTTTGTTTTTAGTGTACGCTTACACATGTTTTGTTTTTAGAGTACGCTTGCACATGTTATGTTTTTAGTGTACGCTTGCACATGTTTTGTTTTCAGTGTACGCTCGCACACTTGGTGTGTGTTATATTTACTTGCACGTGTTTTCATACTAGTACATTTGGTGTGTTATGTTTTTAGCGTAATCTCTCACACTTGGGGTGTTTTATTTTATTTTATGCTTTCACATTTGGTGAGTGTAAAGTGTATGCTTGCACATTTGGTGTGTGTTATTTTTTACTATTTGCGTATCTGTTGTGTTGTGTTTTTAGTACTTGCACATTTGGTGTGTTATGTTTTTAGTGTATATTCTCACATTTGGTGTTTTAGGTTTCTAGTATATACTGTACTTGCACACTGTGTGTTTTATTCAGTGCACTCTTGGTTAGTAATGCTTCCAATGAATGTGAGGGTTGTAGAGGGACATAGTTGGGCTGCTCTCACTGTGGGCAGCTGCTCAAGGTGATCCTGTGGAGGAATTCAGCACTTTGGACAGCACCTATAGACCAGTTCTTCAGCTCACATTACCACACTTTCACAGGCAAATCATGAGACCAGGTGCTGCTGATGTCTAGGGAGTGCTGGGACACATTATTAAATCATGGGATCCCTATGATACTATGTCACTATATCACTATCAAACAATAATGATGAGAATTCTGATAAGAGTACACTTTAAAAAAAACAAGGTTAAGTCTATAGCAAAGATGAGTGTTGTAGTCCACATGGAAGATCCAAAACAAGGATGAGATGAGCTATCAAACAAAACAGTACACATTGCTCATTTGCAAGAAAGAAATAAAAATAATTGTTCACATAAGACCACAAGAAACGCAACTTTTGAAAAATCCAAAGAGTGTCAGCTAGAACAAACCTCTAGCCCAATTTTAGTCATTTTGAAACCTCTTAGTGTTACTACCCTTAAAGCTAACAGCTAACGAACATTTAAATAGACATTTCTGATCTTGCATTTGAATCTAATGGCCACTAAATGTCTTGTTTCACATGTTACTAATGAGAAGAGCAAACAAATAACATATCACCAAAAAAAAAAATAATAAGATTCACATATCTGTCGAAGAGCATATAATTAGTCTGGATCGCATGAAGAAGTGACTAGTGTTTATGAATGCATCAGTTATAACCCTAATCCTATGGCTACTATTATTATACTGTTAAAAGCATAGAAACTGACACGACACTAACCAGTCCAATTTGCTCATGATTTTGCTGGATTTGCTTGTTTTAGTTAGACAGAATATGTGAAGATTTGATACCACACATGTTAAGTGGATCAGGTATATATATTTTGGTTTGCCTGCTAAAATGTTGCTTAATTTATTGCTTGATTTCAGCCTTATATCACACGAAAAGTCAGCCCTCTTATATCTATAGTTTAATATGTTAAAGCTACTATGTTAGGCAGTTGATTGCAGTCATCTGAACCTTTCTTCACGTACCTTGCTCTTTGTGCAGGCAGTCGGGAAGCGGCCTTCACCTATGCCATCACTGCTGCGGGAGTGGCCCACGCCATCACAGCGGCCTGCAGCCAGGGCAAACTGAACCAGTGCGGCTGCGACCGGGAGAAACAGGGCTACTACAACCAGGAGGAGGGCTGGAAGTGGGGAGGCTGCTCCGCCGACATCAAGTACGGCATCGAATTCTCCCGCCGCTTCGTAGACGCTCGCGAGATTAAGAAGACACCACGGCGCCTCATGAACCTGCACAACAATGAAGCCGGCCGAAAGGTGAATATGCTGTCTCACATTTTCATTTCAAAATGTAAATACAATTGTAGCACAAGGAATAGCATTACAATTGTTTGAAGAAAAAAAAAAACGCTGAATTATACATGCAAGTTATGAAACAGCCCACACATAAAGCGTAACAAGTTTCATTTAGCATCTTAAAAATGTAAAAGACTATTAAGCTAGATTATCTCTACTTCAAGTGGACTGAAAAACGAGACAAAACATTTAGTTTGTCCTTAATAATGCTAATTAAACTGTCAATGAGAATAGAGCCAAGCCTGATGGAAAAGTACCCAGGGGATCTGACCACAATAACGAAGAGCAAAATCAGGAAGAGGATATTGTTGCTGTAGTGTCAGTGCCAGCGGGCCGTGTCTGTGGAGCGTGTGAAAGTTGGCGGACAATGCCAGTGTTAACACAGCAGACTGACGGGACGCTGGTTTGTGCCAGGCTGCAGCTCTGGGACTGGCACCTCTCCTTTTCTCTGTGACCAACAAAAGTCTGACTAAGACTCAACACTCAACATACAGCACCTTTGAAATAATCAAAAACTAAGATTTGAAAGAGAAAAAGTTCTACTTCGTATTGATCACCGATAGGAAAGAAGTATTCTGTTTTGTCACTAAGTAAAAGAGATCCAGGAGTGGAATATCTAAACATCAAAAAGTTAAAAGTTTATTTTGTCAAAAGTCACATACTCACATTTTAACATTAGGTTCTGCTCACGTGACATTACACCAGGTCAGTACTAGCCTACTTATCACAAATGGAAGGCTAGGCACAAATAGAAACAGATTGAAAATTTGTTAAAATACCTTTTAGATGTTTCATGGTAATGTACACTGATTAACTAAGTGTTTTTGTTTCAATATTTTTGCCTAATTTCAAGCCTTATGACATCATCACACTACTAACTGAAGACAACCTTTAGTAGTCATTTTGATTTGACAATAATGAAAAATTGTGACATTTTTAGTTAAAGGCTAGGATAATAATCCCTGTTATCAGAGCATTCTTTAAAGCAGAACTAAGTAACATGATACATGCCTTTGTAAGTCTCTGTGATGATGGTTACATGTGTTTTTATTATACATGTATTGTATTTGAGCATTTGAAGCATGTGTTGGTTCTTTTACCTGCCTCCCGTTCCAAATACAGCAACTGCAGTTTCACCATCTCACCCCCATTCGGACCTGAATTGCTCTCCTGAGAAAATCTGGCACTGAATTTTTTTTTTTAATATACCAGCGCAAAATGTGCTATTGTGCCTTATTTCAATCCTAATCTTACGCAAAAATAAGAAAATAAATAAATATTAAGTCTTGATTCAATCTTTGACTACAGTATTCTAATTACACAAGAGAGCTGTAAGCACTCCCACTGAAGATGCTTATTTCTGCTTTAACATAAACAAGACAAACATCCAAAACTAAACAGTCAAAGGTCTTGGTTTGAACTCTAATCAAGAACTGGCTGTAGACTTCTTGATTAAAGGCATGTTTGATAGAATGAATGAATGATTTTATTTATATGGTACATGCACGCAGACAGATGTCTTCCAAAGTGCTCCCCCAGGCCCATTCACCTAAACAGTTGGCGCCTCAACCTCCGACTACCTCCTCCTAACATGAATGTTATTGTTTGATGGGAAACCGTGATGTCCAGAGGAAACCAGCCAGACACAAGGGGGAACATGCAAACTCTGCCTTCTTGCAGTAAGGCGAGAGCGCTATCCAATGGAAGATAAAACTTTGAAAACCATAAAGTCTTCATTCAAACACTGTTTTCCCAGTCCTAATGTGATCATCAGCCATTGTCTGTGCTCACGAATAGACAGGCAAAGATGGAATGATAAAATCTCTGAAATTGTCAAATGTAAAATTACACAAATTGCTCCTTGCAATTATTTGTTCATTCATTTTCTATTGCTTGTACCCATTTTGGGTCGCGGGCAATGGTACAGTTTCCTTGCAGAGAAGTTACTTTGAAGTTTGGACATCATGATAATCATTTTAAAAAATACACACAGAATGGTTATGCAGTGTGATAGACCACACTTTGTATATAGTATATCATGAACAAATGCTCTAGAGTCTGTGTAAAATCCTGTACAGTTTTTAATGATCGAACCAAAGATGTTATGCACTGGTTTTATGATCATATTGTACTAATTAACAACAGCTGAGAGGTTTTGACGGACACAGATTTAGTAAATGTTTCCATACATCTATCAGGCTGCTGATGCCAGACAGTGTGGTTTGTGCTACATATACTTTTGGAAATCCTCAGCTCTAAAACAACATGACCCTGGACTTTCTAAAGATCTGGAAGCTCATGTTTTTTCAATCAAACCTATTTGAATCCACCAAGTGTGTAGACAAAACAGACAGTAATATTGGACAACTTTGATTGTTCCTGTGTACATTTAACATGTCTGATGGAAAGGATGATATGTGTCTGTGACCAGGCACAAAGCCAGGAAAAACTGCACTGGAAACTGCCAACTGTGCTTACAACTTACACTCTGATGATCCTCCAGCCCGGCTGGCGGATCATAATTGGGTTTAGAGTCAAGTAGAAAGTTGCAGTGTTTGTGTTGATGTTAACCGTTTGGGTCACAAAATAGCATTTCTTGTGGTTTATCAATGATGTATAATGTAAAGTCCATATTCTGAGTTTTGAGCCATGTTATAACGGTTTTCTCATCATCAGCTTACTGAAAGTTGGATTGGTTCATGCATGTTTGAGTATATTTGTGTTGTCCTGCTGCTGATGCTCAAGTGCTCAGTAAAGTCCTGTTTTCTCCTACTCCCAGTTCTGCAAATTTAAACAGATTATATTTTTAAGCGGTTTTACAATGAACTAATTGTAAATTACTGCATAACTGCATAATTCCTAAATGCATTTCTTTCCCTGGGAGCTCATTAATAGAAAGTATTGTAATAAAGGTTTTTGCCTATAGTTATCTGTCCTATTAAGTGCGGTAACTTATTTTTCCTCTATTTGCCAACAGGTGTTAGAGGAGAGAATGAAGTTGGAGTGCAAGTGTCATGGCGTCTCTGGATCCTGCACAACCAAGACTTGTTGGACTACACTTCCTAAATTTCGAGAAATCGGCTACCTTCTTAAGGAGAAATACAACCATGCGGTACACGTGGAGGTGGTGAGGGCAAGCAGACTACGGCAGCCCACTCACCTCAAAGTCAAGCAGACTCAGGGCTACCGCAAGCCCATGGAGACGGACCTCGTTTACATTGAGAGGTCACCCAATTACTGTGAGGCGGACACAGCCACAGGCAGTGTGGGCACCCAAGGGCGACTGTGTAACCGCACATCACCACACACAGACGGCTGCGACCTCATGTGCTGTGGTCGAGGCTACAACACGCACCAGTACACTAAAGTGTGGCAGTGCAACTGTAAGTTTCAATGGTGCTGTTTCGTCAAGTGCAACACATGCAGTGAGAGGACTGAGGTGTTTACCTGCAAATAACAAGGAACAAGGAACTTGGCGCCCGGACGTGTTCTGCCCAGGACTAGCTGAATGACAAAGACACCCTGCATGGTGTCGTGGACCTGTGAGAGACAATGGAATCAAACATTAAGCTCTTCAAGGCATTGATTTGCACACCAGAATCTATGTAATGCTTTTCACAGAGTCTATGTTTAATATTGACTGGTCTCCTGTAATGTTAATGCAACAGTTATGGGAACTGTCTTCTCACTTGTAAATGAGGTTCTATATCGGGGAGCATTCCTTCAGAGATGGTATATTGAGACAAATGTCTTAAGCATTAACCCTTAATGTTAGCAAGAGAAGCTGAGGCCTTTTGGGATCAGAGCTAAGCGTGGACCATGTCTTTTGAGTAAATGGACACAAGTATGTTGGAGGTGTGTAGAACTGTAAGTATTGTGCATTGGGGGTGCACCAAACGCTTAGAGGAGGACTGCTTTAAAACCCCCTGCTGCCAACTGGAATATGTTGTGTTAGTTTTCCAGTCACACTGGAACTGTCTGTTCTGAACACTGAAATAAATGTTTATTTATGTTATAGTATCTTAAAACAAAGCACTAACGGGTAGAGATGTCTTTTTGTACTAAGTCAGAGAAAAAAATACTATAGAAACTATGACTGAAAATGTATGTCTATTAGACTGTCCCTTCTTCTCTCAGCAGGACAGTGTCCTTACACATGTCCCAATGGTGTCATTACATTTCATTTCAAAATAACTTTCTCTGCCAGTGAATAGTAAATACACAGTAGGTCAACAACATAGTAATGGGATTTTTTTGTTTGAATAATCCTTCCAAAGTTATTTAACAGTGACATGTAGCTATGTTGTCGAGTGCTGCACTGATTATTTTCTATTCAGATACAACTGAAAACCCAATAAACTTATCTGACTATGTTTAGCAGTTTAAATGTGATTCTGGTCATTGCAACTATATTTTAGAGGGTCTCCTACAATAAGAGATGAAAAGTAAACTCAGGCAGAAGGAATGGGAACAACAAGGGCTAAAAAACCTTGTGCTTATTACAGATAAGCTCACACTGTTGCTCACTTCACATGATCCAAAATCCCCAGTGTGTATGAACTCTTCTTAAAGTGAGCGTCCAACATATGGACAGTGAGACTGGTGTCAGAGACAGAGCAGGACACAGAGGTCAGACTGATCTGATCTCAATGGGTGTGTTCTGAACTTACAAAACAGTCTACAGTATGCGCTCCATCATTTATTGAATCTAGTCACATATTTGTGAATTTAAAGATATAACAGTAGAAAACAGCGAATAAAAAGTTATTTTTATCCACTTCAGCATTGGCCCAGTGGTCTAGTGTGCAGCAAAGGTCAAACAAAAATAAGGCAATCAAGCACAGCGCATGCTGGTAATAATAAACCGTGTCTTTTGTCTTATGCACAGGACAGAAGTGCTTTATCATTAAGGAGCATTGTCTGCTTTTAATACAACCATAGTTTCAGCTAAGATCAGTGTGGTTATTTGTGTTTTAGCCAGCGGTGGAAAATACAGAAAATAACAACAACAACAAAATTATATACTTTAATGGTGCGTTTACATATGGATCCTCAAATTAACATCAGAAGTGTGGCATTGGACGATTGGATCATTCAAAAATTAGTCACGCTTGGTCGGTTGTCTTGAAATGAGACTAACTCCCAGCTTACAAGCATTAACTGTGGCGCGTTTATGCTACTACAGTATCTGTGACACATGTAGAATGCAATACAAGGCCTGCTGACAGGTGGTCAAGTGGATGGCACACAGGACTCTGGAGTGACCACTGGAGGGTGAGTTCAATTCCCGTACAGGCAACATCAGTTTAGCCTATAGATTTTTTTGTGAACAAAAACTATACAGACAATAGAGATGAATAACAAATACTTAAGCTTATTTGTATTTTTAAGGCTGTAAAGGCTACGCCTAAAATGGTCCCCATATAAAAGTGTGCCTTCTGTGGCAATCTGTTAGAAGCAGTGGTCACTGCAGTACACAGACAGAGTTGGACCCATCTCCAAATCTTACGCTTGGTCAGGAAGCTGGAGGATTTTTCTTGAATATGTTTTGTGCCTTGGGGAAACCCACCCAAACACGGAGAAAAGCATGCAGACTCCACAGAACGGCCCGAGAGTTGAGCCTGTGACTAGGGATGCACCGATCCAGCTTTTTCAGTTCCGATACCGATCCCGATACTTTAGAATTAACCATCTGCCGATACCCGATATCAACCGATACTTGTGTAACGACTGAAATAGAACTTTTTTTCCTTTTCAAAACATAAGACTTTTGATCATATAGTGTTGTTTATACCGCAAGACAAAACTGAACAACTTAAGAAGAAGAGAGAGAAAGAGAAAGAGAGAGAGAGAAGAGAAGAAAGAGAGAAAGAATGAAAGAAAGAGAGAGCGCGAGGAGAGAGATAAGAAGAAAGAGAGAAAGAAAGAATGAAAGAAAGAGAGCACGAGGAGAGAGAGAGACAAAGAGAAGAGAGAGAGAGAGAAAGAGGGAGAATGAGAGGAGAGAGAAAGAGAGAGAAAGAAGAAAGACAGAGAGCGCGAGAGGAGAGAGAAAGAGAGAGAGAGCGGGAGAAGAGAAAGAGAGAGAGAAAGAAGACAGAGAAATAGAGAGAAGAAAGAGAAAGACGAGAGAGAAAGAGAGAGCGAGAGGAGAGAGAGGAGAGAGAGAAGAGAAGAAAGCGATAGAAAGGGAAAGAGAGAGCGCGAGGAGAGAAAGAGAGAGAGAGAAAGAAAGAAAGAAAGAAGAGAAGACAGAGTAGTAGAGAGAAGAGAGAAGAAAGAAAAAGAAAAGAGAAGATAGAAAGAGAGAGAGAGAGAGAAAGAATAAAATGTCAAACATTATGAGACGTTCTGGTTCAACATCAGACATAAATCAGACTCATTATGTCCAATTAAACACAACTAGGATATCGGCTGAACCGATATCATGGAGCCGATACTCGATCCATCAAAATTTCCTGTATCGGCACCGATATTCGATCCCAGTATCGGATCGGTGCATCTCTACCTGCGACCTTCTTGCAGTGAGGTGAGTGTGCTTGCCCCTCCTCAGTCTGTTCAAAATAACAAATCTAAGGCTCTGAGGACACATCCGGACTGACAGCTCTCAATTTAAGAAATGCAACTAAAAAAATGACAATTTGCCATGATTTGATTAAGTCAACATGAATTTGAAAATAAACCACTTTCTCACAAGAAATGTTTACATGAGTAACACTTCCTTCAGATGTGTGTAGATGCTTGTTAGTGGCCAGCGGGACAGAAGATGAAGAGAGTCCTTATGCAATGAAACCTCCAGGGTGAATGAGTGAAGAGGAAGTGTCTCAGCGCGCCTCTTGTCCCGGACACAAAAACAGGAGCGCAGATCTTTTGTCAAACTGTTTTTGAGCTGGACACCATGGCTCCATTTAACAACATGTGTCTCCGGAAAGAGAGTGGTTATTAAGTAAAGAGCTAATTGACAAAGTGAAAGGAGCTGGTACACACACGTACAGAATGTTAAACAGTTGGACTAATTGGCAAGTGCTGAGGTTTGGAAACTCCAGTTTGATTTGTAATGTGTGTTTTAAAATCAGATAGTGTTTGCATTTTAAACGTCTACGAGATTAAACATCAAAATAGGTTTTTGAACTGACAAACTCATTTCATACTTTTATACATAAATCCTGGACCTCATTTATCAAGGGCTTGCTTATGTGCAAAATAGGCCAAGGGGAGCAAAAACTTGACACAGCTGACTTTTTCAGCTCACACAACAATATAAATAAAAACTGTAGGTGGTCCACGACTAATTTTCCAGTTTATACCAGTGTTGTTCTAATAACTTTTTTTTTTTTTTTTAAGCTGATACGATACTTTGTCTCGGTGTAGGTGCCGATACCGATATCAGTCTCGATACCAAATATTTCATTAATTACTAAAGAAATAAACAATTGATGGTGAATTTTACTCAAATAAAATCATTAATCATTATTAATAATTGCTTTTGTAAAATACAGCCTACTCCTAAGTATCAAAATGCAGAAAATATTGGCTACATACACTTAACTTACCAGTATGTATTTGGATTTTGAAAACTACTTTAGAGTCAAATGTACTTTTCATTAAACATCATTAAACATATTCTTAATATTCGTTTTATTTACCGTCTCTTTTCATCTCTGTGTATCATAAAAACAACAGTGAAGCCATTAAAAAGACATTCATCCTAAATAAATGCAATCTAAACAAAGTTAGCATGTTAGCGCTAGCACTACTCTTGGACCATTTTTACAGTAGTTTAACCACAGTCCTTCTATAAAGGCTAAATGAAGCATCACAAAGGCAACACGGATGTTTGTCTGAATACATAAAGTAGGCTATTTTTATGTTATCTGTAGCATTAGCCTCTAGCGGACAACAGCTTGAGGCTAATGCACAGCTACAGCTCTTCTTTCAGGACAAAACAAGGCAGTATCATATCAACAGTACTCGTCAATACTGATACATGAAAAATGTACGGTATTTTGGGTCAATACCGGTATCAGAACGATCTAAGTATACACCCACAATTTAGCACCTGAATGGATATAGCTCTCGGTGTGCAAATATGTCACATATTTAGCAACCAAATGTGCCAGTTATTGGATATAGTAATTACTTTTGTGAGCTCCAAAACTCACCTATAAACTCTTGGAAAACTCTACTGATAAAGTGGACTAAATAAAAATCAATCATCTATAGGTGCATGCAGTTTCCTCAAGAAAGCCTAAAGCATGTAGAGATAGCAAAACGAGAAAAAATTGCCTGTAGTGTCCCCCTTGCTATGATGAATACGTGTAGAAAAACTGTAAAAGGTATGTAAAAGACAATAAGTTGAAATCAGTTTTCCCCACATACATAGGCCTATATATTGACAAAGTCTCTATTAAGGTTAAAATGAGTTTGCATTGTCCCATCTACATCTGTACGTCAACTAAAATCCAGGAATTTTAGTGGAAGCTTGTTTATCTTGTTGGCATTGTAGTGAATAAGGCTCAGAAGAATGCATTAGATAGCTGAAGATAGCTGAACAGTTGCAAATAAACCTTAAACATCGTGGTAAACACTTTGGAGGCTCAGAATGCATTAGGTAAGTGAGCAAAAACATGTCCTGATGTAGAAAGTTTGAAAGTAAACAAAAATTATGCATAGCACCTAAAATGAGGCTTAAAACATAAACATTGAAGTGAAGTAAATGTAATGTCCAGACGAAACATGAAATAAAACAACTTTTCAATATAAAAACGTCTAAATCAAACTGACAGTATATGTTTGATGGGAAGTTTTATTCTCTGACCTTAAACCAAGTCTAATTTATACGGGCGACTTGGGAAGCTTCCACAACAATAACATGGAAGCAGACTGTATATTCACTTTATGCAAATGTTCAAACCTGATCCGGGGTTCAGAGGCGAGTCACGGAAAACCAAACGAACCTCTTAATATCGGTCGCGTAGGAAATGAAAAAGGATCGCTTTTTCCAATTCTCATTCACACCGAGGCAAAGAAAACACTTAGGCGAGGGAAGACCAAGAATTTGCGTGTAAGTATTGTTTGGTGATTTCCATCTGTCTGAAAAAGATTGGCCTTGTAAAAACGGGTCTAAAACGGAGCGGTCCCTCTCTGCGACTTCCCCCTTTCCTCCAAAACACGTTTTACAATGTACTATAAAGAGAATAGTGCGGTAGCGCAGTGGAGCGACGCCAAAATCACATACAAGAACTAATACGGAAGATGTATAAATGCGCTGTAAGAAGTCATAAGGACAGTAATTGACTTCAATCTGTAGCTGATGACAGAGAGAGAGAGAGGAGAGAGACAGAGGGAGAGAGAGGAAGAAAGAAAGAAAAAAAAAGAGAGACAGAACAAAGAGAAAGAGATGAGAGAGAGAAAGAAGAGAGATAAGAGAAAAAAGAAAGAAAGAAAGAAAGAAGAAAGAAAGAAAGAAAGGAAAGAAAGAAAGAAGAAAAGAAAAGAAGAGAGAGAAAAAGAAAGAAGAGAGAAAGAGAGAGATAAAAAGAAAGAAGAAGAAAAAAAAAAAAAGGAAAGAAAGAGAGAAGAGAGAGAGAAAGAAAGAGGAAAGAAAGAAAGAAAGAAGAGAGGAAAAGAAAGTAGAAAGAGAAGAGAATAAGAAAGAGAGAAAGAATAGAGGAAGAAAGTGAATTAGAGTTAAATGAAGAGAATGAAAAGAGGAAGATAAGAAGGGAGAAATGGAGAGAAGATGAGAGAAAAGCGAGAGACAGTAAAAGAGAGAAAAAAAGAAAGACAGGGAGAATGGGGGAGAGAGATAGAAATGGGAGAAGTACAGAGGAAAGAGAGTGAGGAAAAAGAGAGTTAAAAAAAGAGAAGGAGGTAGAGTCAGAGAGATAGAGAGAGTGGAGAAGAGGGGGAGAGAAAAACAGGGAAGGACAGAGAAGAAAGACGTGTAGAGAGAGGAGAAAGACTGGAAAGAAGACAGAGAAAGATGAGAGGTAGGAGACAGAAAGACAGAGGGGAGAAGGGGAAAGACCAAGAAGAGGCGAGGATAGATTAAAGAAGAGAAAACAGAAAGAGAGAGAAGACTGGAGGGAAGTCAGAGAGCAACGAAATAGAGAAGAGGGATAAAACAGGAGGAGAAGAGTCTGAGAGAGGGATGAGGAGAAATGAGGTAGAGGGGAATGAGAGAGGAGAGAGAGACAAAGAGGAAAAACAAAGAGGAGAAGAGTGGGAGGTCAGAGAGACAGAAAGGAGAAAGAAGATGAAGAGAGGGGAAGATAGAAAGAGAGAAGAGAAAAAGAGAAGGAGAGACAGACGAAAAGAAGGAGAGACAGACGAAAGAAAGAAAGGACGAAAGAAAGAAAGGACAAAGAAAAAAGAAAGAAGGAAAGAAACAAAAGACGAAAGGTAAGAAAAGGACGAAAGAAAGAAAGGAACAAAGAAAGAAAGATATTAAAAGCAAAGGAAAGGACAAAGAAACAAGTGGACGAAACAAATGGCACCGAATGTAAAAGTGAAAGAAGCAGGAGCCTAAAACTGATACTTAGAATAAACACTCTCGTTTCCCAGACTTTGCCCTACTGTTACGGGTTCAAGAGAAAAAATCTGTCCCACTGGTGATGGAGCATTTCAGGACAAGGGATTTCAGGACAAGTACACGCTGTTTGTTATTTCTCTGTCAAAGGTGTTATTATAAGAGTGAAGTGGGTCGTTCTTGATAGCTAGCAGTGTTGCGTTTAATTACAGAATACCAAAAACCTGCAATAAATGTATTTTGTAATGTGCTCCGTGTGTTTTAAAGACTGTATTCTGTAGGACTTTCACGCTGAATTGAATTTATAGTTGAAAAAAACATTAGATTAAAACAGACTTTTATTTTTGATTTAGTTGTGTTGTATTTACAGAGATGGGGCAATTCATTGTTTTGCAAGTCTCAAATTACAATGTATTTGTTGATGAGAGGCGTCAAGTCGTCTCAGGTCACTGATGTTCTAGTTCAAGGTGAGTTTCAAGTCTTATTCTGTCAAGTCATTAAAGTCATTATTTTAATAAATCCACACTTCTGTGCATGTATTTATAAGATAAGAGTTCCTTTATCAGAAAGTAAAGACAGATTACAATCAGGATTATCTATTTTCCTCAATTACATAACGTTTGAAATGTAAAAAGTGTGTTCAAATACCAAAATGTGTTCCTCTGATTTTGTAAAAGTAACTATGCTGTAAAAATATCACTAAATGAAAGAGTAATGCTGCATACAGACAAAACAGCGTTTGAGCGTCCAGTGCGACAGGTTTACATGTCAAACCAATGTAAACATGTGTTTTGAGGCACAAATTAGTCCAGCACACGAGTTTTGTGCATTTTGTAACCATCTCAGGGTTACAAAACGCTCAAAACTTGAATGTTTAGGCCGAAATGCTAATCATTCAACGGCTGAAGGTGCGTGTCCAATCAGGGAGTTCTGTGATGTAGTTACATGCTGATCTGCTCTCACATCAATAGGAAAGAAGGACGGTTTACTTAATTATGGTCATAACTGTAACTACACAAAACAAGAACTCTGAAGACATATTTGCGATGTTACTCCAGATGTTACAGCCTCTGACTGAGAGGACTGATTGTGCAGATGTGGTAGGTCTGTAAGGAACCTCACAATCACCTCTAGTTGTTGCTCTGGTGTGGTTCTGCCAGTGGTGGGTTTTTGTTTAATGAATTCTTGAAGTGGTGGTGCAAGTCCATGGAGTGTTTTGTATATTGTACATGCATATTTGAAGTGTTTGAAGTTCTCGAAACGTAACAAATTATATGTTTCAAGAATGTAACAGTGGTGATATGAAATAGTTTTTTTAGCGAAAATTTTGAGCCCTCGTTTGTACAGTGATTCTATTTGTTTGAGTGTGGTGTCGTTTGTGAGAGTCCAATTAGTGAAGCAATATTCAATATGTGAAAAGATCATAGCATGCAAAAACATTCTTGCAGCCGGTATCGTCAGTGATGACCTAATACTTCTGAAATGGCGGAGATTAAATTTGATTGTTTTAGAGATTTTTTTAACATGATTTTTGAAAGTGAGAGAGCAGTCAAGAACAACACCGAGGTACTTGAACTCATGTACCAACTTGAGCTCCTCTCCCTCAGAAAAACATTGGATTTTGAGTTCTGCTTATTAATTTGTTTTGAAAATATCATACAGATATACAGATGTATTTAGGAGTAGACATGAATTTGTCAGCCAATCTTGGACTTGAGTCATTGTAGATGTGAGAATATGGCATGCTTCTTGTGGATGTTTTGCAAATGTGTAGATCACAGCATCATCGGCATACATATGAATATTGAATATATTTTTGCATGCATCGGGAAGGTTATTGATGTAAAGAGAGAATAGGACTGGTCCGAGTATAGACCCTTGCGGGACACCTACAGTACACTTCTGGTATGGCAATTTGACACCGTTGACCACAACGCATTGTTTTCTGTTATTGAGGTATGATTTAATCCAGTTTAATGCCTGATCTGAAAAGGAATGGAAACACTGATTAAGCTACTTTCTTTTCTTTTTATAGTTGGGTATAGAGCGTTTAATGAACAGAGGAAATACTATGATGATCAGTAAAACTTCTACACCAATCATTAGTGATACAACTGGGCTAAAAAATTGTCACACATGAATAAATCTTACCCTCTTAGCACACTGTTGACAAATAAACACCATTTATTTCTGAACATACAATTTCCAAGCCTTCTTTAACACATCCTGCTGCAATTACCAATCGTTTTCTGTTGCACCCGGATCACTTGGACTGCTGTTTTGTGTGTTCTTTAACTTTGTTTTGACTTCTTGTCTTCATGAAAGACCGTCATTTGGAGGTTTCTCTTCATCTGTTTGATATTAGTGGTGAGGAACACATGGCCATTCAAAGGCAGAGCCCAGTGTGACATCATCCACCACAGAGCAAAGAGGGGATCATCGGGACCCCAGACTGAGGACGGCAGCAGCACTACCTGGCTCTGAGTGCACCAGACACTTTCTACATCCACACTCTTGTCACTTTTTGAATATATGAAGGTTCTTAGATTATATATACAGTATGTTTGTAATTTTACTTTTTTTCAATTGCGTCATTTATTAAATTTTAAATATTACTTCCTGGCTTCATAACATGACACTGAGAAATCCTATGCTGAAGAAAAAAAGGGTATCTTGCTTAAAATTTTTTGTTCAAATTTCTATTATTTCAACATATAAGTCAGCTTTTCTTCACAAACTGGTACATGGTGCGTGTTAAACTACAATTACCGTAATTTCTGCACTATTGAGCGCACCTGAATATAAGCAGCACAAACTAAACTTAAATAACAATTATAAAATATACTTATAATAAAATATACTTATTAGTAAGTCTATGAGAATCTATCGTTTTGCTGTATCGTTGTATAAGCGACTGGGCTAAAGAAGGGACTTATAATCCAGAAAATACTATATATTTTTCGTCACGCAAGAAGACATTTTATATGTAGTAACAGTCAGAATTGCACATTTTTGGGACAGTCGAACCGCAAAAGTGAAAATTTAAAACTGGAATGAAAGAAAAAAGTACTTTGAAGACAAACATGATGAGAATGTGGTCCTTGGCCCTGCTTTAAAATCTGGAATAAGAGCAAGCAAAAAAATTATATCACAACCTCCATTCATTTTCTACTGCTTGTTCCTGTAAGGGGTGGTAGGTGACTGGAGCCTATCCTAGTGACTTTGGGCCTTAGGTGGGGGAACACCCTGGACAATGGCCAACTCGTCACAGGGTTAGATACAGACAATCATTTACTCTCTCACTAATTCACTTGGGTGCACGGTATCCAAGTGGTTAGAGCTCTGGCTTCCCAATAAGGAGATCGTGGGTTCGACTCCCGGGTCGGACAATAACAACATCTCACGATCTCTCTGGGTGGAGTTTGCATGTTCTCCCCGTGTCACCGTGGGTTTTCTCCGGGTACTCCCGGTTTCCTCCCACCTCCAAAGACATGCATGTTTAGGTTAATTGGGCATCACTGTAAATTTCCCTTAGTGAGTGAATGAGAGAGTGAATAGTTGTCTGTCTAACCCTGCGACGAGTTGGCCACTGTCCAGGGTGTTCCCCGCCTAAGGCCCAAAGTTACTGGGATAGGCTCCAGTCACCCGCGACCCCTCACGGGATTAAGCAGTAGAAAATGAATGAAAATGAATGAATAATTCACTTGGAGAAGTGAGAAGGACACTGGAGTACACAGAGAAAACCTACAGTGTCACGGGGAGAACATGCAAACTCCACTTAGAGAAATTGTAAGATGTTGATATGGTCCAACCTGGGGTCAGACCAACAATCTCCTTAGTGGAAAGCCATTACTCGAACCACTACCTGCTACCGTGCACCCCACATCACAAATTTAAATGTTTCCATCTTCTAAATGATATTGCCAAGGCCTAATATAAGCTACCTCTTCTAAGAAAAAAAAAAGAAAAAGATATTTTGAAATTAGAATGTTCCCAAGTGTATTATTAACTCTTTAGGTGGTAATGTAACATTTACCAGCAGTTCTATAAAATAAGAGATACTGCCTGTCTAGTTTGCTGGGGAAACTTCTTTGATAAAAACAACAAATTTATCTGGTATGAACCAGTATGACGGATATGTCTCCTAAAGCTTGAGACAATTATTTTTTTCTGATTTTTTTCCACTCACCTTTTTCGCAGTGATAAAACTGGCTAGTGCTGCTGCTACAGATTATGTCAATCAGCTGCGGCTCTAACCACTTGCGCGCCGTGCATCCCCTGTGTTGATTCACAAATACTCCCTCGATAGTCTTGGCATTTAATGGATTCAAATTAAAAACTTTGGTGCCTAAAGGGTTCAATTAACTAAAACATGTTTAAAAGCAGATTGGCCTATTTAGTTTTGTTTCTGTAGTCACTCACCTCAAATCCAAAAGAATGTTACGTGTTTTAGAAAAATATTTTTATGAAATCACTTAGCTTAAGCTCACTCCAACCCTACATTCAAAACACGATCTCTTGTATCACTTCAAGACCTATCCTACAGACGTGTTAAGTAACCTCAGATTTACAGATAAGCCTAAATGTTCTGACTATGTATACAGTATATATTTAAGAAGACAAGACATTAGCCTGGGGACCGCTGAGGCCTAATTTGGCGTGAACACCTGTTTATGTTGGACTGGGGCAAGGAGTCCTCTATTATAAAATACGGCTGAGGTTAATGGCTGTGTGCTGACGCCCTCGGGCCTCACATCTCCAGTCTAGTCTGAGGGATGGGATGTTTCCAAAGCAGACGTATAGAGTGTTCTTATGATACATGTCTGCATTCCATTTTACATGAACAGAATCACCAGGAAAACTGCTATGATAAGCCTGGATTTGAGGACCATATCAGGCTTGGGTTTTCTTATTCATCATTCTTACTGAAATAAATGTGTTGAGTTCAGTAATTTGTCTTTAAAGAGCCTGTATTACACAAAAAATTGATCTTGTTGAAGTGAAACTAATGAAACTCCACAGAGCTTCACTAAAATAATTTCAGCCTTGAATTGGTGTATCTTTTTTTACAATAATAGTTTTCACTTTTACTTTTAAGTGTCAACTAAACAATATTGCATAGTTTCTATAGAAATCTCCGAATAAAAAGGATACTCCAATTTTTGTTTCCTTAAAATTGTAAACAAACATAAATCATTTTAAACTTCTTACTTCAGTCTACATGTTTTGCTCACTTAGGTATTCTGAACCTCCAAATTGTTCAGCACTATGTGTTTTAAGCTTTTTTTACAGCTGCTGGGAGTGAGACGTGCAGGTATCTTTGTTGTTGTTAGCCACAATGCTAACAACAGATAAAGTTCGAAAAGTTTGGTGAACAAACGAAACTTTAGTCTCGATGATGATGATGACATTGCGGACTAATTTCTACATGAATAGACATATTAGCAAGAGATTTGTGCTGGGGGAAATTGATTTTAAAAGAAATTTACCCAGTTGTTTTTTTGTTTTGTTTTTTACAAGAAAATAACTTAAACTCATTTTCTCACTCGCACAAATATATTTTTATGTATCCATAACCCACACCTAACCCTGTCTCAGTTTAATAATGTCCTGTTTGTTCACCCATTATTGCAAGCTGGCTGAAAAGTCGCACACATAAGTGCAACCCAACAAATCTGAATAATTCAGAACTGTGTTTTTTGAGGTTCAGAAGGAAAAGATAAAATATCACAAACAGAACTCCAATAGTGTTTTTAATGAGATTTTTTTTTTTTTAGAATACCAGAAGTACATTTTGCCTAATATTTCTTTTAAAAGTCCACCAGAATATCAGCTGAACCGATATCAGCTGAACCGATATCATTGAACCGATACCTGATCCAGCTACATCTAGTGCACTTTCATTGAACATGCAAATCTGAAAAATGTGAAAGCAACAGGCAGAGATAGAGGACTTTGTTTCCATTAATGTCAATGGTTGCAACTTATTTTATCTCGTCTTTCTAGACACGAGCACATTTCAAGCTCCTATTCTAAGTTGAATCCATGAAACAAGTTTAAAAGCGTGGTCAGGCACATCCTTATGAGAAGTAGGTTTCGCTTTGTGCCGTCTACCATTCGGTGGTATAGGCCTGGCCGCGACTTCTCCTTGAGGTTATTTTTCACCTCACATTTTGTTTGGATAGAATGAGGTGGGGTTCCAAAAGCAGACTCCACCTATAGTCAGGACGACGAGACCCTTAAGAATTCTTCTTTTCTTAGCACTTCACTCTTCTCCCCCGCAACACTAACAAATGGTAAACGGAAAATGAGTATGTTCAAATGGAATCTTCTTTTATTACAATGTGCCATGTCATTTCACCAATGTACAGAGGAAAAATAGAAGAAACACGCAGAGCTTTTTTTTCGAAACCAAAAATGCCTTGTCAGAATTTGTCCAAAATATGCCAGCCCCACTGCAGTTATCGACTTGATGTCCCAGTATGCACTGCGTAACTCAACTGTAGCAATGAAGCTCAAGGCATATTCCAGAGAAAATTTGGACTATTTTTGCCCACTTGGATTTACAAAGTATCAAAGACAGAATACGTCTAGAGCATTTCAGAGAGTTGACAAAGTTTCATGTTGATGAAGTTTGTGCAGCTAAATAAATTAAAAGTGAGTCAAGACTTACAGCAATGAAAATACTTGGGCTATTTATTTGGGTAATCATGTAACCAGGGGTGCACTTTCGACTCCCAAGTCGGACCATATCAACATCTCATGATCTCTCTGGTAGAGTTTGCATGTTCTACCCTTGTTATTGTGAGTTTTCTCTGGGTACTCCAGTTTCCTCCCACCTCCAAAAACATGCATGTTTAGGTTGATTGGGCATCACTGTAAATTTCCCCTGGTAAACGAATGAATGAGAGATTGAATGGTTGTCTGTTTAACCCTGCCATGAGTTGGCCACTGTCCAGGGTGTTCTCCGGCATAAAGCCCAAAGTCACTGGGATCTGACTGATGTAAAAATCTTCACATTAATCAGATCAAAACAGCAGTTTCACACAATCATCAGGGGAACATTTTAATGATTTTGTGCATGATGTATGTGATGTAAACTCTTAAACAGCTTAGTTTGATTAAATTTTAGGAGGTATTGTTTACAGCTTCATTGATGACAAAGAAACTTCGAAAACTATCTTTCAAGTTTGTTACCAGTGGTTAGCAGTATTCTTTTCCTACTGTAATGAGGGTCGCAAATTTACAAATCATGTGGGTCCAAGTGCTACACGCACCTTGTTCTCTCCAACACCGAAATGTTTCAAAGTGACTGACGTATGATAAGTTATCCAATCATGACCTGACTTGACCAGAAGAGACGAAAACATTCTTTACAAGATTAATGGCGTAGTGCAACATCAAACCGAAACAACAGCTGAAAGTTGATGCTAAGTATAGTATATGAAGTCTATGCATGGCTGTGCCAGCGTGTTTAATGCCATGTATCATCCTGTCAGTCAGCAGTGTGGAAAGAGCCATGGCAGAGGTGAGGGGGGTTCCATGATACGGGTCAATTGCATGGAAAGTTCTGCCGAATTTGCTGCTTTTCCATGGGGATGGAAGACCACGGGAACAACATCTCCAGTTCAAACGCTGATGTAGCAATGTCTGCTGAAGGAACACTGAGCCCTGTTGTTTAACGCACTCCTTCCACTATGTTTACAGTCTCCACTAATGGTGTCAAACTAGGCAAACTGCTGATTGTAAGTGTGTGTGGCAGTAAATGATGAGCCGCCTGGTGACAAAGTTTGCCTAACACAAATGAACTTGTCCATCTCCTAAGCTGAGAGTTGATGTGTAAGTGAGTATGTCAGTGCAGCACACCGCATGGAAAGCAACATCAGAGGAGCGGGTTGCCCAGTGCTTGTATATTTCTGTCTCCATCTGTGTCAGAGGCTGGAAGCTGCTTCTGTTCTTGCCGAGGAGTATGTAGGGCATTGGACACCATGCTCCTTGTGGTTTGGGACAAGTTAAAGGCTGGTTGGGGCTCTAATCCTCCAACCCTCCTCCCTGTTTTCCCCTCTTTTCATGTCTTTCTGGGACCCATTCCCCTCGATAGGCAGACATCCTGCTTTCTCCTCATCGACATGGCTCACGCTGCCACAGTCCTGACATTCTGATGGCTGATGGATGCAGCCAGGTCACTACGAGGATCTAGGAAAGCCCTCCTTGAGTCTTTGATCAGCATACTTAACCCCTTCCTTCCTCAGAAGTCCTGCTGTGGATGAGAATGTGGGAGATTGAGTTACATAGTTCTGGGAAGTGGCCAGGCTGACATCCCTTTGGTAACACATGTCTTTGTTTAAGGCTAAGCTTTGGGACTGACAGTTCAAGCTATTTGGCTTTGCCTAAAACCTAACCATAGTCACCTAACATCAACTAGATAATAGTTTAAAGGCACTGCACTCAAATTTTCTTTGTAAACAACTAGAAATCAGCTTTGTGCCAAGATGGACATATTATAGTTGGCATTGTCAAGATTATATAATACATAATGAAATGAGGAAGGGTGCTTGTTTGTTTGTTTGTTTGTTTTTATCTTGAACTAGTTTCTGTTAGCAAGAGTAGCTAGCTGCCACCAACAGGCGTCACTGAGTGGTTCTACATTTTATTAACACCATTATGGCGTTAATAAACTACAGCGTATCAGATGTGCCTCGGATACTCTCTTTTTTTCTCTTTGTTAAAGACTTAAGCCCACTTTATTCTGATGAGCACCTGATATATGCTTCTACATCATCGAGAAGTCAGCACTCCCAGCCTTCTTCTATGGTTCTACATTTTATTTGGTTTAAAACTACATTAATGACCCCTAAACCTCAACACAAATCTTACCCATCTTAACAGCTGTCAAAGCTCTGAGATATTGCACATTTTTGAATTATGCCCCTTTAAAAAAGAAAAGCCAATGATGGCCCAGCGTTAGCAAGACAGTTGCTGCTAGCAAGTGAGCCAAAGCAGCTCAGAAAAGCCTTTCTAAAGTTATTGTGGTCAAGAATGATGTGGCTCACTATTAGGGATGCACCGATCCAGCTTTTTCAGCTCTGATATCAATCCTGATACTGTGGAATTAAGTATCTGTTGATACCTGATATCAATCGATACTAGTGTAAGGACTGAAATAACTTTTTTTTTTTTCTAATCAAAACATAAGAAATTGAATCACATTATGTTGTAACTTCAATGTGTATAGTGCAAGTCACAACTAAACAATTTAATATGACTAAAATGCTAAACCTTATGAGACGTTCTGGATCAACATTGGCCAGTAAATAAGTCTCATTATGCTTCCTGGATCGGCACCTACTGTATATCTGATCTTAGTATCGGATTGGTGCAATCTTACTCACAATGCATTAGTTAAAAACATATAAACTTTTAAGTCTGTTAAAACTGGATACAGTGCCTTTAATTTGCAACTATACAAACTAACTTTAGAAATACAACATCCAATCACCTAATGTTGTGTTCTCATCTGTACAAAATGGCTTGGAGTCCTGAGAACATGTGCGTTGTCTGAATGGACCTAAAATTCTCATGTTGAAGCAAAAGTGTCTAAGATAAACAGTTTCAGTTTTCAAGGCCACATTTTACAGAACTATTTAACAAAGGAAATCATTAAGCCGATAAAAGCTCATTGTTTAACGGTAATTAGGCTATAAGCTTTGAAATGTGTAAACAAAGTGAACCAAAAATTATGGGCCCATAAAATATAATAGCAGTGATGTTTTTAAACAACAATAAAATCCTCTTATTATTTCAGCTCAGCTATAATAGGCTTAATTCACTGTTAGCACTGTTTGCCTTCGAGTTCATTTCAGGATCAGTCCACCAGAATTCGGATATGTTCTATCAATTAGCGGCTTCGGGCAGAAAAGCAAAAGGAAAGAAATTAATGTTTCTAATTTTGAGTGTCATGGCTTCTACAAATGTATATTGTCCTTCCAAAGAAAACGTCTACCCTTACATTTCTGTTTTATTGAGCTGAATTGCCATAAAAACGTAATCCACAAATATATAAACGCATTAGCCCTCATTTAGAAGTGCTATTAGGCTTGTCGAGGCAGTAAAAACACAGCGCCATTTTTAACTCCGACCACTGGCACGGTCACGCACACACACACATCTCTGGGTTCATTGAGAAAAAGAGAGTACTACATGATGTCTTCGGTTGCACACTGACTGTCTTTTTGGCTCAGGCTGGGCTTTTCCCATGCTGCAGGTTGGTGAAGTGCTGCAGCTGTCAGACGGTGGTTGTTGGCAGGGCGTGGTGCCTGACCAGTGGCTTTTGACCATGCAGACACTTGTGCTGCTGTTGCTCTGAGCAGAGGCCAAAAAGTTGACCCCAAGTTCTGCCCTGGTGCAGCAGTGCTGCAGGTCTCAGCTGGAGTCAAGACTTCCAACGGATGCGTCACTGAACTCATCTAAAAATGTTTTCAACTGATTCAATATTTGTATTATTATTCGATAGAGCTATTACAAGCGTTGTTCCAAAACCTTTTTTTTTTTTTCGGAACCGATCCGATCCGATTCTGATACCGTGATATAGTTGCTGATACCGATAGTCAACTAGTCGAGTACCAGATTGCATTATAATGGTTAAAAACGTAGACTTACGCGGGGATCCCACTACATGCAGCTGCACTCCGCTCCGGTCCGCCTTCGAAAGTTGCCGCAGACCTCTCGCCCACTGTCTCCCTTCCAGTCCGCTCCGCAGGGCTGCGTTGCTCCGAGGAGCTCAAGAAGAGCATGCGCCAAAAACACAAGTTTGTGAAATAAAAGTCCTCCTTGAAGATCAAATAACTACATGAGGAGCACAGACGACTCCTCTGTTTCACGTGATCACAACAGTAGGACCTGTTTTCCTCTGCTGAGTGTAAAGAGGCTGTTATGAGCACGAACTCAATAACGTTGTCCTGTCCATGTGTCAGTGACATAGTCTGTAGTGAACAGTCTGCTGTGTCCAAATATCAAAGAAACTTTATGTAAAACTACAAACTTTTCGTTACCTGATCAAATCAAAGTACGTGCGGAGTGATTTTACTTTGTAAATCCGGACATAGTTCATTTTCTTTTTCCTGTTTGGTGCGTTTTGATTGGCGGAGATTGACTTGGCCGGACTCGGGCGGAGAAGAAAATAGCCTTGATCCGTATTTTGGTTGTACGGCGACGGAGCGAGGGAGCTGAGGCGCAGTTGATCCGGCAGTCGGAATGGAGTGGAGCGGAGCTGCATGTAGGGATAAGCCCTTAAAGGTACTCTATTTAACTCAAATTAAAATCAACAATAAGGGCTTTTGTAAACTTGACTCATAAGTATCAAAAAGCAAAAAAATACAAGCTACAAATACAAGCTACAAAATACTGTTACTCCATAATAAAGATGTGTTTGTTGTAACTGTTGAGTATTTGAATTTTAAAACAATTTCAGAGTCAAATGTAATTTTAATTATAGATAACTGTGTTTTAATTATAGATAACAGTCTCTTTCCATCTCTGTGTGCGAGGCCCGTATAAAGACGCTCATCCTAATTCACGCTCAACTTGTTAACGATGCTAGCGAGCCATTTCTGTTGAACTATTTTTACAGTTAATTTAACCAGTCATTCTCTTCTAAAGACTAAATGAAGAATTACAAAGGTAACACAGTCAGTTTTTCTGTCTATGAGTATTTTTTTTTTTTTCAATAGCCACAAGCAGAGAACTGCTGTGTCTGTATCCATCGTGACCCATGACTACACAAGAACCCAATCATGACTAAACTGAATTGTCCTAAATGTGCAAAAACATGATTTAAATGATTTGTCATTGGTTTATTAGTTTGCCAGTTCATATTTCAGTGTCAAATTCTTTATTGTATGAGATGCTGCAGATAAACAAGACTAAGATAACAATTTGAAAAAAAAGTTAATTAATACATTAGCTGACACAATATTAAGCAGAGTTGAAAGAGCAAACAAAGAAATTGCTCTCAACTAAGAGGAATTAGCTGATGCAATTTTGGCCATATTACTATAAAAATATTTCTTTATTAGGCTACTGTTAACATATTTGCCACAGTTCAGGGTGTTACTCTGTCTAAGGCCCAAAGTCATTGGGCTGGAAATCTCTACACTCAGGAGCAAGCGGCAAAAAATGAATGAATATGGATATTATATTAAAATGTATTAGTGGTTACATTTATGTGGGTTATTGGAAGACAAGAATGACATCAGCTGACTACCTGAACATCCTGAATGACCAGGTTATTTCAGCAGTGGTTTTCTTTTTCTGTGATGACAATAGCAGGTTCCAAGATACACTAATAATGTCATGAAAATAAAACTAAAGGCCAAATCAAATATAAGAAAGTGTTTATCTGGCAATTTTACTTATTTTGGTAAAGCCATGTGCATAGACTTTTTAACCAGATAAAGTATAAATGTGGTCATTGAAAGTGTGTCGATATGACCTGATAGTACATGCAGACCAGAGCTAAATAAACTAAGTGTTCTTTTCCTGAAGCCATCAACTTTCAGCGAGAGTTGAAATCTGGCAAGAGAATTAAAAAAAAAAAACTACTTGAAGCAAAGAGGGTTCGCAAAACCCACAAGTGATGGCTGTAACCATGACAACCTGTGTGTGTTTACAGTAGAAAGCTGACATCTCAATGGGCCCTCTTTATGTTCTGATATGTGAGAATAGTAAATGTTATAAATGTATGAGGTGAGTTATTAGGAAGTCGGTTAATAACAGGGATGAGGTCAAATATAAATCTGGTAGATTATAGGCTAGATGTACAAGAAAAACAATCTGCAAGTTCGACACTTACTACCGCTTTGGAAGCCCTGTGATTGGAGGGTTGGACAACCACAAAAGAGCAGACGGCAAAACTCAGATGTCATCAAACTGGGTAAAGATGAGCACTGATTTACTACATTAACAGCTCTGTACTTGAACGCAAGTAAAATCGGAACCAGGGCAAACATTTTAAAAATGTCACGTGTAAATACTGGTTTGGGTTATTTGAATTACTTCTTTGCCAATTACAGTACATACATTGTGCTTTTACAGATCCCTAACGTCTATGGAATTACAGGGCGGTTTCTAGTAGAGAGCATAAACCACCTGCTTGTGTTAGTGCATCCAGAGTCAACTTTCTATTAAAGTTATTAAAGGTTTAATGAAGCTTATATATGAAATTAGCACTAGTTTCACTTTCCTCCTTCGTTGTCACAAAAAAGCATCTGCCAAAAGTTGAGCTAAAAAGGGGAAAAAAAGTTGTGTTACTATGGATATCCTTGTCTTAAAAGCTTTTTCATCGAGAACATTCCACTTTTTTGTGTTCAAAAATTGTTCCTGGAAGTCAGTGTGATACGAAACAAATAAGATGACAATTTAATATAGACAAAGGCAAAAATCTCAAATATTCCCTCTGGGTGAGAGCGGCAGGCGTGGGGAGCAGAACTGAACCAGGGGGAGACTGGACGTGCACAATGGCCCAGGATAGGCGGCTTTCTCCCCTGTGGCAGATCCTTTCATGGGACCTTCCCTCTTGTAATGAAAAGAAGCCCACATGCAACCTTACAGCCATTCATTTTCAGATATATTTCATGTATGTTATTCACTACCTTGACTTCACCTTGATCTCATTTAGCTGGATTATTATAGGGGAAAAAACCTAGTAAACTAGTACTGGTACTAAAACACTGTTTTTGTATGAAAATGTTTGAAAGAGATATTGTGTAATTATGTTGAGAGAGCATAATCTGTGATCACATTTTAAATGATACCATTTGCGTGGAGAAAGAAAGTCTCTCTGCAACTTTGGCCAAGCAATACGATGTTTCAGACATCACCGACACTTGTGCTGACAAGAAGAGGCAGGGCACCTTTCACCATAGTATAGCTCTGACAGTTCTTTGACTTTACACCAGCAGGTGCAATGCCACAATCTGCTTCGCACCTGCTTGTGTAAATTTTATTTATTTATTTTTTTCAGTCTTAGCCCACTATTGCTCCAAATACACAAAGATCCATGATCGAAGATCACATGAATAACTCACATGTCAACTCACAATACAGGACCATATGAGCTCACAGTCAAAAACTTTTCACAATTAGGGGCCCAAGGACAAGGTATAAAAAATGTAAAAATAATTTAAAATCCTTAATTATGTAGGAACAATACAGCATAGTACCACCAAAACACCACAACATACCTATTTTGGAGTGAAATGTTGACTGGATTTATGTACTGTGGTACTTAACTCTTTCTGTTCTATCTTTGTTGATGAAAGTTTGTACACTTTACACTCCACAATCGCAACCTGGGACTCGGCCCTTTGTCAATCTAAAATACTCCCCAAGCAAAGTTGCTCCACACAGTGAAGTGAATTTCAAGCAAACTGTATAGAAAAAATGTCTCACCTTAACCCTAACCCTAACCCCAGTGGCATCAAAACCCATCACGCACTGACCAAACATCAGAAAGGACAACTGTCTTGAATCCATAGTAATTGTACTTTTTTTAGTACTTTTTTTTTTTTCAAAAACCCTCATGTTTGACCTAACCAATTTACAGAGAGGGTGAAGGTAAACATTTTCAGCCAACCTTACTTGTGTAGAGCTGTTCTGTTAGCTACTCTGCTCTTGATTTTCTCATAAACAGACACAGACAGCAGCAGGATTCCCTTCTTTCAAAGACGTACACCTCTCACTGCAATTGAAGTGTGTTTCAGGTGTTAGAAATAGAACAAGAAGCACCAACCAAAGCAAAGCAAACCAAAACATTTTATAGTTTATACAAAACATTCTTACTAATTTTGTTCTACGTTTAGAGGAACTCACACCTGATTTAAATGACAACCATGATGGAGCTGCATCTGCTTAAACCAACGGCTCTAGAGCTTCCATTGCTTCTTTGGAAGGTCATGGCTAATGAAGAAATTGGGACCCAGGATTTCCTGGAGGGTGTAAAGCCATGCCAGTCATGGGACTGAGGTCACTATGGCCCCTATAGGCTGTGGTCACCATGGACCAGTTAATGATTAAGCAGGTCTGCTAGGCTGACACTGAGTGGTGACTCAGGTCAAGCAGCCATTCACACAAATTCCTTTTTGGACATTCCAATGGCATCGTTCCCCATGTTTGCATAGCGTTGGATGCAAAGGAAAAGAGGTCAAACAATGTGCAGTCTGGAGGGAGGGAGATGGCCACTGCTCGTTCACAGCTCCAGAGATATGAGTTAAACATGGGGAATGTTAATCTGTCAATGTGTGGTCATGGTGCGTTTTTGTAAGCAGTTGTGATTTGAATCACGAAGCACTGCGGTTGTGCCCGGGCTCGCTCTGCCTATCAGCGACGATTAGAGGTAACCACTTCTGACACCCTGATGGCCATGAGAGACATCCCTTCCCTGCCAACAAAGCCACATGTCACACACCGCCATCTTGTTTTCTCCCACCAGGACTCTGGAATTTAGTTCATCCCCTCGGCCTTCTCAATAAGGCCATTCTACAAAAAAATCAGGGAGAGAGCCTATTGAAACTTAACTTTGGAGGGAGATGCAAAGTAGCACTCAGCATGTGAAACTGTGTAGAACGAATGCATTTAAGCAGCTTCAATACACTGTCCTCCACAACACCAGCATTTAGAAGCCTGTCTTGGTAAACTCGTCTTCAAACTGAATAGGTGTAACAGTTGTGAAGACATGTGGTGCACTAGAGCTGCAAACATTCTTTTGGGTTTGGAAATGATTTACCCTCCGTCTTAGTGCATAGCTAACCTTCATCACAAAGTGTACCGGTTCTAACCTTCATTGGTTTTCAGTTTGAAGGAAGTGAAAAATGCATTTTTTTAATTTCAGTATGCAGGGATAGATCCATGCCATGTTGGAAAAACATTTGCACCACAGCTCTGGTTTGTGGCTGGCTATTGTACAGGGAGTGGTATTTCACTTATGAAGTGATTCCGTTACAGCTGTCCCCTCCGCCACCCCCTCCGCACGCACGCACTTACTCCTGTTCCACCGCACCTCGGCGCACTCACCAGCTCCATCGCTTAAACCTCCATAAACATGAACAAATCAGATCCAACGAGCCCCAGACCCACACAGTCAAAAACAGGTTATTTTAGAAAAGACTCAATATGCCAAGTTGCACATCTGCACTTGAATCCTGCCAAGCTGCCATGTGAAATACGATCTAATTCTGGTTAGCCTGATTCCAATGAATGACATCCTTACGCTCCTATTTGTTGAATAATGCATTTGACTTAAGCGCTCGTATGGAGAGGGCTTTCTAACGGCTGAAAGGATTGATGTATTTACTTTTTTTGGCGAGGCTGAACTGGTATAGGACGTAGTGGTGGTTTCTGTGGTCATGTGTTTATTGTTTATGCTTTGTATTTATCCTTAATTAATGCCGTACTGATGATTGCTGTCACAGACTGCACTGCAGTCTCACGCAATGTGCGGATAATTTCCTCGCCACATTCAAGGCCTCCAAGAGGAGTAAGCGCTTCCTCTTTTCTCTTTGGGCTGGAGAAGTAAGGCAGATGCGCTGCAAAAACACATGGCAAAACCAAAGACTGACATTCTTGGACCCATCTTTTTCTAAAGGCTTTGCAGTTTCTGTCTGCACTTTAGAGCAGAAGGAAGTTGAAAGATAAGTTTTGAAGTACAACAACACATGATAAGCAGCAGATAAGGTCACCACAAGGTCTCCTGGCCCCCTGGATGCAGCCAGTTCACACCATCGTGGTTAGAAAGATGGTTTTCAGTACCGACAAATGACCTGAAACTAATTTTTAAAAGACAATTCTTTTCAAAACACAATAATACATTTAGCAATTGATTAGTGCCACTTTTAAAAGCTGTTATTCCTGGGCTCCAAGAGACACAGACAATCATGAGAAATGACATGTATCACAATGTGTGAAATAATAAAAAGTGAATAAGTTTTTATTCTAGCTTAACTTTAGGCAAACTTTGTGTTGTTGATTCATTTTCTTGTCACCTTCTCATTTTTACACAGATTTTCCTTAACCTTGGTTGTGTCAAGTTTCTATTTTTTACACCTAACACAACCAAATACAAAAGGAAACTCCTCCATTTTCAGCATCCACTGCCACTAAGTAACTATGTTTTCTGATTTCCTCATGGTGATGATGTGTAAGACCTGACCTTATGGTCAGCTTCGTGTCAGACTCAGGGGTGAAACAGTGGTGATGGTTAACTGCACACAACATTAGGGCTGTACAAATCTGTTGATACCAACTGAAACAGTATATATAGTGTTCAGTTTAACTGATAGGTCATTGCAAATGTTTTAATATGTTAAATAAGCAAGCTACAGTATGATTGAAAAGATGTCAGTGTTAACAGCACTGTGCTCATACTCCCGTTAAACTAACCACAACAATGAATGTCATCGCTGTTGGACTCTTCAGCCTCTGACCATTGTAAATCTGTATTTACCCAAACTGGCACACAGCACAGGCCCCACAGAGGCAGCCTGCCCGGGATGGCCTCAATCCTCCTTTGTACTCCAAGAGGTTTGGATGGGAAGGAATGCTGAGGAAAAGAGCTTGACTGGTGCACTGTTGAGGCCTGTCACAAGGTAATCCAAATGAAACGAGTTATCAATACAATGAGCACATATGAAAAACTGTATATTAGGATACATGTACAGACGTTTTTCATTCACTATCATTATTATAGTTTATAATCTGTACCAAGAAGATGAAATAGATCTATTTTACAATGCTAGCTCAAGTATTAGTTTTTTTTTTTTTTTTATGAAGGCAAAAGTAAGCAGTTAGCCAACCTGTTTAACAGCATCAGTGCCTCACTCTACAGCTCCTCCCACCACTGTCCCAACTACCCAAACAATTCCCCACTTTAATGGAGTTTTCTTGGAGCAATGAGGAGAAGAAAACCAAGAAAGGAGTTGGTATAAGAAAGAAGTGGGAGGCCTGTATTCAACCAATACAGCAGCAAACAGCAGCAAACCACTGTGTTCGAAGAAAGAGGTAAAATACCCCAAAGTCCTCAGTTAAAGCCTGCCTGGGCATTCCAATGCTTTCAGCTAGAGACAGACCCACTGTTGTGTTGGAGGGCTTTTGTGATTCAATGAAACCAAAAGACATCTAACAAAACAGCAATTATAAATTGCAAGTAGGCAAAAATGACCAGTTTACACTAATTCTCCTAAGTGAGAGTATTGGTATTATTTTGTCAGGTAGTTGAGAAAACGCTAAGAACCAGCTGCAGATGAAGAATGAAAACTAACAGATGGTCGCATAGTGTTTTTGGTTTTAGTTTAATGATCAATGGCCCCATTATGTGACTGACTTCATTGATGGGAAACATAATTTCAAGTGAGAGACAAGATCTATGTATCACAATGGGAGAGGAAATATTAGATGTCGCTCTCCCAAAGCTTCCTGATCAAAACCACAAACATCTGACTCGCTTTATCCTGCCTCATCTATAACCGTTCATTTCATTGATTTTTTAAAAAGCTCCTCAGATGTTCAAGACACCACATTCTTCACTTGAATATGGATTAGGAAACTCTTCTTTCTGTCATCACATTTTGTACAATGCAATGATGTTATTAATTTGATGATACGAGTCTAACCTCCGCCATTAGAGAACATTTCATCATTGTTTCTAATATAACAAGCTTATAACAGTGACTTGTTATATTGACTAGAGAGAAAGCATAGCTAAGGATGCACCAATCCAACCTTTTCTGTTCCGATACAGATTCCGATACTTTGTATTTAGTAGTGATGGGAATCTTGGATCTTTGTCCGATACGATGTGCATCCCGATACACTAGCACGATACGATTATTTAAAGATACATGTCTTACAGCTAACGATCGATTCGGTTCGATATGCCCCCTGATCACGATGCATCTCGATTCACTCAACATTGTTTTTTATTCAATACTTAAAAATATTTCGTCTGTTTAATCATTCATGGGCCTCTATTACCCCAGATACATTCAAGCCATGTAAAAGTATCTTTCAGTCACTTGAAAATTCAATTACTAACTTTCTAAAACGTATTAGAAATAATAAAAATATGTGGGGGAAAGCTAATTAATAAGTCTGGAGTGCATTATTTCGGTCTACTGTCATAACCTGTCAAATACAGCTTATGAAAAAGCCTGTATAGTTTGTCAGTACGGCCGGGAGAGGGAACGTAGAACTGAGACGCAGCTAGAATACAGATAATACAAAGAAATCAGGCTTCTACTATTGTATGTGTGTACTTGCCATCAGCTCCACACGTCCTGGGACAGACCTGGACTGTGTGACGGAGCCCTGCTTCAGAAAGACTGTCTGCTTGAGTTTTCATATTTACTTTGAAAACCTCGCGTTTGCCGTGATCAGCCGGTCCCTCTTTTCCCAAAAGCTTGTAGGCAGTCAAGTTCAAGATGGATAATGTGGAAGAACTGAAATTGGTGTGAGCCAGGTTATACAGAGTATTATGTAACTTATTTCTAGTGCAAGCCATAACTTACCAGCAGAATCTGAATCAAATGTCAAACATTATGAGATGTTCTGGACCGACACCAACCAAGTTTAATTATGTCAAAATAAAGGCACAACTATGATATCGACTGAACCGATATCATGGACCGGTACCTGATCCAGCAAAATTTCATGGATCGACACCAATATCCAATCCCAGTATTGATCGCTGCATCCCTAAACATAACACAGGTAACTAATACACAAATGTCCAGTTCCAGCAGCCGTGTTGGAAGATTCTATGACCAAACCAATGTGAAAAAATCTTGAACAAAAAAAAACATACTTTAAATGTTAGTTTCCTTTTACAATGAACATTACTGGCACAAGATTTAAGGAGGAAGGCACCGGGGCTGGCATGTCTCCATAGAAACTACCAAATGAACTGATGACGACAGCAGGCGCGTGTCGGCTGTCTGGGCGGTGAACGGGCTGGGGGTGGATGAGTGACTCTGTGTCTCGGGGGTCGGGATTCACTTCACACCTACAGCACCTGAAGCTCAGCAGTGACATCAGCAGCTGCTTTTAGATCCAACTCCCCCAGGTCAAAGTGAGACCAGGGCACTTCCTCGTGACGCAGGACCTCAAATGCAAAGCTTCCTCGAATCACACGGATGACAAGTTACAGACCAGAAGCAGAAGTGACGGGAGATCCAAGGCCATGAAAAAAAGACTGTAGCGGAGACTTCCTTCTCTTTCTGCTTGTAAACGTTTTATATTTAAGAGGTGCAATATGTTCAAAATTGTTTCTGAACTACACAGACTGAAACATTTTATTACAAAGAGAGGAGCATTATTAAATTAATGTCACTATTTCAGATTTCATCAGTAACTAAACAAACTTTATTTTTTCAACATTACTTGGTTGTTAAATGTGCTTAAAATGAATTGATCATCTGATATGTGCAGTGATTGAAAGAAGAAATGCTGACTTGTTGACTACTTAAATAATTGACATACAGTAAGTATAGTTATCGTTTTTAAACAAGCTCCTGTGTAATCTTCTTCTTCTTCTTCTTCGTCGTCCTCGTCTTCTTCTTCTTCATCTTCTTCTTCTTCGTATTCTTCTTCTTCGTCTTCGTCTTGGTCGTGGTGAATAAGAAGGCTCAGAAAGCATTAGGTATTTCAGTTTGTTTACATTTTTAAGGAAACCAAAATGGCGTATACGACCTTTAAGGTATCTAATTATTTGAAAATTAGTTTTGTAGTGCCCCTTTTCTGTATAATAATAGTTCATTTGCCCACTAAAATCAAGGACACGAGTTTTTGTTGTTAGCATTTGGCTTAAAAGACAATGTAAGTCAAGCCCTGCCGGAACAATAATAGTTGTAAAAGTTGTAAAAACACTCCACAGAGTGATAGGCAGGTAATTGTGCAAAATGTAAAAAAAAAAACTTTAAAGTGTTATATTTGTTTTTGCTTACATTTTAAGGTGGCAAAAATCAGAATCACAAAAAAGCATTGAATCACACGACTGTCATGTTTATGTGGAATGGAATAAGCTCTATCTACTGGCGTCAAAGAATACTCAAACCAATCTTGCCTGATATGCTAATTTATAAGATTAAAGACTTAAAAACAGACCAGAAGATACCACAGATCCATCTATGATATCACAAATCTATAGACAATCGAGAAAAGCATTTCCTGAGGGTCAGTGGAGAAAGAATATCTAACAGACAAAGTTCTAACTGTTTGTGATGAGGAAGTAATGTTTAAAAAAAAAAAAGTCAATTTTATGTAGTATGTGTCCTTTAAATAAAGACAACTAAAATATTTTGTTTCTTGCCATTATTAAGTCTAATATGTGCATTTTCAAATTATTTGCCCTTCCAATTAGATAAAAAGAATGAATGAATATGAAGTTACATTCAGTCTTAGAGAAGCTGCGACCCTAAATACTACTACTCTTACTACTACTATGTTATTCCAAACAATTTTACACTTTCTACTTGAGGACAATTAGTAGGGGAGACCCTGAGAAAAGTAAATGGCACCCAATCACTTTTCCAATTACTTTTTGACAAAACATGGACCAATAGCTACATGGAAGTCTGCAGTATTGGCAAAAAGCAAATGCTCAGATATTTGATTAAAATTATGAAAATATTACTCAGAACAGAAAACTGAGAATACGTGGCACAATTCCACTAACTTTGGCTCTTGAATATAGTGACTAAATAGAAGATTTTGAGCTGCGGTTAACGTCTCCATTGCGGAGACTCGTTCTGAATGCAGATCCTCCTCTTGACCAAAGTGCTTCTGAGGCTTTGTGATTTATTTTCTGTTGCTGCACTTGTTAGCATGCATCATCTGGTCCACTCCAATACAACAGCAGCCCCACCAACTCTCCTCCCACAATCCCGCGGGGCATTCTCGAGAGCTGACGAGAGATTAGATTCGGAGGGAGCCAGTGCACCCTATTACTGTGTTATTCAGACGAGGAGCCAAAGGTGGAATGAGAAATACCCTGTGGTCCTAATCCCCGGGACGCTTTGCACACTTGCATTGTCCTGTCTGGAGCCACTTATTTTGGCTTCCAGCGCTGCCATGGCGACCGGAGGCTATGAAACCATTAGTGCAGTCAGTGTACTTGGAGAAACATTTTATAACCACAGCTAAACATCTGGCGTGGCAGTGCTTATGGTGTAGTGTGATAGCAATGATGTCTCTTCATTTGACATGATGTTGTCAAGATGAAACATGTAAGTACAGAGAAAGAAAAACAGTTGGAGAAGTGAAAATCCCCACGATATGGGATCCCAATGTTGAGTGGTGCTAGAAACTAGGCTTATTGCCAAGAAACCATTACTAATCCCCTTGGGCTAAAGTGCAAGGAGTGTGCACACGTGACAGAGGAGCATCATCAGTTTGAGGAAACTTGTGTTGTTTCCCCACATTTAATAAGGGATAGACTTAAGTTATCAGATAATAAAGGCCTATTTACAGGGTTTACATGGTCGATCTCATAGGGACGCATAAATCCAGTTTTTTCAGTTCCAATACAAATTTTTATTAACTTTGATTATCCTGCCGATACCTGATAAAGGCAAATTAATCTGCATGTATCAGGTATATATATCAGGTATTCCAAACTGCAGTAACTAAAAGCAGCATAGTTTTGTAGGCTACTTAATAACAAACTACACAGGTTGGGGTAAGGTCTGTTTTATCAAGCTGGGCCTAAACATGTGTCTTGGTGGGCCACATTTGGCCCCCGAGCCGCCATTTGAATAGCCCTGTTGTATATACGTACATTTGGATTAAATCAGCAATGTGGGAAATTGTGGACTGCTAGCTACACACTGAAATATGACAGGCTGCAGGTCAGCTAGTTTCGGTTTTCTCAAAAGTCTCTTACTATTCAGTTCATTCTGGATGGAGAATAAGCCGAGTCGTTCTAAAAGAACTGTTCAATTGGCACAAACAACAAGCTACAACAAAATCATCATTTCTAGCGGTTCAGAAAATGCAATGTGCCTATAAATGTGGTCATCTAAATTTAATTTTATTAATGTTACAACAATTACCAATTAAATGAGCTGCCTCTTTACAAAACTGCACTGAAATAGAATTTAATCATACTGTCCATTTCATTTAAGTTCATGTATTTACCTCGTCGGTGATTATCAACTAAAAATTCGCTTTTTGCTCTGCAATTTTTAAACATTGATTTCTTTTTTGCTGATTTGACAAAGTGTGAATCAATCTAATTTTAATTCACGGACAAAAAAAAGGGGTGTGGCAAAGGCTCTGAAGCTAAAAGTAGAGTTGTCAAAAATATTACAAATCAGCACTAAAATTGGTGTCAAAATTAGATTCTCATTTGAACAATACCGATAACTTATACAGAACCATTCTTTGAACAATCTGATATTTCTGCAAAGAAAAAAAAATCACATTTTCTGAAAATGTTTTAAAATAATCTGAAATAAACTGGTTTGAAACTAAAATGGTTTGATCAATAACCTTGCGCTTTGTGTTGAAAATGTCAGTCCATTGTATAAAATCTGACTTTCTAGTTCTCATTGTGGTATCGCAATGAGAACTGAACCTGCAAGAAATTCAAAAGACTAAATATTTAAGTATGCAAAAGAATTATACAGAAAAAGAAGAGGAAACTGTATGTTTAATAAAAAGGCAGCTCAGACGAATGATTCTGTTACAGTTGAAGACGAATTCCTTTAATCTAAATAAAAGAATTAGTCGACTAATAAATTTTGGTCGACCAAGACTCCATTGACCGATTAATCGACTAAATGACTAAAGAACTACAGCCCTACAATGTAGCCTAATGCATAGGCCGCAAAGCAGAGGACGCGGGTCTGCAATAAGTCTATTTTTCCAGAACTGCAGCATGAAAAGACGACGACAGTGCATGGAGTTGGTGCAGGAAACCCAAATACCAGTGTATCAGTACATCTAAAATCTGAATAACTTTCTGTCTTTTGTGAGAACTTTAAACTTTAATGCTGTTCACACACAAACTGAAGTCCTCTCTGCAGCATGAATACGTTTGTTTTTTTCCGGTTGACAGTAAAATATGTTTTTGAAAATTTCTGATTAATAAATACTAGCAAACCCAAATAATTCAAACCATCTGGCACTACTTTTTCTCTCTTAATCTGAATGAAGGAGTGAAAAAAGCAGTGCCAACAGGGAGATGGTGGGCACAGCCGGGTTCAAAGTTCAGCGTGTGACTGGTTTTTGTGGTTGAGTGTGGCATTCGGCTCTAATTCACAACATCTTAAGTCTTACAGTTGAAAGGACAGCACAAGACAATTTGAGTTTTCCTTTTTAACATACTACAGCCTTCATGTTGGGCTCATCTGTCTCCGTTTAACTAACCGCGTTTTGATCATCCGCAAGCAGAATTAAGAGCAGGTGGTTCGCTTTTTCTTTTGTCTTTTTGTTTCCTCGAAAATGAACTGCCCGATTTTATATTCTAGTAATAAATTTGACCCTCTCAGAAAACTAAATATTGTTTCTGTCACTTGCCAAAAGCACAGCGTTTGCTTATTTACTAATCAACTGTGCAAAACAAAATGTAAAATTGATGTGGAGCCCAACCGCAGGCAAATACACGAGTTCAGCCGACGTCGTAAAAAGTCGCCTCACAAGAAGCCATAAGGGAACGGCAATAACAAATACAATAGCGTGCGAGGTTTTTCCCTGCTGTTTCAAAGAGGGGACACTGGTCTGCAAATGAACCCACTGCAACACGCCCTATAGGACAAACGGACAAGTCACTCGGACGCCTAAGGCTCAAGTGGGAGATGGTGAGGATGCTTCAAAAGGATAATGCAATCTCTGCTGGCCTGGTGGAGTCAGACAAAATTGTATTTGTTTAGGGTTTTTTGTCACAAACATAAAAAATATATACATACGATATATATATATATATGTATACGATATACAACGTGTATCTATTGGCTCTGGCTGATTATTTTACTTAAAGGTGCACTGTGTAACTTTTTGACCAAAAATAGACTTGAATAAAGCATTTTAGTTTTTGTTATTTAGATGTCTCAGTTGCGCTAAAAAAATAATACAAATCTGAGTCTTTACTTTGAGCTGGCTTGCGTGACCACAAAATGAACTGTTAATTGGACTGAAATAGGCTCTGTGCATGTATGTTTTAATGAAAAAACAGTTCCTTTAGCTTAATTGGCCGGAGGTTGAGGCGCCAGGTATTAGGTGAATCGGTTCTGTTGAGTTGCCCCATAGCTTGCCATCACTGAGTGACGGGAGAGGAATGCTGTGTGAAGCACTTTTGAAGACATCAGTCTGAGTTAAAGTGCTATATAAATAAACAATTTATCATTCATAAAATGTATTTATCCTCATTCAAAATGATAAAGTTAAAACTTTTTGTTTCTTTGAATTGCATAGTTGTAGAAATATATTTTTACATTCTCTTACTTTTTGTCTGATTCTTAAAAGCTCTTCTTTCAGCACTTGGCATGTGTACAGTCATGTAAACATTTTGATTACTAAATGACTTGACCATTATTTGAACAATCGAATAGTTGTTCTACAAGTTAATCGCTTAACTTGTAGAACTCTCCATAAGCATATCAACCAAAACCATGTTTTGTAGGGTCAGAAAGGTCAACAAAGAAGTCATAGCTCCAAGTACTTCCAAGTAGCTTTACCACCATCAAGTGCTAAATAGTTCAATAATCAACCTTTTAGACACCAGGGTTGTTTACGTGATACAATCCTGGAAATGCAGAAACTGTAAACTTCATCCTGAAGAATCCAAACTGATATTCCAGAATTATTTTATCTAACAAACCGTACGGAGCGGAGTCTAGAATTTTCCAAACTACTGACATTTATCAGAAATGGCAGTAAAGGCTTGGTGTAACATTCCTAATTTGCTTAAAAGAATAATAACTAAATAAATCTACGAATGTATCAAAACAAAACATCTATTAAAAACATGTGACATCAAAATGAATACTGAGCATCAAGTACTGAAATCAAATCTGAAATCTTAGCAGCGTGACAACAGCAGGAGGAAATGAATCAGTAATGGTGCATGCGGAGCTGTAGTTGGCTAAAGACATTCTTGGTTGACAGACATGCTCATCAGATAATAGACTGAAAGATGGTGTGTCGATTCTGACTCACAAGACCACAAGGGTTTCTTCAACATACCCAAAAGAAAACCACAGAAGTTTAGTGACTTTGAGTATTTACAAAAGCGAGACAGACTAAACTTAAGCATCATGATTATCAAGCCTAGTTCACACGGTAGAAATTATTTTAGTTGATTACAGAAACTTACTTAATACATTACAAGTCTCACTTTTTTATAGTCTGACTGAGAGTACGACTTACACTTAGATTCAACCAGAGTCGCACAATCCCTGCTACTGAAGGACAAACAAAAACACTCATGTTCATTCGGATTCATTCACACAACAAAAACTTGCAGCTGCATTTTCTTGTTTCCGCGGGTAATACTGTATCAGCTGAGCGCTCACAGATCATCAGCAGAAGTAACGTGAAAGAAAACTTTGCCAAGGAATAAAAGAAGGACTGGCTTTTGTGCACAGAGAAATGAAAAAAAATTAAAAATAAATAAAACGTGGAGTTTGGTTAAAGTAAACTGTGGATTTTGCGTAAACTGTAGACGTGCGTAACTTTGCTCCAGGTAAGAAATACAAGACACAATTGCCAATTTATTAAGAGTTCAGTCTCTGCAATCTCCGTGTCACAAAAAAACTCAGTCAACAGTGGGACAAAAAACTTGTCCCGTGTCTGTTCTTGGCGTCAGGGTTAGGGTTAGATTGTAAGCTTGTTCCTTTAGCAATCTTCGTTCAAACCAATAATAATCGACCCAAAACCTAAAAGACTACTTTTTCTAAGCACATATTCACGTATTTTCAAAATTAAGTTATTTTTTCCCAGTTTGTTTAAATATGAAACAAATATTTGTCAAACTATTACAAGTGCAGGAATCGTTCATTGTATCATTTGTTTTGTGAAGCGCTCTGAATTACTTATTGAACTAATTCTGATAGGAATATAAACTGGTTGCATCTAGAGCATTAGAAAGTTGATAGCGTAATTTATTTAACTTTAAATCTTGTGGTTTTTACCGCACGATATACTCGATATTCCATTTTTGCATATCTGAGAAACAACAATCACGATATTATCTAAAATTCGATATATTGCACAGCTCTACTCCGGAGTGACTAATGGTCCGAAAACTACGATATATTTAAAAGAAGTTCATTTGCTGAAAATGTGTGGGTTTGACATTGTTTTGCTCATTTGTTTTTTTTGTATGTTTGCTTTCCATTGCATGTTCGGAAGAGCGAGTGGCGGCGCGCAAAAGGTGCAGCCACACGGGGCTCACTCAATAATTATTTTGTTGTACTTGTGACAATTACAATAACATCTTGTCTGTTCTGTTAGTCATTTGAGTGCTGATTTGCTTTCCATTGCATGTTCGGAAGAGGAGTGGCGGCGCGCAAAAGGTGCAGCGACACGGGAGCTCACTCCAATAATTATTTTGTTGTACTGTGACAATGACAAAACAATCTTTCTGTTCTGTTCTGTTGGTCATTTTTAGTGCTGATTAGGTCCAATACATGGTCAGATCATATTGAATAATTTAGAAATCTTTTGGTCTATCAGTAAGCCATCTCTTTATTTGACTGATAAGCCCTGTCGTCCCTACTCCGAAGTGCCTAAACCTTCACTCCACGCTGACTAAAAAGAGGGATCTCAGGCCTGTAGCTACACGAGAACCAGAAGAGCATTATTGGTGCGTGCTTAATGAGCTTTAGTGGACGTGATGAGAGAGTAATATAGCGCGACTGCAGGTGTGCCCCTCTGTGCGGTGAGAGTGGACGCGCCTCACTGACATCCAGGACAACAACACTCGGCCTGTGCCCCCGGTGCAGACCCCGGACACACACGAGCATCTCCGGCTCACCAGCTGCTGACAGATCCACATTGTGACTGTGCCATCTCCCATACCGAAGCTCATCAAAACATAGCATAACCGCACAATCACCAAGGAGTCACTGTGTACGAGCTTAGAGAGTTGATATGTTGTACCAAACTAACAGAAAAAAGTGGCGTCTCCTAAAATGTATTCAAAACTAGGCAACTAGTATCATCAGGACTCAACGATAAATGTTCTTCTTTATACTTTTAGCATCAAGTGCAGCTCAGAAACAAGCCCACAAAAACACAACTGTCAAAATTCACAAGCAACTTGAAAACACTGTGAAATCACTATATGACGAGTTTATCAAAAAAGCAGATTATGACAGGGATGAGCTCAAAATATTGCCCAGCCCTAGACAAAATAATTTCTTGATCGTAGGGCTGCAACAAGTTATCAAATTAATTGCAGCTAAATAATTACTGAAATAATCAAACAATTTTCAGGATTTCCACTAGAATTTTTTGAGAGTGTGGCGGCGGGGATTGGTCCATTTGTTCATTTATACACGTGACTCATCAGGTATGTGAATGGTTAAGAACTGCACGTTTCAACTTTTGCCTTTTCAGCACCCACGTTCGAGTCCCGCTCAGGAAACCCCTCTCTTTTTTTAAATCTTTTAACCAATATCTACTCCACCTCTCATATATTCTCTCTAGAAAACGTCTTATTTTTAGTCACGGCATGGTCATAGTCCGGAGCTTTCCCCCTTCTGACCTCTGCCCACATGGCTCCACAGCACGTGCGCGCTCTGACGCACACACATGAAGGACGCGCTCACACAAACACATAAACCCTGATTTTGTAATTGAATAGTTAACTGGGCTTTATTTAATCACATCGCAAAAGCTTCCAGACAATACTGCAATTAATCATAATCAAAATTTTGAATCAGAATTTGATTTTTGATTTGAGAAGTATAACAACATTACATTTGGGTCGTCAGTGCGCGCCACTTCTTGCTCATGACAAAAATTGTATTCAAAATTTGTTTATTTGTTGATGTAAACACTGTTTTTTCTGTAAATCTACATATTCCGAACTTTCTGAAGCGACGTTACCTCAACTTAAATTTGCAAAGATTGTGTACTCAAGTTAGGGCTGCTCAATATTGTGATAATAAAAATCTAATTAGGAGTTCATCTCTGTGACAATCTGCTTTTTTGGTGAAATCGTCATATCGTGATTTCCCTTTTCTCTATTTGATGCATCTGTCTTTTCAAAGAAATTGATTATTTATCCCAACCTATTACTCTTAGTCCCAGAGTTACCAAAAAAGTCTTTACTGCGACTTTGAGTTTCTTTTTTTGAAGTATCTTTTGGGCTGCGCTTTTAGTTCATAAAATAAATGAATTTTAGCCATTTTTCAAGTTTGATTTATGAAAATATATCAATTTATATGACTGAAACATAAATTTATAGCATGTTTTCATTTCTAAAAGGCATTATAATATAAGTAATCAAATCAAATCAAACTTTATTTATAAAGCGCTTTTCATACAAACATTGGAACACAAAGTGCTTTACAGTGCCCCATACACACATACACACCACCGACTCATTACCATGTACATACCCCCCCACCCAACACCCCAGACCCCCCACCCACACACACGCAGACACAAATACAAAAATACATTTCCTACGTTTGCATACATACATTGGGCTGGGTACGGATGGACCAAAGAAAGCGTCATCAGAGGAGCTGTCTGCACCAGGAGCAGAGCCACCTGCAGCCACAGGACACCAGCCCAGGGCCCAGAGAAGAGATGAGGTCAAGACCAAACTCCAGGGCCCATGAGCCAGAGCCCAGCAGCCACAGCCGAAAGTAAAACATACACTTGTTTTGCAGCAGCACACAAAGTTGTAATTAATCGATTACTTTATTAACTTTTTTATTGAAGGGCTGAGTTTGCTTGTTTCTCTCTGAAAATCTAGCAACACTGGTCAGATTTTGACAGCTGGATTTAACTATTGATAGTGAATTGTATTTACCTCAACGACAATAGGAAAACAAACGGTCTACAAGAATCGTGAGAAAATTTAAATCGCGATCTGGCTCCAAAAAAATTGTGATTTTAATTTCTTGCCATATCGCCCAGCCCTAACTCAAGTGACTTTTTTGTTCTAAGCAACTAATTGATCAATCAAAAGAAAAATCACCCTTACTAAAACAGAGTACTAAAATAATTGTTAGTTGCAGCTCTACTTGACAGCAGCAAAGCATAACTTGTACAACTTTCAGCTTCACTTCTAATTTAAAGTCATGTCATATCCTTTCTAAGATATGAATGAAAGCAGTAGCAGCATCGCGAGTCTGTGTGCGCCGCCGCTAAGCCAAGACCGGCCCGAGCGCTTGAGTGAGTCATGAGAGGGAGCAGGCTTCTGGATGTAAAACAGAACCGTGGTTTCCTGCTTACTCAAACCCACAGCGCTCATTAAGTCATTTTGTGCTAATTAGCTGTGTGTGTTAGCGGATAGGTAGTGCAGCAGTCTAATCCTGGACGGCGTATCCACAAATGCATGTAATCTTAGGTCATTTAGGAATAGCTCATTGCTGCTGATTGTTATTTAATCAGGTTATTGATTCGGTCCAAACTGACTTTGACATACAGCATGCAGCCCGTCTAATGATTGTGTTTTGCTTTCTACTGGCAACTTAAGTTATAGTTTTCGTAGGTAATTTTCGACTCACAATCTTTGGAGCGGGGTTCAGGTTTGGTTCTGGCAAAGTCTTCTGGCAAAAGGAGAACCATTTCACTGAGCGTCAGTCAGTAGCCTAGTAACAAGAGGTAGAAAAATAAGAATGAGAAAAAAAACTATGATAACACAGGTTTGCAATATTTTGAAACATAAAAAATTGTATTATTGCTTTATGTATTTTTATATAAAGGTTGCTCAAACTGCAGGATTCAAATTTCATCATTCAGATACAACCTTCTAACTGATCCAGAAACTGTGATCCAGAAAGAACTTCAAGACTTAAGAAGATTGGGTCTATCTTAAATCAAGACCAACGTACCATGCATGAAACCATGACAAGAGGAAAAAAGATCATAAGAAGGCCCTAAAAACAAATTTCTTTGTAAGGTGGCGTCATAAATTAGAGTTAGGGTTAGGGTTCCAAATTGCTCGGATTTGTGATGTCATGGGTATCTCTGAGCTTCTAGAGCATTTATGCAGCTTTAGCTGCATAAATCAAGCAAGATTAGTTTGATTAATCCCAACGGTGTCAAACTCAAAAGGAGCTGGGGCTAAATGTATAGTCAGAGTTGGTCGATGACTGCATTTCAAAATATAGGTCCTTCTGGATATGATATGATGTATATATTAAACATACTGTCATTCCAAGAACATTTTGGACAAACTGTATGCAATTTTGCTGCCTTCCAGTGCATTTCGGGTTTCATAGTCACATCCTAGCAATATACTGTAAGTCTTACTATCTATTCAGGTGGCTCCTCTCGTCAGCACTAGACTGCAGTGTATTCTGGGAGCTATAGTTCAAATTGTTGCATGGTTTTATTCCTGCGCACTGACTCGGTGGTTCTCCTTTAGTCACGGGCCAATCAAACAGCTGCATATGCAGCAACGAGCGACCGCTGGCGACGTGGATTCTTCAAGCAAGTCCTAGGCACCGATCACATGGGTGCTGCGGGGCTCAAGCACCCACTGGAATGTCTGAGCACCCACGCGAATTTTTCCTGCTTTCAGGCTTCTCTATGTCCGAGCGAGCGCATTTATTCGGTCATACAGCGTCTTTCACACTCTCCTCTTGCTTTATTTCATCTATATGCATGAATATAAGCGCTCCACTCATACAGCATCGCTCCTCTCTCAGAGCGCTGTCATTCAGACTCGTGGTCACTTTCGGAGGCGGACTGGGGCGGAGCGGAGCTGCATGCAGTAGGATCTCCGCGTCTGCCGCTGTGTTGCTGCTCTGCCCCCTGCCCCGTGAGATCATAGTTTAATTCACAACTTTGCTTTAAAGCAGCGCCAGAAATCAAGTCAGAAAAAAGTGAAGGATGAGAATGTTGAGGTGCGTTGCGATTCAGACCCGAGACGTATGAAGTGACGAATTGCACTGATCCATGTTTGTAGCGCCTGGTGCTGTGAGAGCTGCGCTGAGGCAGCACAGACCCAGGGCTCTACGTGGCTTTATGTACTGGATTATGTTCACTGGAAAAAAACGCACCAGCGCGAGCCAGAAGTCTAGTTGCAGGTAGAAAAGAAAAACAATGAACGCGCGACAGAGGGACATCTGCAAATGACGCGCGTGCACAATAAGTAATATTTTGGGCACCCACGCAAAAAAACATAAATCGGCGCCAATGCTCCACGACCTGCTCCACACTCCTCGGACCCCCGACAGCGCCATGCACACCAAACGCACGTGAACAAAAGTTGCCAAACAGACAGTCAATCCTCGGCTTGGTGTGAAAGTAATACATAAGATACCAAAGTAATGATTCTGAAGAGCATATTTGTCCATGTGACATAGCTCTCCTGTGACATAACAATTACTTAAAATTCAGAATATTAAACACTAAACAACAATGGGGTGCACGGTAGCCAAGTGGTTAGAGCTCTGGCTTCCCAATAAGGAGGTCGTAGGTTCGACTCCCGGGTCGGACCATATCAACATCTCACGATCTCTCTGGGTGGAGTTTGCATGTTCTCTCCGTGTCACCGTGGGTTTTCTCCGGGTACTCCGGTTTCCTCCCACCTCCAAAAACATGTATGTTTAGGTTAATTGGGCATCACTGTAAATTTCCCTTAGTGAATGAATGAGAGAGTGAATGGTTGTCCTCTAACCCTGCGGCAAGTTGGCCACTGTCCAGGGTGTTCCCCGCCTAAGGCCCAAAGTCACTGGGATAGGCTCCAGTCACCCGCGACCCCTAACGGGATTAAGCGGTAGAAAATGAATGAATGAAAACACTAAACAAAATGTATTAAACAAGTGTGAATGAAGCTAAATACAATTCCTGGTAGGTTTAAGATGACGCACCACTGCTGCAGCGTGTTCTTTTTCAACCTACAAAAGTTGAAAGTAATGAGTGCATGTCATTTGAATTCTTGGAAGGTAAAAGTCTGTAAGCTGCAAGTATAATGTCAAATACAGATACAAAACTGCTGCAGCAGTCTATTCGACCTGCTGACCTCCACTTTGAACTTGGAAACTCCCGAACGCTCCTTTCTTTACGTTCCGATTAAGACTTCTGACACCTTTCAAAGAACCAGCGCAAGAGCAAGACGTTCCCTGTTGTGAGGTGTTGTGACGTGTCGTGACCCCAGGCCTGCTTTGTCACCACGTTTTGGCATCTGACTGACAAGTGTTGAATGTTAAAGACTCACAGGCCTGGAAGCGAACCAGAGACGGGCCGCAAAGAGGAGCTGAGGGCAGGTGGAACAGGTGCTTTCCAAAAACTACAGAGAAAAATGATTAGATAATGCCACTAAGTACGTCAAAGGTGGATGGAAACTTTTAAGATAATAATTAGATACAAATAAATGTGCTAATGGAAAAGGTGAAGACAAGTGACAGGGCAAAGAGCCAGATGATAAGATTAAAGGTAAGATGCTCTGAAGGGGATTTATTGTCCTCTGGGTAAATGTCAATAACACAAGTTTATTGTCAATTCCTGAGAGTAGTTAAGAAAAAGTCCCTGTTCCTCCTATTTAATGAAAGATGTTATTATTATTTCCAATACAAAATTAGGTATCTGATCTTATTATAACAAAGATGGTGCACTATGGTAACGTTCTCTCACACCCATAGGGCTTTGGAGTGCGTGATTTGTTTTGAGCAATATATATTTTGACAGTTAAATATTTTGCTTAGTTTTCTCTGAACTACTGTTGTATGTTGGAGATGTTAATTACACTTGTTCACTTGGTCTTTTTACTTTCTACTATAGCATAAAATTGTGAACATAATTTTGTTGCCTACTTTACCCCAGTTTTTGGCGAGAGCGCTTGTTGTATTGTTACTTCCAAGTTGGACGTATAGTATACGTATCATGAAAGCAATTCCTCAATTTTACATAGCCAATGACAAATTGACACAATACACAAATTATACAGTCAAAATGTAATCCACTGATATTAATTAAATGTTGCTTATTATTAACATAGAGGGATTCTGTTATAGAACTTACTCCTTCCTGTGTTTTTCAATGGCTGTTGAGAATCTGCCTCTTGATGTAAAACTGTGATAAATGTCCAATCCAATTCAAATTAATAATGCACAATCAAAATGACCATAGAGTTGCACACAGTCATTACAACTAACAAATACTTACTGTATATACTAGAGGAATTATTGTTTTTAACACAAGATATGCACGCGCACACAGAATTCAGAAAGAGCCAAAGCTGATTGACTCAAGATGTACAACAAGCCCGTGCTGTTGTCAGCTAACTACAAGAGTTTATCACTGAGCGAAAACAATAGTTATGCTGCTAATTCAACATTTGTGAATGGAATTTGACCCTCTGACAAGTTACATTCAGGTCAGTGAAATAACAGACAGACATACAGGTTCATACCTGATCCAAAACAGCTAGTTCTCGTCCTGTTTTGTTTTGTTTTTTTAATCAAAAAAAGCTTCCCCAGCCAACTAGATGGACAGCGTCTCTTTCTGCACGGAGCATGTGCTGTAAAGTAGAAAGTGATGTTGACTGATAATCTCTCTATAAGACAAACAAATAGAAAAACAACCAAAGTTGATATTTCAAGAAAGCTAAGGAGAAAAAAATGTTTTAAGAGTTGACTTACAACAGCAAGTGTCTTGACCTGTCTATGATGCAAAAGCAGATGGTTCTACAGTTTAGAACCAGCAACAAAAAGGCACAATCCCCTCCACATTTCCTTGAAGATTTTAAGACCACTAACATAGAATGATTTGCAGACCTGAGTGAATGTTCTATAGTCTATAATTCCAAATCATAAAACATAAAAACAAGTCATTTGCACTTTAACTACTTTAAATTCACTAACTCTATAACACTAGTAAAAAAACTATAGAAAAAGTAATATTGAATGGCATTAACACTTTGGTGAGCATATGGCATTTCAATCACACGGCTTTATTTGGACTCTAAAAGGTGAGGTGTGACTTTAACGATATTGACCACAAACAACCATTACAAATGCCTAAGGAAACATGTGCCACAATGCCATTTCAGTCTCCACACAATCTCAGTAAGACTCACACATCACAGCTCCGCCACAGATTATAGGCCACTTCTTCAGTAATTACTACTGGCCAGGCCTAAGGCATAATCTTGCAATTTCCTCTATGACGCGTAAAGCCTGCTAATGCATAGGCCTGGAACTGAGCACGGTGACCGGTCACTTTTTTAACTTGGAACACATACTTGTGATTCTTCAGGTGAACACTTAGTCGTACATGTACTGTACCTACACTGTATCTAACAACTTTAGATAGAGGTAGAGGATCTTTTAAAAATGGATTATACTTTGGGAAAATTGTAAAATTAGAATATCAAGTGAAGCCTGTGCTGCAAACTGATCTGAACAAAAACATTTGAGGTTGTATTTTACGGTCCATTCATGTTTTATGTAATAGTTGAGCCTTAACCACAACATTTCTAATGTATCACCACAAAATGGTCAGCATTGTGATTATCTTAACATAATCTACACTCTCTTTTAGCAAAGAAGAAGATATAGAAGGAGAAGCACTATATTTTTAATCAAACTAGATTAAGTATGTACTGAGCGAAGCAATTTGTACATTGCTTTTTTTCAGGTAATAAAATTGAAGTAATTGCAAAACTCAACACTAAAAATTAAATATGTATATAAATAAATAAAAGCTTTGCCTTTATTTTTAGCAAGTAGTGGATTCTCATTTACATGTTCTCATTCTTGAATACAACCAATAGAGAGATTTCCTGTGTTTACTTTTTTATTTATTTATTTATTTATTTTTACATAGCTTTGAGTAATAAATTACAGTGAAAGTTTTTGCAAGGCCTGGGTATCAAATATGTCTGTGCACCAATGGCTTTTGCTCACTGATGTTTGCTGCCTTGCTGGCTGTTAGCTGTAGCCTATTGCGAGGTGCTCTACAGGCTATCGGACATGTGCAGTTATGCTGCCCTCGTGATTCTTTGCACAACAAGCTCCAGCCGAGAAGAGTCAAACGTAGCCAAAAGCCCGGGCCTGACCCTTCTGACCAATCAAAGCAGGAGTTATAGAGTGAGCAGCAGTAGCCGAAGCAAAATCTTAAAAGACACAAAAATGTTTTGAGCCAAAAAGAAGTTAATAATCCGACTATTCTTAAAGCTGGAGATGCTCTTTGTGCTGAACAGGAGCAGTTTGTGCTTGTATTGTGCTCTTTCTATCCTGTAGAGATTTTGCCGCTGCAGAATGAAGCTAGCAATTCTGTATCCAGATATAATAGATTCATGGTTTTACACTTGCAAACATGGCAGACTTCCATGGTAACAGTTGTTTTTGACATTCTAGCTAGAACTTTATCAGAGTAAAAAAAAAAAATCATTACAAGGACCACAAACTAAGATTCAAGTTATCATCAAGTTTGCAAATAAAGTTTTTGACATGATTTGGGAAAAAAACTTCCACATTTTTTTTTACCAAATATCTCTTATTTTCTGTTTCTATTTTGTAAAAGCAGGTCACTAGAGTATATTAATGATCAGGCTATACTGTTCTAATAAAGTAAAACATGATCATTTCACATGATAACCAACAAATATGCTTCTCACAACTCCTCTTTATGCATTGTTTTTCCACTATCTAATGGTTGTGTGTTTTCTAACTCAAGTTTATAGCTTCTTCTGCATTAACATTCTGTTCCGTTCTATTAAAAGCTAACAGCCCATGCGTCTTTGTCCTCACAGCTCACTTGTGTTAACAGCACGATGGCAAACCCAGCGTGATTTGTGGTTTATTTACCGACTTGAAAGGAATGTGAAGCAGTTGCATCAATCAGAGACACATTAATTGTAATAGTAGGATTTTGTTAAGCTATGTTTGTCGTTTTATGGGGTGTTTCATAAGGTTTAAAAGTAAATAAAGAAAAGGCGATGTAAGCAAATATTTCAACTTCAAACGGTTCTTGACGGAGCACGTGACGCTGGGACTACTCAGAAGAAACTGGGAGAATTATCTTTTTAACAAATCTGACATCATTTGAGTGTTTATATCTAATCCCTGCTGCTCATCTAAAAATTTTCTCAAGCTTATACGCCAGTGTTTCCCATACATAGACTAATTCATGGCGGGCCGCCATAGTCTATTTTTAGCCGCCATAGACTCATTTTGACATTTTTTTTTTTTTTATAAATTATTATTGCAATTCCTGTTACTCGTTAGGTCTATTAAAAGCATGTTTTGCAGCCTAGCAACGTATTGCAAATACGGTAAATTCTCCGCTCGCTCCAGCACCAGCCCAGGCCCAGCCTCTCTTGACCCAAACGAACACACGGACCAACTTTTCACAAAAATCTCCGACTTTCTTCCCTCTGCCGCGTGCTCACCGCGAGCTTGTGCCTGCAGCTCTCGCTCTCTGTCTCTCTCTCTCTCTCTCCCTCTCTCTCTCTCTCTCCACCGTCTCCTCAACTGCGTAAGCCCCAAAGTGAGCTGTGCTCGCGCCGAAGTGAGCAGTGTCCAATTCGTATACGGACAACCCGCCTGGCTGAGCCCGTGCCTTGTAAAGCGCACGGATACGCACATAACGCAGAGCGCGTAGGGCATCACCTGCTATGGGGCCAACAAGCCGAGCTGTGCCGTCCAGCTGCTGAACTCATAAGTGACAGAAAAGTCTGGTCCAGACGCTTGTGCATGATGAATCTTAACACACAGCGCGAAATCAAAGACCCTGGAAACCCTTTTGAAACATGTTCTACAACTCATAAGGTCTTAGCCAATCTTTATTTTGCGTCAATAGGACACATATTGAGCCAGTTACGAGCAGAAATAGCAGATGAATTAGGACGGCTGCAGATCTTAACACGCAAATTACCGCGGCGAAATACGGCGGATTTTGACACATTTATGTTTAGATTCTTTCATACACAAACACAAACCATGAATCTAGTCTATTTGTCCTGACAAAAGTTACAGACTCTAGTATTTCCTCAAACTGTAGCGCGAGGATGCAGCTTACGCTGAGCTGTGGTCAGTGAGTGCAGGAGAAGAAACAGTGGCGGAGCAGAGGGCAGTTTGAAGAGGCAAAGAGAGATGGGGCCCACTGGAAAGCAATTTGGAAAAAAATTGAAATTAATGGATTTACTGTTCTAAAACATCCCAGATAAAAGGAACATGTATTTGTTATGTATTATCTATGTTTTTAAGACACACACAAAAAAAAATTTAAAATAAAATATATAAAAATAGCACATTAAAATAAAAAGCAATTGTTATTCCCCCTATTTTTGTAACATATGGTTCTAACTTACTTTGTAATAACTGAGTTGAAATTAATAGTAATATGAACAATAAAATGTTTGTGAATGCAGCATTGTATCACAAGGGGGCACTGATGTACAGCTATGAGTTAATAATTGTAGGTTAGGAATCGTTTATCAAATATTCTAATTTGATTGGAGGTTTGTGCTCAATGAACGCACTTTTAAGTCCTTCTTCACAAGAAATAGGATATGTTTAGTCATAAGGGCTCATATGTGCAGTAATTGTTTTCACATTTTAAAACCTACACTATTTCTTTCAAACAAAAAGGCAAAGCTGTGGGATATAAATTATAGTATCTAAAATTCACCAAAATGCAGGAAAGCACATGTGTTTGCGTCAAAATTTCCCTGGGGGAGGACCCCCAGACCCCCCGACTAGGCTGAGACCTCATCCCCCCATAGTCTCTCTGAAATCTGTGGGAAACACTGTACGCATAAATGTATGAAAAGAAAATGAAAGTTGTTGGGAAAAAAAAAGACACAACTCCAGGACAAGTTTCTGAAGCTAATTGATTAGATTGTCACAGAAGCAAAGAAGCTGTACATTTTATTTTTTGTTCAGTCCAAGCTGAGGGAAATGAGCAAACATCATTCCTGTCCACAAATGCAAAAATTGCCTCTGTGTGCATAATATCCTGACAAATTAGGCCAATGTATACGTCTATCTGCACCACCATGTTTGTTTCGTTCCAATCTTTGGCTTCTGGGAAAACTACAAAGCGCTGATTGTGGGTTTAATATTGACTCAAACCAAATGAACATCTCTTGATCTCTCTGGGTTTAGTTTGCATGTTCTTCCTATGTTACCATGTGCTCTCTACAGGTACTTGAAAACATGCATATGTAAGTCCATAGACAAATGTCTTCTGGTTTCTGACATAGGTCGTTACATACGGTGGTGTAGTTGCAATAGTGACATAACCCCTATAGAGGGATTTTCGGTCGACGTCACTTTCCGCCTTACTGCACATGTGTTATGCAGAAACAGACGTTCTCTATCTGTTTAGCTGGGGAAACTTCTTTGATTAAAACAACGAAAGCCCAGCTGTCTGAAGATTGAGACAGTGTTTTTCTCACAGTTTTTTCCAAGAGTATCTGGCTGCAGACCTGCATGAGGAGTCCCCTGCCTCGCAGACCTGTACCAGGAGGGCCATTGTCACGTGAGTTTGGTAAATGCTGGTTAGCCGAACCCGGGTCTCCCGCACGGCGGTCGACCGACAAACGCATTGAGCCAAAGGGAATGCCCCTTGGCCCAGTTTGTCTGTTGGTTCTTATGCTGAGGGAGTGAGTTTATCCCCCAACTACCACACTTCTCCTACTTGGTACCTCGTGTGGGTTTACGTTGGTATCGGTTACACGGGTAAGGTTAGGAACAGAGTTGGGGTAATGGATAAGTTTAGGAAAAAGGTTTGGGTAAAGGTTAAGATAAAAAAAATATAATAATAACCGTTTACGCCTTAGCAACAGTAATAAACTCATCACTATGGCAACCAGCTCATGTCTGTCCCTCCGGCGCATACCGTCTACTACCCGCGTTTGTGATTTGTTAACACCGTTAACAAAAGGCGACAATGAATATCGGGGCTCCTCTTAGTTTTCGTCAACATTATGCAGGACGCAAATAATGTTTTAAGTGCATAGCGCCACATACTGTCCTGTGGCATATCTACATAATATGGGCGAACATCCGGGCCTTAGGGCCTCCTGATACAGGTCACGTGACAAGGTGGCTCCTGATGCAGGTCTGCGAGGCAGGGGACTCCTCATACAGGTCTGCAGCCAGATGCCTCTCGTTTTTCACTCACCTGAATGTAAGTTTTAAGGGTTGTAGGGTCGACTTTCATTCACAAATTTAGCAGCATAACTTTTGTTTTCGCACAGTGATAAACTGTTGTAGTTAGCTGACAACAGAGCTTTTTCGACATGTTTCCACTGTTTGTGTCTTGGAGCGGAGGCTCTTTCTGGAGGAGGGGTGCACGCGCATTGCCTGTGTTGATAAACAAAAAAATCCCTCTTTTGGCAACACTGTAAATGCCCCAGTGAATTAATGAGTGAGTCTCTGTGTTGTTTGTTAGCCACTGTCCACTGGCCCCTAAGATACTGGTATGTTCCAGTCATCCACCACCCCTGAAGAGAACAAGCAGTAAAAAAATAAACTAATAATAACTGTCATGTATTTTGTCAGTTGTTTGTAAATTGTCTCTGGAAATTGTCTCTTTTGATGGTGTGGAGTAATTTTGCATCAAAACTAAGCGCTACATTTATTTACTTTTAATATTTTCTTCCCAAACTGTAATTCCACAGGTGCAAAAGTATGTAAAATCTTTATCCCACTGACTATAATTCCAGACGAAATCATAAATCAAAAAACAGGAGAATCTCTCATAATGGCTTGAATGATCTTTCCACCACAGTGTAAACAGTATGCACTTAACACTGCCCTCTAGTGTGAGACAAACCATCTCTCCAAACAGAGGACCAGCAGCACAAGACAAAGTTAGCTTCAGATGGAGATGAATGTGGGCATGACGAACACTAACAGTATGCTGTGTGTTTGTGTTTCCCACGCTGCTCTGTCAAAACAAACAAGACTTAGGCTGCAACCAAAATAAGAATTAGCTCTGAGGTGAATGAAGAAGACACATTGTAAGGTGGATTTTTTTCTCCAAACCACACAGAGAGAAACATTCACCACCATCATCAGCTTAGATCTCGTAAACAACCCAGTGAGCCGCTAAAGCCTCAAAGTAGAGTGATAATTATGTTTGTAAATGCCTGCAGTGACTATTTAAACTGTTCTTAGATCTGTTACTAAGAACGGCATCCTACAGGCAACAACGTGAACCTGTTTCAGCCTGGAGCTCGAAACTTTTTCTTCCTGCTGTCTGTATTTGCAGTAACAAGAGCATGAATGGGATTATCAAGATTTTCTTTCTTACACATTGTCACAAAAAGAAGTGACCATTACTTGCTGTATTTACTTGAAACATAAGTGTGTCTGATTTCTGTGTACATGTGTAGGAGGTGATCTGTGAAGGACCACATAAAGTATCTAATCACAACGGAGGATTCTCATATATGCACTGTGTTGATTAAGCTGCTTTTTTTACTGATAAAAGCAGAAAACTGCAGAGTGAAAAGCAAGTTTGTCATGCACTCTGGTTAAACCAAAAATAGCTGTTTGTTTAATACAGAAATAGTTGCATGACAAGCACTAGACTAAAATCACATCTGCATATGAAGGCCTCTGGTGTCTGGCACATTGAAAAGAAGAAGAGAATTTATTGAACACAGCTCATGTCTGGGCGGGCAGATGGCATTCACATAATGCCACTATTTTAGCATTGCAGCGTCAAGCTGGAATCAGCTGGCTCAGTCTGAGAGGAAACGCAGGATAGAAAAGGGAACAGAGAGCTGCCGACGGTGGCCTGGTCTAACCTGGCCTTTACCAAGCTGTCAGCAGAGACCCAGAGGAAAACCTCAGGAAAGTGGAGGAGACTGCTGTGGGCTTGGGGTGGACCTGAGTCCTGTTACATCATTTGTAGCCACCAGACAGTGTGGTAGACTTATCTGTCTGTGGTCTGGGGTGGCACTTGTCTGGCCCAAGAGTGAGTCACACTTTCTGTTTACCTCAGAGTGAACCCTTCCCCGGAGCTCCTACTGTCCAACAGCAGCCGGAGGGCAGGAGCAAGAGCAGGGTGGCTTCCACCACCAGTGAGGCCAGGAATGCTCTGTGCCCACACCTTCCAAACCATGACACCTTTTCCTGTGGAAGGAGTAGTTCCTCTCACATCAGGGTAAATATAGCTCTGTCTCTGCTGCAGACGCGGCTCAGGCACTGATGAAACCATTCAAGTGTTTGTTTTCACCAACTGTGGAGTCCAATTTCTAGGCTTTGTCACACTGGACATTAAACCGACCCACTGCTGTTTAGACAAGCACAATAAAGAGCCTGGAAGTGAGTTTATGACACTTTTCAATGACAGCTTAACAGACGGTGTGTGCTGACCTGATGTGGGAAACCCTATCCAGCTGCTTCCACTAAACGACTTGTCTAAACACACAGATTTCTTCCTTTCCTCTCCAGCAGGTTTACATAGGACTCAGTCTTTGGGATGTGTAATGCCAAAGACACCTTCACTAATTTATTGTTGGTAGTGGGTTTAAACATTACCTGATATGATTTTAGCTCGCCAGCACAGAGCTCCGTTCCCCTCACTTCTCAGAGAGCCTCAGGGTAAGTCTAAAAACAAAAACACAGGGTCTGAAAAAGGCCACACACCTCTGCGTTCATCCAATCACTGCAAGTTCCCATTAACCAGTGATGACACAACATCCTTAACTGTCCAGGAAGCCCCATCAGTCGGACACAAGCTCAGATTAGAGGCTGATCCACAGTGAAAAGAGGAGCTGGCACTGTGCCCTTACACCCATATGTAAACCAGCCACATTCAGAGTCACTGGCCTGCAGTTGGCCTCCTGTCTATGCCAAGCACCGACCTGAGTCACATCCTTTATATGATTAGAAAGTATTGTGTCCTGTGTCTTTGATTATTCATATTCATATTCATTTGTGCAATACATGTGACAAACTTATCAACATTTTTGGAGTATATGAATGCTTAAAAAAACAATATTTAAACCATATTGTACACAAATGTAATGTAAAATGTCACGCCGGGGGAGACCACACAAGCGAGATACACGATGATTAGAAAAAACATGTTATTACTGCCCGTTTTTCTGCAGTTTTCTAACGCTATCTGGCAGACACACTGATGTATCCCTGCTGGAACTGGAAACAAGACATGAGCAGATAACATTTGTGAGGATTTGCAATCATCTCCACTAAATTAGACACTGCGCTCTGTGGTAACCAGATCCACTCATTACATAACAAGAGCCTGCTGCAGATATCTTTACCATTCAGACTACCGTTTAGCTCTGACAACATGCTTACAGAGGACTTTGTGACAGTTTAATTAGGACTGATTATATTGGATTGTGTGGTATAATCATATGACATTAACTTGCATAGGAAAGACACTGCAGGCAATGTTTTTCTTTGGATTTTTTTATCAAATTGTGCTAGTTTGGACTCAACGCTTGACTTGAAAGTAACCGAACTGTCCAATACCCGGACTACACATTGCATTCATTGATTTGGATTTGCTATTCAGCACGAACGTCTGTACCTGGGATACAGATGACACTCTTCTTTACTGCTTTGCAAAGATGCGTGTCTTGAGAAGTGGATTAACCAATCAGGGAAAAGCATGGTCAGTCTGTATCAAAAAGAAATATGCCAATTCTTAAGGAAAATGAAAAAGACAGTAAATCATCACAGAGAGCTGAAGATTGAACAAAGCATTCAAATGTTATTATTTTGGTGATCTTTCATCGTTTCGCTTCTAAATGCTTCAAAGGTGACCAATGCGCTTCTCTTTCTTTTGGTTTGGGTCGAGGCACATCAGATTACACTGAGAACACTAATTCTGAACTTGCCAAACAGAAGTTCACTTAAATGTTTAGTTTTTATTATGTCATGCAGAGGGTGACTCATATAGGTTTTTGCTCATACTGATAGATTGGTCAATATCCAATAATCTAATAACATATATGCTCTTTAAGCCGATATGGAGGACTGACTGAACATTTCCCTTATCATACTGTAATTTAAACTGACTTTTTACCCAGTCACGGTTTTACCAGAAACATGATAAACAGGAATGTCATGTTTTGTGCAGATGTGTGGCCAGAGCATATCAGCCTTGTCTAGAGCTAAATATCTCAATACATTTTGGCATATTTCAATTACGGTTTTCAGGCGATAATACAGTATGTCAATCCAACAAAAAAAAAATTTCACATGTCTTTTAATTATCAAATATGACTGATTGGATTTAAGACAGTTCTAGTGTTCAATTGGTTGACTAAACAGACTTGTAACAATATTTGACCAAATAGTCATGCTAAAGAATTATTTGTGCAGACAAAAATGCAGGTACATTTTTAAATGTTTAAAAATTTGTAAAGTATTTTGAAATCATGATCCCAGTAGTAAAACATATTGGTCAACCAATGTGTCTTACTACTTACTATTGACTTCACACAAAATGCGAAAATACAGAGGTCGTTCGTTTATCGCGGGGGTTAGGTTCCATAAAAAACCCGTGAAAGGCAAAACCCGCGAAGTAGTGATCTTCATTTTTTACCAATAATTTCTGTCGATAACCTGCCTGGTTCTGATGTTTAGTGTCTTTTGTACAGGTAATACTGCGCTGAACACATGATTCACTACGAGATACAACAGTCCTTTTTGTGACCGCTTAAAGAGGGACAGTGCTGTGGGTGTTCGCCTGCTCTGCTTTTGACACGTTGCCCGTCCCGCTGCCCATCCCACGGATCACACGGGCTCCAGAACCGACAGCCACGAAACACATCCGACTCTAGCGAAGTCACAACACGCTCCTCAAACACATCTCTGAACTACACAAATGACGTTCCAGCGTGAACAAACTTATCATCGTAACTACGAGCTCAAAGAGTCAAATCCTCACCTGGAGCAACGTCCGAGCGTCACGTCAGCTTCCCCTGCATGATCCAAACTGTCTAAAGTTTTCTAAAAGAGCTTCTGTGCTGTTGCCTGTGAATGCTGCGATGTGATACGGTCACAAACAGTGTGTTTGAAAAGCATGCTTACAGCGCACGTTCATTGGACTGTAAAAAAAAGCAAACTGCACACACAAAAATCCGCGAAACAGCGAAAGTGAACCGATAGAGCGAGGACCACTGTAATGGAAATATTGTCTTTCTGTCTCTTTTTGAAGTCTTTTTTAATAGTCAACAGTATACCCGATATTCAGTTTTTGCATATCTTTAAAACAACATTCAAGAAAAATTCGATATATCGCACAGCTCTAGTCTTGTCTAAAGAAAAATTAGGCCAACAGCCAAAAAATTGCAAATGATGGTCCGATATATTTGTAATGCCAACCAAGAAATAGAAACCTAATTTTGTTTGTTTTCTATGCATAAACATGGAATGCCGCATGAATGGTAAGTGATCTCTATTTATATAGCGCTTTCTCACCTAGAGCAGACTGTATCTGAAGAGTGTGCCGGTTTGCACTGAAACATAAACAAATACTCAATGAATGAGCTAGCCTCCAGGAAAAGCCAGAGCCCAACAGAGATAGCTGCTAATCTGAGCATGAAGCAGAAACCCAAACAGAGCACAACCGCAGGGCAGGCCACCCGAGCACCGTCACACACCTATGGGAGATACCAAACCGCACCACGCCAGAGGAGCAGAGCAGCTGGAGCCCACTGTTGAAATAACTCACCACAGACAGAACGCAGCGAGGAACCTTCTGACTGCAAAGAAAGGACATCGAGCTGTCAAAATAAACTACAACTGTGATACATCGATAAGTAGTTCTCATTCATTTGCACCTGCACACGTTGTTAGCGTAGTTGTGGTGTGTGGATAGAATGATGGATGGTAACTTTTCACTTATGTACTGTATAACCGAAGATTGGCCTGGCTCTACTAAATGGATTCTTGTGATCTTGAGAATTTGTCTGGAGTTACCAATCACAGCGAGGCACAGCGGACCAATCACAGCTCAGATTGTTGTTTGAGCGGAAGCATCCATGCATAAAGAGACAAACTTTGAGGCAAAAGACTTTGACTCGTATTACTAGTTAAGCAGACAATTTAGGCTTTTCAGAGACGTAAACAAAGATTTGCACATTTGTTTATAAACTACATTTAACAAAAAATCCTCAGCTTCCTTTGCTCTTATAACACTTCAACCAATTAGATGACAATGACATCTCGTTTTTTCCTGATGGCCTTCACAATTCAAAGCGATACACGTCAATGTGGTATGAGCCAGGCTATTCAAAAATAAATATTGTAAACAATCCTTAAAATACTTTAGCTTGTCTCATTGAGGTAGAGATTCTCCACCCAAAAGAGCTTCCTCTGCAGGTGCCTTAGAGCTCCCTTGAACAGGGTATGAGCTCAGTCACACGGGAGAACTTGGAGTAGAGCTCCTGCTTCTCCACCTTCAGAGGAGTCAGCTGAGGTGGCAACATCTGTTACAGATTCCTCCAGGACAAAGCCTCCCTGGTAAGGTGTTTGTGTTTCACCAGAATAAGGCCCGAGGACACACTGGAAGGACAGACTGAGGTCAGAAGAGCTGGATGGATGGAATGAATCTTAACCAAATGCTTTTGTCATTTCACTACTACATAAAAAGTGAGTTTGCTTCTAAGTCTTTAAAACACTGCCTCAGCAGTGATAAGTCATCTAAAAATGTCGGGGGACCACTTTTGGGCCAAAAATGATGCAGAAATTATAATTACAACACGTACAAAAATATATTTTCACACGATAGTAATTCACATTGACAAGAAAACAATAACAATGTGGTTGCCTCACAAACGAGTGGAAAACACGAATGTGGGAATTCCCCATATTTTAGAGATGTGGAAAAGTCTGTTTGGTCTCAATATGTCACATTCTTCTCCATCAGAGGCACGACACATGGCCTTAACCTAATCTGCTGGGTTTAGCTCAGCAGTCAGACCAATATCTTCCAACAATTAACACATTCAAGTCAAATATTCATATAGGTTGGATTAATGAGTTTCCAAGCTGTTTACGAGGTGTTTTCCACGGTCTAGCCTCATTTGATTTTAATACGGGCGTGCCGGTACCATTCCGTGTCTATAAGCGTCCTCAGATACTACTGACCTACAGGAAGAAAGCGCCACATGACAAAATGATATAGTAAACAGGAAACATGGGCGTAAAAAGACTAAATACATTCTGCCATTTCAGCTCCGGTCACAGTATGCCACCAGCTATTTCTGTGAGGGACACGGAAAACACTCAGGCCAGAAAAATGTGGGGCTTATAAACAAATATTACATTACAGCCGTTTTAATGACAATTGGAAAATAAGCACAGACAATCTTCCGTCTTTTATACGCAGATGTTTTGCTGACTGGGCCCTGGATTGAATTAATTTTCTTCAATTATCAAGTGCTTAGTGTTTCACAACGACCACATGAATGTAATGAATAACCGATCTTTATTTCATTAAAAATAATACCCTCATCACAAATAAACAAACTCATAAAAACGGCTTTCATTATTATTATTTCCTGAATAGAAACCAGACATTAAATCATTGAGTTTCAACACAAAACATAGACTGGAGCTACAAATAACTATCATTTGGCCAATCGATTAAATTACTGATGATTAGTGGCTTTGAATGCAAGTGACCGTGAAATAGTGTCACAAACTTGACTTTGATCCTCAATACAAACTTCGTATCGCACAATGTTTGATCAAACTATTTCCTGATCGACTATACAATAAATAAATAAATAAATCTGAAAAGCAGAGGAAACTCATACTAAATTTGTACTAAAATGCTGATTAAACTCACAAATCTTCAGCTAGGTAACTCATTCTTTCTAATGTCTGCTCCTACAACATTTAATCAGTACACTCTATATAAAGGAGACTATGGATAAAAAGTAGAACAGACAGCTATAACTTTTAACCGTTAAAGAATAAATATTGTTTTTGTGTTTAGTAATTAACACTGGCACGTGTACATCACATATTTACATTTTGTTGTTAAGTGTAGTGATGGATCGATCTGTAACTGGGATTCATAACATTTTGCTGGATTAGATATTGGTCACATAATATTGGTTCAGCCAATATCATGTTTGCTGATGTTGACCCAGAATGTTGGACATTTTATTCACAAAGTTATTTGCAATAAATAACACTTAAACACTATGGTTCATTTTCTAACAAGTCTGTGTAATCCCTCTTTGGTTCAGGAGTGATTCAAATAGTAGAATGCTTCAGAGTTGTCATTTGGACAGTTTTTCGAAGATCAAGATGTTTTGACTATCCATAAGTCAGATGAACTGACATAATTGTTGAATGATAGACAAAAAATGCTGTCCAGAAGACAACTCTGAAACTTTGTACCATTTTCTAATAAGTTAATTTAATTTTGAGAATACAAAAAAATGCTTTTTCCATTGAGTATCAGGAGTATTTGATACTTTGGCCAAAATATCGAAATTGGTATCGGAACTGTAAAGATGGACTGATGCATCCCTGGTTGAGTGTAAAACACAAATTTGATCCAAAACAGTAAAGAAATAGAAAACAGTCCTGCCTTTTTACTGTAAGAAAACAATTGTTAACTGTTTAAAGCAGCACATTTTTACATACTTGCATCTTCGCCTGTTTGCTTGAATAGCAACTACATGAAAACTTTGAGCCTTTGAAGTGTTTTTACTCTACTGCATTTTGAATGTAATTGCAAGTGAGCTAGGGATAGGTGGTAGGTGAAAACTGAACTTTTCTGAGCATTGGAGGATCAGTTGCAGAATTTTTTAAACATGCAGGAATCAAAAAAGACAACACTATTCAAACTCATAAAAGTGGATTAAAGTGGATGCAACAATTACATTCTAATCACATTTTTTCTTTTGAAAATCATGGTTAAAAATGTTTGAACATAAGAAGACCCTGCCTGTTTTTGAGCATCCCAGTAAAGTAGATTTACAGACAAAAGAGTGTTTTGATGTTATTACTATCAATAAAATCTGTATGGGAAAGGCTTCCTAATAAAACTCAAAGGGTAATCACATGTTCCGAGCGGACGCTGCAGTGAATTAATCCAAGTTTTGAAAGCAGACTACAAAGAATGGACAACAATAAAAGAAAGGGCTGGCGCCAGAGGATAGATGCATCCTTTGAGTCTCAGGGAGATTAGCCATTTCTTCAAGTGACAAAAAAACCTGATTAGCCTTTCACCGACCTTTAGGGATTGACCTTTGACTTGTGACCCTGACACTACAGTGCTTAACTTGTGTTAGGATTCATCAGCGTGAGCCCTTTCAATAGGTTTCATCCGAACGGGAAAAGGGAAAGCGGGGATTGTCCGAGTGACATGGGAAGTTACAATAGAGGTGAAGGAGGATTGATAGGGCAAGTGGATTTTAGTAGAACCATGGTGTGTCCGGAAACCAAGACAACAGGACAGGAAGCTTTAGGAGAGGAGGAGAAGTATCATAGATCAGATACAGATACTGATCCTGTAGCTTGTATCAACTCTAGAAGAGAAAGTATCAACATGATACTAATTTAAAAATGAGGGACAAATGTGATAATGAACTTTATTAGGACTTGTAAAACCATTGTCTATGCAAGTTTCAACAAGTCAAATGTGATGCTTTTTAATGCCATTTTAAAAGGTGCTTTACTTGCGTTTGGCTTCAGTAAAAAGTTGAACTGAATATTTGTATAATATTCCATCTAGAGATGTCACAATGTCAGATTAGTAGTATCACGATTATTGCCCGGCAAAAGATTTAGCACGATTACAAATACCACCACCAAACAATGCAAATTCTACTGTCTAAAATATCACTTTTTATGATACAAAAGTCAAACTTAATATTCATCTTAATGTGACAAAACATGTACATGCATACGCTTTAATAAATCCTACTTTATTTTGCTTCTAAAATGGCCAATACCGATATTTGAATATTTAAATCTGATCTTAAGTTATTTTCTTGAAGGAAATAAATCAACTACTTGGTTGGAGCCAGTCAATTGGACAACAGAAAGACACAAATACACTTAATAGGAAATGAAAAGCGTGCAATTACTATTACTACTCCTACTATAGCCTCTTAGGTTAGTTTTGACCCAATAAGACAAGCTAAAATTATATATCAAAAAGTACCTTCTCATCTTGTGGAAGCCAAAATGAAACTAAACTCACACTTTTGTGTTAATATGAGAGTCTTTCTGCATTACTTTAGGATCAATTAGTATGGAAATAGAGATGACATTTTTTAACTGGCTTACAGAAAAAACTTTTAAGACTTTTACTATAATTGCTTTAAAAACACCAAATTTAAGACTTCTTGTGGGCCAGGAAACACGAAATAGAAGCGATAACAAAAATAGTTTATAATTTTTTTTTTTTGCAATTTGCTTAAACTATATGTTTTCATTTTATTTTATTTTATTTAGTCAGGAGTTTCCATTGACATCCGCTTCACATTCTCGAGCCCTGATTACAACAACACACACTAAAAGACATGTTAAAGCATAATATATACTGTAGGTTAAAAGCATAAAACAACAGTAACATTTAGGGCTATGCAGAACATTATCAATCAAAACGCTCACAACAGTCCAAGCTGCGTCTAAACTCACCCAAAGGAACAACACCAGTTAGCCCAAGCTGACTGACGAGTTGTTTTCCCTAGTTCAGTGTGCATTTGCGGGACAGCTAATGCCATTCTTTCTTTAGACCTTGTGCGGTAATCACGGTGAGAGCTAAACTCAAAGATTTTAGGTAGTCTGGCAGTTATGGAAGCTTTGTAAATGAGAGTGTATAAGTCTGTGGTTCTGCAAAGAAATCCAGCAGTCACAGTGATGAGTATGGTAATGGTCAGAAGTAGTAAAACCAAGTGCACTTCGGTGAATAGTATGAAGATTTTTAAGAGTACTGCTTGATGCATGCATTTAATTAAAAAAAAAATGCAATTGACATGAAAACAAACTCTTACATGATTATTATGAGCTAAAGCAAATCAGATTTTATTTCATCTAATCTACAGCATTTAAATTAGACAAGAGAGGAAAATTATTATTCAAGTTCTATACAGCTTTTTGGTTGCGTAGCGTATTCACTCTCTGTCGATTCTTACTTCACAAATACATACTACACCCAAATTGTAATTAAGACTTTTTTAATACTTTTTAAGGGCCTTCTTTTAGGCTAATCAACTTTTAATACTTTTTACGACCCCACAGGCTTTATGAATACATGCTTTCAAATCCACTTGCAAATCCGGAGATTAGTCCCATGCATTGTTTTCAGGAAGTCTGCCCCCCAGCATCCAGAATGATTTGGGGAACTTTTGCACAGCGCTCCAAGCCACTGAGCTGGATGGTTCATGCGCCGTTCCACGTGTGCATGTTGTGTGCGTTTGAGGGGGGATGACGCGCCAAGGAAGGATCTGTCAGGAAAGCTCGGGCTCAAACGCAAACGCTCTGACCAAAAAATTCCAACAATAGCTCACGACGCTCCAGCCACCAAAAGCAATAGAGCTGAATTGTGGGCCGCGCTCCTGCTGCGACTTCTCCATAGATAATATGTTTTTTGGCTGCTGTCGCCTCTGCATGGTTTCATTATGAATGCGCTTTGATATTTACATGGCCCACTGTGCTATTCTCTATAGAGTCCCACTGGTCAGAACGTGAAACTATCCCTCTAGAATAAATAGGGCTTTGTTTCCTGCAGCGTCACGTCACCACAACCGAAAAAAGACGGCGTTTGGAAGTGATGATCAAAACAGAAGTCTAGAAATGACGGATGAAATGTGTGGGGTTTTTTTATTCTATACTGAGGTGAGGTGAATATTCAAACATATTTTGGATTGGATGTAATATTAGGAGAGGGATTGGATAAGGTAATAAAACAAAACAAAACAAAAGATAAAAGGGCATGAAGTTGTACCTCCACCTCGTAATCTCATGCCCCAGAAGAGTATAGTAAAGGACACAAGACAGTCATGTGCTTCTCACATCAGGAATTGAGTTAGAGCTCTATCTACTGACTAAAACTGAAATTTCACAGAGAAAACAATCAGATCTATTTTGCCTGATGTGCTAATACTGCAGAAATGCTCAAAACCAGTCTGGATGATTTCTGGATTTAAAAACAGTGTAGAAGATCTCAGAGATGTACCTATGACATCACAGATCAGGGGCATTCAGAATGGTGTTTTGGGGGAACGAAAGAAGTCTCACAGACAAAACTTCAACAGTGTTTTGGATGAGGAAGCAATAAAACTTCCGAAAAGTCGATTTTTGCATAATATATCCGATTCAAAAGTCAATTTTTCACCTTACTCCTGCTACTAGGCCAGGTATCGTAGATCTGCAAATGGTTCCTGAAATCCAGGAAGTAGGGATGTCCCGATCCGATCACGTGATCGGAAATCGGCCCCGATCTCGTGGTTTCAGACTCGATCGGAATCGGACGTTATCTCCCGATCAGGACTCGGAAATATTTATTCTCATTACTTACTTTAAAATCATATCTAGTTACGCGGTGGCACAGTGACCCCCAAAGCAGTAGCAGCGAGTAACTGCAGCAGCACGTCATATACGGCCGTCATTACGCGCTGGGGTCGCTCAAAATGGAATCAAGTCTGATTTGGTTCTAACATTTACAGCAGCGGTGTGAGACGCTCGTCTGACGGCCGTCAATACGCTACACGTCCCTCAATAGATCAGACTTCTATTATTATTATCAGCGTCAACGGCGCGTCTCCCGGACTTTTTAGCAGGAAAAACACAAGAAAAAGCCGCGCAGAGACAAATAAAGTTCTGATGCTCTTTCAAAATACGTCAACTACAAGATTACAGCCACTAAAACAACATGTACCGTGCCCAGAAGCTCCGTGAACGACCGTAAACATCGCAAATTCCGACTTCAAACACCAAGTTTAAATCACGTCCTACGAGGCTCTTTCTCCACGAATATAGTTGGACTGCTTTAAACGACATTATTTTCATTATTTAGAACGTTTGACACCAGGCGATGGACTCATTTACCCGGAAATTTCTAATGGACCAGTCTGAAAAAAAAATTTATGCGATTAGTCTAAATATATTTTTTTTTATGATTAGCGCAAATCAATGAATTTTATTTAATATAATTTTTATGTAATAGGTCTGAATTCTCCCCGGAATTTAAAAAATTCCGTCAATTCGCATTGGTGACTTTTAATGTATATTTATTTTTTATTTTTTACTATTAACTATAATTTTATTCAATTCTAATATCATTTAAATTTTCATGTTAGATGACCCCTTCAAAGGTCTCTTTTTTTTAACCGGCCTGCTCTCCAGGCAGACCGTGGAGAGCACGGAGCTTTAGCAGCAGTGACAGTGGAGCTGGGGCGTAGAAACTCTAAAAAAAACAACTTTATAGACTCTGAACATGCTTAGTATCACTTTTACATCCTGTGGGACAGGAATAAATGCTTCGAAACGTCCGCAATCCGCGCCCGCCCAAAATGAAGCAATTTCAGTAAGGCGAAAACAATCATAACTCCGTAATCGAGTTATCTTTAAAAAAAAGTGTCTGAAAGCTTGGATATAGAGTTCGCTGTGGACTTCAAACACTCACAGGCTCAGGATTCATTTTAGCTAATTAGCGGATTAGCCAGTTACAGCAGCTTTACGCACATGGCTCTCTCCCTCACGTCGGGAGAGGAAGGAGAGAGCGCGTGAGCACAAATGTTTGAATGAGCAAAGCCGCACTCTGTGCGGTTCGCAGCCTGGTTCGCCACCCCTGCTCTAGGGCGACTACCCTCGTGCTTCAGCACGCTCTGCGTCTTGGTCTAATCCACACGAACGGAAGTGGCTGACTGGACGGCTCGGCCGCCGTCACATCTGTACAAACTGCACTGACATACGTGCATGCCGTGACATTCGCCTCGAAGCCCCGGCCTTCGGGAATCTCCGACTCCCGATAGCCACGCGGTCTGTTGACAGCGCTGTTCCTTCTGTTCACAATCGCTTTATATGAGCCGTTTAGTCCTACCTGGGTCTATTTCTTTATCCGGCTTCTCTCCTGCGGCTGCTCTCTCGGTGCTGCGCGTGCCTGTTTGGGTGCTAAGGCGCGTGCACATGGATGAGAGAGCGAGAGATTGCCTGAATCCTACACTATTAATTGCGAGACGGGGTGAAAAATAGAAGAAAAATTAAGATTCTTAGTACAACGTGAAGTAGGCAAAGATATGTTGGTTTTCATCAAGAAAACATGAACTTTCTGTAAAATGAAAGCTGGAGAGTGCAGTGCAGTTCCCAAAAACACATTACTTGCCTTACTTAAAAACACTGTGGGACTTTTGTTTTCTTATGCTGCTGGATATTTTAAGTTGATGCTGTTTTTTCATGTTAGACCTTTTTAATTTAATATCTACTGTTGCACTAAGGTCCAAAGTGAAGAATTTATGTATTATTTGATTGTTCAAGCTACGTCACAGAAGTGAAATGTTCGTGCTAACTGTTAAAAAGGTAAACAAAATAAAAAATAAAAGTCATCTGGTTTGTTTACTTTGACATTTAATGTTTTATAAAAGTATCGGATCGGGACTCGGTATCGGCAGATCATCAAAATCAAATGACCAAAAAAACCAAAAAAACCTGATCGGGACATCCCTACCAGGAAGTACAATCAGCCAATCAGCGAACAAAGATGAAGCAATGTGTTGGCCAGAAGCAACCCAGGTTGAGATAGCAGATAGCATAGTCTTCCACCTCTGATCTGAATATGGTGTTGTATCATATTGTATCAGCTGACACACACTGTATGCTACACTCTTTTTCTTCTGCTCAGGAGAGACCAAAAAGCAATGAAAAGTTAAAGCTAAAATGTTTGCACCCAATGTGGCGAGAACAAACACCAATGGTGAAATGACAGCGGCTGAGGCATAAGGCTAAGATGTTGGTGTCATTTTTCTCCAGGTTGATGAATTTGCTTTGCCTCTAGAATGCTAAATTTAGGTATCTCCGTTTACATGAGCTATGGCGCCACCAGGCCAAGTAAAAAGCAAGATCTGTGAGAGACGTGCTTGCGCAACGTAATAAAGTAAAATTTTCAAGATATTTTGTGCAACAGAAGCATAAGAGTGCCTAGGAACATCTAGGCATCACAAGTCAGTAAGGCTGGAGGTAGTCTCTAGAAAAGTAAACCATGCAGTGAAGCCTTAATTTATATTTGATTTACTTTATGAATTTCATGAAATTACTTCATGAAATTTCATTATCAGGTCAAGGTAGTATTTTTTTTGTCAATAACTTGTTCCTAAACATTTTTGATTGTTTCTTAAACATTTTACTTATAACCTATGACACCTGTGGAACGTACATTCTAAATTTCAAATCACCATATTGGTCGAAGAATGCTTTTCGTTTTATGTCACAGTAATTGTCATTACAACAAACACTAGTGTACTGATGACAGCTGTTATGGACGGTTTATGATAACAAATTTGTTTTTCTTATTAGAATCAAAATGGCCACATGTCACCTACTTTGATCCAGGCACATGCCAGGTTATGCATTCTTGCAGTAAATGTATTTGAGAAGGAAAAAAGGTTGGGGAGGGCTGTGGAGGGCTCCAGCAGTCCAATGAAAGTTCCTCCCAATGGAATGAATCCAGAGGATGGTGCCATCTGAGTGTCTCTCTTACTTTTTAAAGACATTGAAAGCCCATGGTGAATGCACCTTAGCTGAACCAAATGCATTCTGTTTTTTTTCTCCTAAATGCAGAAAATATAAAAACTAAGTAGTGGTTTTACCTGCTACTAGGCAGTATGCTTCCGCTGTAAGTCGGTTTGGGGAAATGGGCCATCAGAGTGATGACAGGAGCAGGAATCACTTGCGTGCGCTGTCTCTGTCACTGCACCTACTTAAAGTAGAGCTCTTTCATCTGTGAGAACAAGACAACACATTAGTGAAATAGATAGAAAACTGAGACACAAAGGGCAAATGATTTATTATAGCTTTCAGCTCAAATACCTGCAGCAGAGTGGAGGCCCTCAGGTGCTGTGGAGAGCCAGTGCTGAGAGACACACAGGAATGAGGCAGCACTTGTAGGACCCTTCCTCACGCAGACGTTTGACTGGGAACCAAGCACTGTCCCGTGGAAGAATACAAAGGAGAGCTGAACAGTAGGGCTAGGCAGGTAATATAGCAAAAAAAAATATCACAAGGTTTACTCAAATTGCCGTGTGGATTCTAATTGGTGTGTACAGACAAGAACAAGTCATTAACATAAACTAAAATGTAGACAAATCTAATTCCTTTGGCAAACAAGCATGCAAGTTATGTTAGGTTGATGCTGTTGCTTTGCATATTTTACAATGCTTAACAAACAACAGACCTAAACATTTTATTGTCTGAAAGTGTCTTGTCAATTGCAGCAGAAATATGTTGACAATTTAATTAATCTACAGCTAAAACCTAATGTTTTTAAAATAAATTAAAGTTGTGAATTGAGTTTGGTAAGCAACGACAAAAAATAATGGCTGCCATAGGGGGGAAAAAATGGTTAATCCGCCATGTTTGTTGCAGGTTTGCTTAACACTCATAGGAGTAAATTTGCGTGAAAATACTACAAAACGAAAACTAAACAGCTGTGGAACAAACCGAGAAACTGCTGTGTCAATATTGGTAATTTTTCAATCACTCTGTAGTGCCTTATTAACACCATTTTCTGTTTTTAGCTATGTCTAATCTCCATTGGTTTAACATGAGGCTAACTGAAAATTCTAGCTTAGAGAAAATACTTATATATGGACAATAAAAAAACATAAACAGACAAAGTACATAAATAATGAACGTCTGCACATGAAAATCATTGTTATTTTCTTTACAAATGACAAATTGTGCTAGAGACTGGACCATTTCTGCCTACCTGTGTTTCTACGTTCAACGTCAAACTCGAGAGGCACGAGCTCTGGCTTGGTTTGACTTTGCACGTGCCTTTTACGTCTATGACTGTGCGCGTGCTCTACACTCAGGTCAGGTGAGAAGGAAACATTGCTAGCCTACACGTATTTATTATTTGTTCCAATGCAAGCATCTTACCTGCAAAATGTGCAGAAAATAATCCACTTGGCGGGTACTTTAGTTCAATTTCTCCTTCTTTTTTTCTCTCAGATGCAAAGATGTGAACTTGCGCGGCCTACTGGTGGTGCTGAGAAATGCAGGGTCAGGCTTTCTCCGTGTCACGTGATACAAGTAAATTTTTTTTTTTTTTTTTTTTTATTTATTTCATCGTTTCATCGTATCTTTTTCGTGGTATTTGTGGTGTCTTGAAAAGCATTAAAAATTGAGAAATAAAATTAGTTGTAAAAAAAAAAAAAAAAAAAAAAAAGCATTAAAAAACGAAGGCTAATTTTATTGGTTTTAGGTTTGTGGCGTATTTTAATTAGACTTTTTTTTTTATTACACAATATTACCTCAATATTCACTTCAAAACTAATGGTCCTACAAGCCACCATGATGTAGAAAAACTAAAAATGTACCAACAAACAAGAAAAGTGGACTATTACATGTACAGTTAGTTTATTACTTAGAGTTTTGGTCAATTTTTTATTACTATTCTTAGGCTACATATACATGGTAATGGAGCGTAACAGTGGAAGATTGTCTTGGTTTCCGGAAGAACAACACTCCATTATAAACTCCAATTAATAAACTCCCATTTGGATTTCGAAAATTTCAAATATTAAGAGTTTGGAGGCTAGTCACGGGCTACCCAGCTATGTGCTAACTCATATCCAGTCATTGTTGAGCTCTAGAACATGACATGAAAGAAAAAGCATAATATACTTCTTTAAAAACAGAACACAGACATCAGTGAAGAAGTAAACACTCTACGTTTTATTGTGCTGCATGCTCCGGTCTTTGTACGTCTGGTGCTTGTTGGTCATGTTACAAATGGGAGACAAAATGCACCACAACATATTCGAGCAGCAACCGCAACATCCAATACTGGTCTGCTCCGACTTTTGTTTAGCTTTGACCTCATTTTGCGGATGCCAGCTCACTCCTTTGTGATGTCTGCTGGATTTCCCAATGTAAATTCTCGATGCGACTCCTCTGATTATTGTAAACTTGTCAACGCTAAAATCTTTCTTTCGTTCCAAGGCATTCATTCACACAATCTGTGCGAATGGGTAATCCTGCAGACCCGGAGAGCTCAGTCACAGGCTGCAGTTTCACAATGCAGTTTCTCGAATTCTCCAAACAGCGTCAAAACTGTAAGTAGATGAAAATAGCAAGTGAGCAAAAGTTGATTTAAGCAAAAACAAAAACATATAACTTAAGCTATATAAAGCTCAGTCAACATGATGTTCCTAGCTTTAAAGTCTATTGACCCTATTTTGTCCCGCCTACTTTTCTAGGACGTGCAATTCCTGTTTAGCTGCATTTAGCCAGTAGATTTCAGTCGATGGGTTTATTTTAACTGTCAATATATTTAATTAAAATTGCCCCACAAGACAGACAAACAAACACGTTAGCTACCTTAACAGAGCTAAACAGGAAGTGCACTTCCAAGCCAAGTGGGCGGGACAAAATAGGGTCAATAGAATGATTTTTTTTTTTAATGTCTGTTGAGCTAGTGTTTCTTCTGAGCCTTGTGAATTTCTCAGATTTGTGATGTCATAGGTTGTACAATTAATCGAAATTGCAATGTCAGTGGATGCAATTGGCGAATCGCAAAGGCTGGGATTTTTAAAATTGTATAAATTCCTTTACAAACAACAAATATGTGACTTTCTGCATCAAATTCCCAAAGATTACATCTGTTTTAATATTGTTCACATGTGAATATTTCGTTATCATATTCAATTTGACCAATTCCCCAAAACATTTCAAACGTAAACTCTGAACTGAGTTCTGTTATTAAATTCATAATCGACAAATCAAATCACAATGAGAATATTGGTTAGACATATCACAGTTACATGTTTTTCTTAAATCGAGCAGTATTTAATTTCCTATCCAAATTAAATCTATTTCTGCAAATATAGCATATCAGGCACGATTAGTTTGATTTTTTACCAGTTGTAATTTCTTATGCAGCCAGGAAATAGAACTTTAACTAATTTGGTGGTGTGAGAAACACTTGATTGTCTTGTGTGGTTTATTACACACGTAGGTAAAGTTGACTAGGACAATGTACAATAACATTAAGCGCAATGACGCTTGTTCCAGATTCTAGTATTACAGCTAACTTGTCCCTGTGGTCCTGGGGGAGGGGAGAGTCAAGAACTACTGACATGTTTTTCATGTTCTGAGGGAAACCTGCGCAGACATGGGGAGAACATGCAAACTCCACATAGAAAGGCCCCGGGTCACTTGGGAATCAAACCCTATAAGGGCTATAAGTAAGGGGTTTTCAACCTGTAGCTCGGGAGGTACCAGTACCTCACCACTACCTTCCAAGTAGCTCGCCAAAAGACTTTAGACTCACAAATTATGCTTTAGTACTCAAATTGTATTCCTAATTGGGTCCACTTTTAAACAGATATAGGCTAAGTTTTCATATAGGCCCTGAACAACCACATTTAAGAGGCCTTCAGGAGACACATTTTTTTGGTCTAAAGTAGTAGCTCGCCACCTGTTTTCTTTTGCAAAAGTAGCTCTCCTGGCGAAAAGGTTGGAGACCAAGACCAAGACATTCTTACTGTAATGTAATTTTCAACATTTATTAGTGTTTTACTTCCACACTTACACATACTGTACAGTAAATATCATTGTTTTTTCCAAGCTGTAACGAATAAATCCTGAAATGAAACCAAAAATAACTGTAATTTACAAAAACTGTTTCCCTTTTCTGGACCTCATCCACAGTTTAAGCCACAGTTTACAAGACAACTTTCAGCTGAATATGACAAAAATATTAGGAGTTGAGTCACATGACACAACGTATAGTTTTAGTTCATATCCACACTGGGTTCTGTGTATGAACTCAGTGTTGTGTATCATCCTCTGGTTGTTCTGGTGCAAGTTTGTCTGATACCAAGTCCATGACAAGACTCCAAGCTAATGTTGTTACAATACTAAAAGTTCAAATACTCGATTTTCAATACAAATTTTGATGTCACAGTGGAGTTTTAAGTCAGTGTTTTAAAATATACCAACATTTCTAACAAAATAACTTTACTGTGGTCTTATGCCAATTCTTATACAGTACAGACCAAAAGTTTGGACACACTTTCTCATTCATTATTTTCATGAATATGAACATTGTAGAAGCACACTGAGGATATCCAAACCATGAATGACTAAGATGGAGAGTGATGGTGTGTTGATCCAGATTAGCTGGCCTCCACTGTCACCAGACCTGAACCCAATCCACATAGTTTTGGGGTGAGTTGGACTGCAGTGTGAAGCGTTCCCAGAGATGCTTGAAGGAGCATCTCTGCGAACTCCTTCAAGACTGTTGGAAGAACAGTTCAGGTGACTACCTCTTGAAGCTCATCAAGAAATGCCAAGAGTGTGCAAAGCAGTAATCAAAGCAAAAAGGTGGCTTCTTTGAAGAACCTATGACATTTTTTCAGTTGTTTCACACTTTTTGGCTATGTACTATACTTCCACATGTGTTAATTCATAGTTTGGATGCCTTCAGAGTAACTCTACAATGTTCATGTCATGAAAATTTAAAAAAAAAAAAGTCTTTGAATGAGCAGGTGTGTCCAAACTTTTGGTCTGTACTGTATATCTGTTGTAGATCACTCTCCTTAAGAAAGGACAAGGAGACAAATGTGTTTTGTTTTGTATCAATACTTTGTTTTTGATAGTCATTTTAATGTTGATTCTTATTTGCTTTTTGATACTTTTGACAAGCACCACTGAGACCAAGACAAGCTCAAGACAAGACAAACCCAAACCTTAAATAAGCGATATCAATTCTTTTGCTAACAGGTAAACCCACCACTAAACTGCAGCTATTGTGAGAATCTACGCTTCTCCAACTGCACACCTCTCCACACAACCGTGATTCTAAAAGAGTCAGCTCCAAGGAAAAACTAATATTTGACTACAGCTTAAAATAAATTTCCATTCGCCTAACAGGACCACACACACACACATACACCTTTGCATGTTGATTTCCCAAGCACTGCACCTACTTTTACTCGAAGCCACATCCTGCAGCGGGACGGATAGTCAGGCGTGAGGATTTACACTGTGGTTGTCCTTCAGGTGCACCAGAAGAGCGCTGCAGTTAGCCAGGCTTAAGCTCTCACTGCCTCCACAAACCTCACGTCTTGGGTAGATGGAGGCTGAGGAGGAAGAAAAGTATTAAGGGAGAAATCAAACTATAGCTTATTGAAATGTACTTTTTGAAGAGTTGACTTAAAAAAAATCAGAGTAAGGCTGTAAGGAGCAAGGCAAAAGTAGGTTTGACATATTGCAATCCAATCATATTAAATCGTCAGTTATTTGATGTTTGCAAGTTAGTAAGTACACAAAATAACCTAAAAATATAGACAGACAAGACCTAGCAATATCAAAATTCAACTCACTACATCTCAGTTCAAAGAAATAGTTTTATGACCGAAGCAAAAGTTAAAATTACCTGTGAAAAGTTTTTGATTGACAATAAATGACATTTCAGTTGACTAAACGAGACTAAAACTAAAACAAATCAGATGACTTAAACTATGGAAAGCAAATTTAGTCACAAGACTTAGACTAAATTAAATATGAATTTCTGGTCAAAATCAAACTGGCAAAAAGATGTTAGTTTGGATTCTCTAGGCTAAGATTTCAAGTTTGTATTTTATGTGAATCTTTTTTCCAATGAACCACTTGACATTTAAAGGATTAAATATATCCACATTTGAGAAAGGCACAAAGTTGCAACTTAATCGTGGTTCACATACTTGGGGGATACTTGAATCAAAACTGCAGTATTTGCATAAGAGTCTTAACAATCAAGCCTTTTTAAATCTCATTCATTTCTCCAGATCTACTACATCATACAGTATGTCCTGTTCTAGGACCACTTCAGACTTAAAACAAAAGGATACAGCCTCCACATTGACAGTGACAATTATAATATCAAGGTAATTGGTCAATTTATCTAAAGTTTGTACCTGGTTGTGGATCTTACACAGAGGGCAACACTGAAGAAACGTGGATATACAACAAAATGCCAAAAGTGCACAATAGGCATGTTTTCATTTTATTTATTTTTTTATTTTTAAGTCAGTATGTTATGAAAAGCCAAACATAAAACATCCACACGTTTTGGTTGAAGCCATGTGACGTAGTTTTGTTTGGGTTTAACGGGTAATTATGAACCCAGTATTCATCTCTGGAGATTTATTGTAGTTGCAAATTATGAAGAAATGGCCAAATAAAAGATGAAAATTAAAGGAAAATAAGTTCTAAACCAGAATCTTCTCCACGTGTTGTCAATAAGCACCAAAATGCAAAGACAATTTTCACATAACTAACAGTTTCCAATGAGTAACGTCGGTGTCATTTATGTGGATTTTGACCCATATTTACCATGCGGTTGCTAGGTAACAATTGTGGATTTACATTTGTCATATTTATTGGACAGAAGGCAATTATACAGCTAATCAAATAGAGAAACTGGGTGAAAACGTGACATTTTGTGCTTTTTGTAATCATAAAATTCCTGTTTTGCATTGTTTACTTAGTTAAAAATTGCACTTTATATACACTTTTTCTTTTTTAGTCTGACACATCTTTTCTAAAAGTTGCGATGAACCTCCAATGATCCTCTAACTGCGCAACTACAACAGGTAAAACTTCTCCTTCGTTTATTGTACTTGTCTCTTAATCCTTCAGCTGTGTGCACATCTCTTCACATTCCCATTACTTGAGTGCGGTGGGTAGTCCTGAGTGTCGGTATCGGTGTCCGCTGAGCTAACAATGGCTAGATTTACACTCTGTTGCTACTGTAACTGGAGAAACTAAATGGGCTGGATCTTTTTCTCCTAAATAAAGTGGCTTACTGGAATGGGCTGAAGCGCTGTTAAAAATACCACTGTGGGGTCACTATTTAGACGTAATACGGTTTCTATTACCAGTGCCAATAGCTGTCATTATGCTCAATTTCTGCCAAGTGTGATAACGTTTTGCTGATCACCACGGGCCAGCTGATGGAGGTATTCTGCTGCTAACGACTCCCGCATAGATTCTTAATGTACAGTATAAAGCTTTCTATACGTCGGAGGCCGGGATAGTGTCAGTTTACGCGTCATCAGCAGTATATACGCAGACATAATGATACAATTGTTGAAATGGGCTAATGTGGAAAGTAAATGGAAGGGGAAGGAATCTGTTCTGATATGGTTGGTTTGAGGGAAGAACAGGATGACCAGGTGTCCATATTTACTCGAGACGATTCATATTTTGAGCCGTGTGTCACTAGTCTTAGCTGATGTATAAAAAAACATTCCAGTTGTCCACAGGATTTGTTCCAATTGTGTCAGTTATAGACCATTCCCACAATAGTAAGCAAAGGAACAAATTGTTGTTTCTGGTCAAATTTGAGTGTCTACCCAGACACAAAAACACACACTGTATCACGAGCGGACATTTCTCAGATTTCAGACTGACTCACAAGTGAGTTGTGAAAGAGATGTGAATCAGCCATGAATTGCCAGTTTATAACCCAGGTTTTATTCTTTCATTTTCTATCGCTTGTTTCCCTTAGGGGTGGCGGGTGATTGGAGTCGATCCCAGTGAATTTGGGCCTTAGGCAGGCAAACACCCTGGACAGTTCCATGGTTAGAGACAGACAAACATTCACTCTCTCATTCATTCACTAAGGGAGATTTTACTACATGCATGTTTTTGAAGGTAGGAGGAAGGCGGAGTGCCAAGAGAAAACCCACAGAACATGCAAACTCCACCCAGAGAGATCATGGAGTCAAACCCTCACTCTCTTTATTAGGAAGCCAGAGCAATAACCACGCTACCATGTAACTGTTTTTAGAGAGTGAAAATCTGGAGCACAGCCAATCTGAGATTAGATTGGATTAGATTCAACTTGATTGCCATTAGTGCAGTGCAACGAAATGCAGTTTAACAATCAGATCAGCTTTTAGTAAATATTTATTTCAAATATATTTCATTATCTGATTTAAACAGTGCACAGAAGTCTGATTTTGTCAAAGTGTACTGTTTTATGACAAAAACAGCAAGCAAGAAAGAAAGAAAGAAGATTTTGTTTCCCGTTTTAAAACCAAAATTGGAAAAACAAACAATTTTTCGATTGTCTATTTCAGCTTGGAAAACAGGAAAAAAGTGATTTTCTGATTTTGGATTTCCTATTTTGGTCTGTCTGTCTGTCTGTCTGTTTGTTTGTTTGTTTGTTTGTTTGTTGTGCTGTAAAGATTGACAAAAAACAGATATTTGGATCGCATACATTTCTTTAATTAGTGATATGAAGTCCTACAAAAAGAACAGTCTGGAACCTTTTCCTTACAATTAAAACATGTCTAACAATCAACTGCTTAGCAAATAGGACACTTACATTACATTACAATACAATACCTTGTGTAAATTGAGTTGAATCATATCTTTACAAAATTACTTAAAAGTTTAAAGATGCTACCTGATTTTTGCTTCCTTAAAAATGTAAACCAACAGAACTAATACATTTTAAACCTCCTACATCAGTCACATGTTTTGTTCACTTGCCTAATGCATTCTGAGTCTCCAAATGTTCACCACGATGTGTTTTAAGCTTTTTTCACCGCTGTCAGGAACGAGATGGGCCAGTATGCTAACGGGAGTTAGCCACAATGCTAGCAACAACAACAACAGACTGATAGTAGAGTTTAGTGAACAAACGGGACATTATTATAGTTTGAACATTGCAATAAACGCATTAACAAGAGATCTGTGCTAAGGGAAAAGGTATTTTAAGTTATTTCATTGTAAAAAAAAAAAAAAATCAGGTAGCTATTGTCCGTTAAGTCAAGTTCTGAGCTATCCTTCAAGACAAGTCCGGGTAAGTTCATTTTGTCCCAAGTCGTCAAAATAGAGATTCAGTTTTGGGTCATGACTATGTTTCCCCATCTTGTCATTATTTACATTATTATTCTTTAAAAAACAGCCCTTTATCCATCTGGTTGCATCATTACAAACTCATATCACCCAACACATTTGTGAGGTAAGAATATTCTCAGCACATTTTTGGCCGCTTGACTCACCTCCTTTGGTTTGAGGAGAAAGGAATTGTCGGTCTCGCCTTGTTTACAGACAGAATCTATGCAGAAAAACGTACATGCCTTTCCATTCCACCAACATATAATGCATTTGTGTGGTTTCTCTGTCAGACGCACTTACTCACAACAATCCTTTGACTTCCAAATAAACTATTTACACGAGCTGAAATTGCATGTATTATGTTGTTTAGTTTGCCATGCAGCGAAGGTGTATAGTAATGCGTCTGGTAATTTCCCAAACCTTGGAAATAACACATAGACCGGCTGACCGCATGCATTTTTCAGTCGAATTCCAATATATAGGGGAACTTTTGTAGTATATTTAAGCCTGTTGTAGTTCAAATATCAAAACTCTTCACGGTGGTATCTATCATAAACTCGTCACTCTCCATTATCTTAACCAAGCATAATATAACATGACAAGATTAAACTTGTCTGTGGTCTCCCAGCCTAAATAATTACAGCAAGGCCAGTAAAAATTAAGATGTCATCTTTCTAAAACAATGTTTGGGGAACTTGGGCCAAAGTGGAAAATTATGAGAAAATAATCTGTGTTTTCTGATAGAGAAGTATGTGCGGCTTTCTTAAAATGGAATATTAGGGCTGTCCAAATCATTATTGGCAAGTCACACTCGAGTCTGCATTGTTATTGGAGCGTGGCCCGGCTGGACAGTTTTGGTACTGCACTAAAGTGACAGGCTTTGAGGAAGAGGTAGAAGCGTATGATTTCACATTTTGTCTGTTAGAAACTTTTAAATGACAATTTTAAAATTAATTTGTTAATTTTCTACTGCTTGTTCCTGTTAGGACTCTAAGGTGACTGAAGCTTGACCGAGCAACTTTGGGCCTTACACTCTGGACAACAGCCAACTCGTCGCAGGGTAAGACAGACAATCATTCACTCTCTCGTTCATTCACAGGGGAAATTGACAGTGATGCCTTACTGTTTATGTTTTTGAAAATGGGAGGAAGCCGAAGTACCCCCCCAAAAAAACAAAAGATCTTGAGATGTTGACTTGGCTCGACCTGGGATGCGACTAAGAAAAAGAATAAAAGAAAAATAGGCAATAAAAATCACATACAAATAAGACAGATTGGTCACTTGTCTGTCCAAAGACTGACCATTTTTCTAATGGAAATTACTCAATTTATCCAATCCAATCCAAATATTCGGGCTGTAGTCAACCAAAGAAGTGTTTGGTTCTTGATTCACTAAAGACATGTCCTATTGATAACTGACTGTTCCATGTAGTTCTGCTCTGACCGTCGAAGCAGGTGTGCCGTCGTTATCGAGAATAACAACGTTCTATATCCTGCATGCGTATCTGATATGCACGGCTCAGATCCGCCTCTGCATCACAGACTAAAGTATGGATCAAGGGAAGTTTTTTCTTCGCCCCAGTCTAACCAAATTAAGTTTCATAGATCCAAACTGCACGCATGTTTGGAACAGTAATTTTTAAATAATTGGATAGAATATATTGCTACCTAACATTAGAGTGATGTAACTGAAACAGAAAGTGTTAAAGAAAAAGAAAAAAATTGAAAATTAGTAAGAACTGAAAGACAACTTTACGTTTTTATCGCTTTCACGGGCACAGAGTCACAAGCGCATCACAATGAGATTACAGCATTGATTCTGCAACCTTCTTGCTGTGACACAAGAGCACTATCCGCTCTGCCACCGTGCCAAACTGAACTGAACAATGTGACTGAGACAGTTTGAAAACTAAATACATTCTGTAAGTTTTTCATTATGCCTCTGTGTCACTGAACAAGGTTATTATAGGTGTTATATGTTTCTTCTCATTAATGTATAGCTGAGTTAAATTTATTTTATTTAACTTTTTCTCAAATGTATTTTTTAATTTGCACTAATTGAATCCACTGGTCACCCCCGCTCAAATCGCCACACATGAAGATCACTGAGATGCACTCAAACATGAACTAAGACAAAAAGAAGGATGTCCAGCAGCGGTCATTATGTTTGTGTGCCATGAAACAAGGGCTGTGACTGCACATGGTCCGTCCTGTGTCAGAGTGACTGTCCTTCCAAACAGTGGTCCAGCTCTGCTTCCTGAGGTCAGAGGCGTACAATGGTCCAGCTGACGTCCAAAGCCCATCGTGGGTTTGTTTTTGTTATAAACTGTGGCTTTGGGTCGTTGTCCATGTCTCCCACACCACCTCCACTGCACTGTGCTCTTAACTGAGTGAGACAGTGAGCGCAGGCTGACCTTTGTCATTTTAACATCAGCAGTGTTCGTCTATTCCAAACATTTAAAGGTTAGAGTTAATTTTAAAAAGGCAAATTCTTTGACAAGTAGCTACATTTACTCTGTCTATGTTTGCAGCGAAGACATTTTATGCTTTTTATGTGGTACCAAGCTATAATTAAAGAGAATTATTTTACATTTTTCTCAATGTGAACACATCACTCTGTATACTTACACTACTGCCTTATACATGCATCATAAGAATAGTAGTGCATGCAAGCTTCTTACACAAATCTGTTTACCAGAGACAAATAAAGTAACATTTGTGCTCATGGAAACCACAGGTCAAACCAATTTTTCAATTTTATTTAAGACTGTAGCCTAGATCTCTTAAAATAACTGGATAGGTTTTTGCCTATCCAGTCAACACCACCCCAATTAACACCACAGCAAGTTGTGGCCATTCATTGGAACTGCAGCATAAAAAACTTTTACAGTTCTAAGTGCTTGGATTACAGAGCACCGACAGCATTCAAGTAAGTGATGTTGTGGCAAATTTAATGTATAGTTTCTTTTTAATCTTTACTTCGACCCATTTTGCTCTCACATGTGAACTCCTGTTCTGTATGCATTGGTCACTTGTTACATGAGCCCATGCACCCTACACGTGTCAAAACGAACAACTGAGCATGTGCAGTGGAAGGACTGCAGCCACTGCTATTGGCTAACAAGTGCGAACAGTGTCACCCATGGCTCTATAACAAGAATTGTCCCCATGCTTGAGAAAAATGTCCCCACAAAACATCATTGCATTTTTCAATCTACTCTTTCTTGGCTGACTTGGCATCTACAGTTTTAACAAAGAAAAATAATAAAAAAGAAAAAAAACATAACTTTTAATTTTTCTAATTGCCCAAAATCTTTTACTAAGGTTTAGCCTAGCTTGGCTTGCTCCACCTACGCTAACTCCTCTCCCCTAGCTCAAGCCACCATCACTCTGATTGGTCAGAACCAATCACACCATCATGTTTCAGATGTCACAATAGTGAGACAAGCTAACCCAATTTCATGTAAAAAAAATTTATCATATGATCAGCATCATATGACAATGAGGACAGGCCATTGAACACAACAGGACGCCATCTTGAATTCATCTTCCAGTTCATATTATACTTCCATGATGTCGCCAATGATGCAAATCGGAAGCCATCTTTCTTCATTAGGGTTTAAATACTTCAAACTAGCAGTTCCATGTCTTATAATTACAAAGATGACTAACCCAAGTTTAATAATATATGCTCTACAAGAAAGCTACCTAAACAAACAGTATCAAAACCATCTGATAACTAATAATACATCAATATTTTCTTTTTGTACAGACCAAGAAAATCAAAGTAACAAGTCCAGCGTCATATCGTCTGTACTGCACTTCCTTCCTTCCTCGATCGGCCTCCTTCCACAGAACCAAATCCAAAACTCATTTTCACAGTGAAAAGGTTAATGACCACATGACGCAGACAAACCATGAGTCATGTCGTTTTACAAGGTCACACATGAGAAGACATTATGGTAGCATGCGCACTGGCCACTGGCAGAACACTATAAATGACAGTGATAGAACATGTCCACAAACCTTAATTCTTGTTGGCTGGATGGGATTAACAGTGGTCAGTAATGGGCAGTGGTTTGGCAAGACATTTGGCACTTCCTGTCTGTCCGATAAAGACTTCCTCAACTAATCATCTCTCACCAAGTCTCAATTCTGTCCAGTGATATATTCTTTTACACTTTTTTCGTCCAGCTGACCTTCCCATGCTGGACGAGGTCTTTATATTTCAAGCTTTTCGAGGCTTCATCTGAAACAAAAGCAAAATTATGGGTCTGGTTTGGCTGAGGGAAGGCACACTGACCCCGGCCTGTGGTTTCCTCCGTCCAGACCAGAGAGAGGTGAGGTGGGGAGAAGAATTTGTGTGAATGGAGTTGAAGAAACCTTTACCGAGTTAATTTTAAATGCATGAGTAACAGTGTTGGGTAAGTTACTCTAAAATTGTAATACCTTATATATTACTAGTTACAGGGAGAAAAATGTAATACATTTGTATTACAATATTACTGTCTCAAAAATGTAACTGAGTTACACTACTTTTAGTTACTTTGAGTTACTTTGAGCTCATCGAACATTTGTTAAGGCATTATACAACACTAATCCTGTTACATTTACTTTTGATTACTGGTTAATTTATGAAAATGTGATGTCACAACACATTTGTCTCATAATATTTGATTCACCTTTAAGCAACAGACAGTATTTTAGTGGTGTTTTGGTCTTGAAGTGACGTTTTTAATAGAATATAAAAGCAATTAATTTATATGAAAGTAACTTGAGTTACTCAGATTGTAACTAGTAATATATTATCAACATTTTTATAAGTAATGAGTTACACTACTTAGTTACTGAAAAGTGGAATATATTACAGTAACTAGTTACAAAAGTAACTAGTTACTCCCAACACTGATGAGTAATTAGCTGTGAGGGGTAAGAAGTATGTCGACAGTTCAGCGATGGAGTCTAAAAGATATACAGCGTGTTATGTTGTGAATGGAGCAAAAGAGCTGTGTAGCCATAATTATAAGCTCATGTCTTATCACTTCGTAAATCCATTCTTCTGCTTGTGGTTTGCAACGCAGTTTCTTTGTGCCATGCAGTTGCAGAATGTTGCATGTGACAAGATATAAATAAAGTATTCAGTTTGTATGTATGGAGAGTCTTATTTGCTTACTTGAAACCTGTGGCAACAAGTGAGGCCGGGCAGTATCATGATAAAAATTGAATCGTGAGCTCATCCCTGTGACAGTGTCCTTTTTTCTAGAATCCACAATGTTCTTATTTAATGATTATTTTAAATATTTTGTATTAAAGGATTGAGGTCACATGTTTTGGATTGATTGCTTGTTTTTTCTCTGAAAGTCTGGCAACACTGATCAGCCTATGACGGCTGGATCTAGACATTGACCTTGAAGAAGGAACTTTCTAAAAAAGCGTTTTGAAAATAGACAATTTAACAATCGCGATGAAATTGAAATCGTGATATGACTCCAAGAAAATTTGCCCCGTTTACATGACGGTTTTAATTCCGAATAAAGATAATTTAATTCTGAATTAAAATTAATTCCGCTTTAAAAAGTCCATGTAAACAGTTAATTCCTGATAAAAAGTTTATTCGGATTTAAACTTAATTCCGAATAAAGTGGGTGGTTTATTCCGCTTTTAAATCCGAATAATTTTATTCCTTTCTCATGTAACCGTTTTATTCGGAATAAAAACAATTCCGTTCACACTGCGCATGCTCGCACGTTGTCTTTCTGACGGCGATGACGCAATGCAAGATGGCGGCACGGACACGAAACTTTTTGTTTTGTATTTAAATGCGCTACAGTAGCTACAAATAATGAAAAGAGTGGGTGGAGAAAAACACGAAACACTCACCTTTTCGCAGAGGCAGCGGAAAGTTTTGGACAAGGAGTGTACATCATGTACGCGGAGAGAGACGCTGCTCTGATCCCAAACAAGTGGAAACTGGAACTACTTTTCCTTCGCTCACAGAACATGACGTGGAGCGGATGATGTGATTCTCCAGCTGCTGCTTAAAGACTTTCATCGGAACAACTCCAAAAAAAGTTAGTACCATTGCGTCCGTGGCGTTACAACAATCCCAGGTGATAAAAAAAGCCAAAAGCTGGTGTCCCGTATCTATCGGACGTTTGTTTTTCCGGTAGACGTAATGACGTAATAACGTATGTGCGTTCCCTTTCCTCTCTCTCTAACCCAGACGTTAAGCGGAATAAGATAAAGCCGATTTAGCGTGTTTAACATGTAAACCTTTATTCGGAATTATTATTTCCATGTAAACTTGAAGGAAAATATTTTAATTCCGAATTAATTAATTCGGAATAATTAATTCGGAATTAAGAAACATCATGTAAACGTGGCCATTGTGATATTCATTTTTTGCCATATCGCCCAGCCCTAGCAACAAGATATGCTCACATTCACAACCGGACAACACGTCTGAGCTGTAGTTACCTTGTCGTAGTTTCCATCTTCAGAACATCGGTCTTGGTTGTGATGAGGTGTGGTTATCCTATCACTTGAAGGAGATTACTGAAGGTGTAAGAAAGGTTCACAGATACGCTTAGAAAGTGTTCAAAACCAGTGTGCCCTCGTACACAGACCTTTGTGCAATGCGAGCGAACGGCGAGCATGTGTCTGTGTTAAGAATTTGTAAAAAGTTAATGTCTGTCGAAAGTCTATGTGAATCCGCACAGCTTTGGGCAAATACAAACCGCGGTAGACTGGAGCTGTTGTACAAGGCACTTTGCAAGAAACTCACATGTCTCGCACCAAAACTCGCCACACCTAACTCAATCTTATTGTCTTTAACATCTTGGGGGCACAAAACAATTGGCTGGATTCTTTGAAGCACACACAAATGGTTGGACTCTTTATGATAGATACATACATTCATCATACACATATGAACCTTTTGTATCATCTGAAATTAAGACATTTTCTAATTTCATATAGTAAATTATAATTTAGTCTTAACTTGGAGCTTCAAAAGTATAACCCAGCTGATTTAATAAACTTTTTGAGAGCTTGTAAAAACTCAAAGCCATCTTAGTCCTGCACTGAAACATAAGAGAGAAGCCTGTCTTCTGGTTTCTTTCTGTGTGGTCTTAACCCCATTTAGACCTGCTCTGTGACCACTGTACAATTAGCTGTGGCGTGTTTCACACCAGGCACTGGAGTGAAGTCTGTGTCAAAGGGGCAGACATGCTCATGGCTGGTGCTCTCTTTTTTATACCTTGTTTTACATCATGACACTGTAGTAGAGGAAACACAGAAATGTCATTAGTTTGTCTTAATGTTACTCCTGCCATTGCACTTATTCATAGTACAGGTGTGTGAATGAAAAAGGCATTTATTTAAGAAATCTTTCACGCTGTCTTATTCTTCAGAGTTAATTGTACAGCACAATTCATACCACTAAGCAATTGGAAGTGCTTAACCACACAGGAAAGATACACCAAAATCACAATACAAAACAATTGTTAAAATATAAATAATCATCATAAAATTTACTTTAAAAGAAAAAAAGAGATCAGATAAAACATTTTCAGTGTTATAACTGTATCTACATTTCAAAACAGCGAGTGGTGGCGTGCACAATTTGCTGCATCCGGGGATGCTCATTCCAAACCGGTGGTTTACACCATAATTCCAATCCATCTCCGTAATGGACAAAACCCTACAAAATTCATCATGAAGTATTTTTTATTTGTTCAATATTTCCTATGTTTTTGTTGTTGTTTTCTGACACGGAGACTGCAGGAGGTGCACAGACCACAGGGAAACATAAGATGCATGACAAAAAGTGACTGAACTCTGTATAAATAGTTTCTTATGATACCTTTAGTGCATCTGCAAAAATGATTGTCTATTTTTAAACAATTGCAGTGTGACTAATGAACTCTGCATGTCTTACCTGGAGCACAAAGTTTTACACATCTCACAATTTCTGTAAAATCCACACTGTATTTAGCCCAAACTGTACGTATATTTTCATTTCTCCTGCATAAAAGTTTCTTCATTCCTTTGGGAAAGTTTTTCTGATGCGAGTCGATGCGAGCACAGATCTGACAATTGCCAAGTTTGTGAATCTGAATAAACTTCCGTGTTTGTCTACTTAAATCAGACTGACACAACGGTATCTGTCTTGTTATTTTGTCAAATTAAGCTTTAACCGCACTCTCTATAGCTTAAGTGTGTTCCGTGAAACTGCAGTCTCCAGTTAGCAGATTTATAAAGTGCGTATTGGCGCAAAGGGCAGCACCTCACAGCCTCAGGTGTCAATCTCGCAGTGTCGCTGGCAGAACTTCAGCGCACATGGATGGGAATCAAAAGAGCATTTGTCCCTCGCTGCGTCATCATTTTGAGAGAATGGGAGAGTGACAATAAATGTGATTCTGATTCTGACTCTGCTGAGACGCCTTTAAACGTTTTGGAACATTGCCGCTCTAGGATCTGGCTATGTGTAGATGTGGTCTTATTGTCTAGCTACTTTTCCAAGCATTTCAAAGTAGTAATCTCCAAAAAAAGTCCCATCTTTCCGTGATTTCCCATGTTCTACTTGATGCGTTTGACCTGAGCTTGGCCCACAACTGCCTGTGATTGTGCCCCTAAACCTACACATATGAACTTTCACACCACGCTCTTTTACTGTAAACCACTCAGATATAAACCATCTTCTATTCCAGCCTTTTCTGCGAAGGTTTAAAACAGCGACCACATGATGACAGCTCCCATAGGCCATACTATGCCTTACATATGCTCCAGCGTTATGGATGAGTACACAGCCAAAGAGAAAGCGCGCACCAACAGGACGGTCAGCTTCATTGTCCGGTAATTTGGTGTAACTTTAGAAACAATAGGCTTTGGTGTTTAGATCCTCCTCCTGATCGCTCACACATGGACTGTATCTCTGCTCTTAGGGGAAGTTGCATTTCAAACTAATGGATGTCTGAGTAACTCCATATGAAGCTGTGTCACATTCGGCGGTTGCTGTCTGTCAGATATGGCTGTCCTGTTTTTTCTCTAAAGTCGTCCAAATACTGCTGGTCTGTGTTGTAAGTTGAAACCGCATTTTTCATGCAAATGTGTCAGCAGAGCAAATGTATGCAGTGTTTGTGTAAACTTGAGTTTTCTTCTAGTTGTATGTGTTGCAATTTACACATCCCGCTTAATACATTATCTTGCCATCGCAATTTGTCATACTTCCAGCTAAAATTGCGATGAACCTTGTTGCGCTTTTTGGGCGTTGTTGGCAGGATTTAAGAGCAGTGATAGGCGTAATCAAGTCAATTTTTTTGTCAATTTTGTACTCATTTTGTAAAGCCCAAAATCACAACAACTGTCACTTCTGAAGACACAATATAGAGGATTTAGCAAACGGAAATGTTAGAATACTTTAATTCTACATAAAACTTGCAACCGTCTTGCTGTGAGGCGATAGTGCTATCCACCGTGCCATAGAGTTTTAGTCACTCTAGCACGGATTTACAATTTTTTAGACACACACACACAAAGAAACAATTTTTATTTGTGGACTTTTTATCTGTTAGCTCTCATCCCAAAGCAATAAATTCACTATCAAGTTACACTAACATGTACTAGATGTGGGGTTTCCTATTGGTTAAGTTTTATTGGTTTGGATGGGCTTTATTTAGGATATGTACACTTCACACCTTGTTAATAGCCACACTGATACTCATCATTTTTTTATTTAATAACTTTCACCACAGCGACAAATCTATCAAAGTATCACATATTTTCAGTGAATTCTAACCACTGTTTCCAGCAGAACAAGTCATTTCTTTTTCAGACCTGGGCCACTGCACTGTGGTCAAAGGTGCTTCCTTCACTCAGACATAAACCAGATTAGAGCCAAATCGATAACATAGATTAAAAAGTCCTTTTTTTTTTCATTGCGACAGGGAATAATATTTATGACGGAATTAGTTTTTTGACAGAAAAAGAGACCTTGTTTTCTATCAATTTGGACTATCTAACATTAGGTCAGTACCAATTTTCTTCATATTCAACCTTGATTCTCCCAATTTTTGCATTTTGGGTATAAAATGGTTGAAGGACTCTTGCTTTTTCAATTCTGATACCAATTTCGAAGATCTACCAATATTCGTTGACCGATACTAGTGTAGACACAAAAAAAATCTGTACTTAAGATCTAAGAAAATTGGATAAATGTTTATTGTGGCAAGTGACAACTTAACTTAAAATTATGAGACATTCTGGAACAACATCAGCCTGTAAGTTAGTCTTATTATGTCCAATTAAAGGCAAAACCTATATTATGGAACCATTACCCAATCCAACCAATTTCAAGGATCAGCATTGATATTCGATCCCAGCAAGTATTAAAACATGAATAGAATACATTTTGACATTGCAGCTGTTTAAACAAAACCTATATTATGAGAATGCTTTGACTGAAAACTGTGCTTCAGAGCCACATCCTGCTGTCACTTTTTCAAAATAATAAGAACCACAACATAAACAAATACAATAAAATAAATGGGAATCTGGCATCGGCTGTGTGAACGCAGTCTTTAGGAGAACATTTATTGAATATTAGTTGCTGCCATGTGAACAACGATGGTGAAGCTGCTTGGATGACATTTTCTGGGCTTGAACTTGGAGTCGTCACAGTGAAGCTTCTCCATCTCACTCACAGCGGCTCTGCTCTTAATTGTGGCATCAGGAACATCGTCAAGACCCGTTCTGTTCTTTCATTTGATCCCTCAGAATGCTGCAATGTAGTTTGGCTTTGGACAGATACATTTTCCACAAGAATCAGCCACAAACAAAAAGAAATGTCATCACAAAGGAATCCAGCAAATAGCAGGAAGTCTGAGTTTCACAGCGAAAACGTACGATATGGTGGAAGTGTTTTAATTGAGAAAGCAGATGGAAGGTCACAGAAGACGAAGAGAAGGTTTATGTTGGTCTATGTAAAAATGTACTGAAGAGACATTCAAAGGGACCCATCCATTTCCCATCCATTTAGTATAACATTATTGTTGCCAGATTGTACAGACAGTTTCCATCCAAGGGCCTACGTAATTGTGCTCGGGCACTGGACCCAAGGCACTGGTGAGGCCACCTAGATGACCTTACCATGACCCACGCAGGCTATAACATCAGCATTGACAGGTTTACAAGTTATCCATATCAATAAAATGGCAAAGGAAGCAACAAGGACCAGCATGCAGAGGAAATGGAGAACGCTCGAAACAAACACAGGGAGGACCAAGGACCAGCGCGCCGGGAAAACAGAAGATGACCTACAGTTGGACACAAACACGGGGAAGACAGCTCACTTTACCAGGCGCAGACACTTGAACAGCTGTCCTGCGCTTTCACGGTGGAATATACTTGTTATGCGCTTCAAACTTTTTTTGTTGTGCGCTTCAAACTTTTTTTTCTTCTGACACAAAAATTTCAATGGACTAATCGAATCAGGACCGGAGAGGCTCTGGGAGGCTTGTTTTGTGTCTCCTCATCTGCAATACGCAAGTATACTAGAAATACTGGACACTGTTGGTTTAACTTTGTGGGACTTTGTGAGAATGAAAGGTGCTTTGGCTTTAGGTGACTGGGCAGTCTTCTTCTACGGTCTTAAGGGTCTTTCACACCAAGCCGAGGGTCACCCGTCTGAACCAGTTTGGCAACTTTTGCCGACAGGCAGCTCACGTGTGTTTGGTGTAAATGGTTTGTCGGGGTCAGAGGAGCGCGGAGCAAGTCGTGGAGGCGGGTTTTTGAAAACTTGCAAGTAGAGTCGGTGTCGCCAGTTGCCGCAAATGCAGCTGTTTGATTGGCCCGTGGCCACAGGAGAACCAGTGAATCAGTGCGCAGGAATATAGTGCGGAAACAGAAAATGACGCTTACGGAAAAACAGTATTTAGCCGAGCATGGATTGTTGTTATTTACACGGGTTCAAACGGGACGTAACTATGAAGGAGAATGGTACTATTTGGATCGAGGAAAACACGGGGGAGTTACGGTGACCGCAGTATGAAGGCTGGCCTGTGGAGGAAATACGAGTTTATCTTAATCCGTGAGGTAAGACTAGAAACATCTATTTGCCGTCAAAGTTTGACAACTACTACTCGCGTGCAACTTATGTTTCGTCATTTTCGTCAAGCATTACATCACGCGCATGGTCACTCGGCATTTGTTCGCTAACCTTTTGCTGCTTGGATCGTGTTTGTCTGAATGTTCTTTCACAACGGTGCGCCCCATAGAGATGTGAACAGACCTGCGTTGCTCCTCCCTACCGACAGCGACTGGGGGTTGTGTTGGTGTGAAATACCCTTTAAAGTAGCAGCTACTGCACGCGCATATTAGTAACGTAACCATCTTCTTCTTCCTGTTTACACCGCGGTGCATCCACCAAACCAGAACCCTGAAACTACCTCTTGAATTGTATCCAGAGGAACGTTGATTCAATGAACACATAGCTCTTTGTAAAAAGAAGCCATCTGACAGAACGTCACGGATTCATGAAAACTCATTATCATATAAACTGCCCCTAAAAAGCAGGATATCTTGAAAGTATGTGAATGAAACAAAACTCAACTTTGGGGATGTTTTTGGTAAAGAACCGGCATTATAGCATGACTAAAATCACTTAAAAGTTAATTTTGCATAATAGGACCTTTGAATAAAGTTTTTTGTCCAAATCATACATAGCCGTTTTTTACTCCATGTTCCTTATGAGACAATTCTGGTGTAGGGTTAAAATATTCTCTACAAAAAGAAAGAAAAAGACCTAGTATAAAATGTGCCAATATGAGCCACTCTTTCTGGTGCTGAATGCGAGACGAGTCTGGGGTTTGAAGCCACAAGACTCAAACAGAAATCACCATTGTTACTTTAGTGGCACACATGTTGGATTTCTTCGGGGAGTATTGTTTATTCACTTCATCATAATGGCTGTGTTTGTCATCTGCAGTTTATTTGATAGCTCCGGTAATAAAGCCAACTCCGCAGCCATTTCAAAGACGTATTGAGAGAAAATTTACATTGAAAGAATTCAACGATGACTCACTTTTCAACACGCAATTGCTTGTTTCTCGGTAGTCGCTGCTATTTCTGTGTGCGGACAGTTCTGCTGGGTCAACAGTGGAAAGGAAGGTGTGCAAGGATGTTGGATTAGGAGGTTGATAAATTATTCTGACTCAATTGGATTCTACTTTCATCATGTGACATTACAACATTCTATAGGCCGACATGTTTAATAAATGCAGATGGAAGGAAGCTAAAATATTGCTTAAATGGGCCTTAATTGCAAGCAAAAAAAAATGACAGATGATGAAGCAATGTTTCTTCTTTATTTTACATTTGAAGAGCCGCCGTCACAAGGCAGTTGCACCAGATGTCTCCCTGAACTCATAGAGGGGCACATTGGGCTTAAAATCTGTCGTAAACATATTTGTGAAGAATATTTTAAGAGAAATGTCTTGTGTGTAGTTTCTTTAAGAGCTCTTTGAATCCAAGATGGAATGAATGGAATGGATGGTTTTATTATATAGCACATGTACACAGACAGATGTTTGCAAAAGTGCTTCACACAGCAAACCTCCTCACTCAGTGATTACAAGAGCCCTGGAGCAACTCAGCAGAAGCGATTCGCCTAAACACCTGGCGCCTCAACCTCCGTCCAACACCAAGCGATTCCTAACTTGCATGTTATTGGTTGGTTTGTCCAGACACAGGAAGAACATGCAACTCCACATGGAAGGGCTTGGGCCGTGCAGGAGTCAACCCGCAACCTTCTTACTGTGAGGCCAGAGCGCTATCCACTCTGTCACGGTTCTGCATGCTTAAAGTCGGCTGCACATACAGATGTTTTGGCCTGATTTTAATCCTGATGTGCCCCTCTACGAGTTCGGGGAGGCGTGCCCAGAATAAAGATTTCATGAGAGATTTTTTGTCGTTTCTCTCCTTAAGTCTGTGCGTCACTGCGACCCCTTCGTCAGGAGCATCACGGTGAGGTTCACCTGCTGCACAAGTATGAGGACCTTTACAACAGAAGCATTCAGTGCATCTGTATTGTGACGACCCTCTTACAATGTAACATTGCTCATCATCTGTAAATACTGTAAGCATTGAATGTAGTCAAAGTGCGGGAATCTTTAGTTGGAGCATAGCGCGCATCATCTTCAACACACCTGTTGCTTAAATGATGTGCAAAGCACTGACTTTAGCTTACTATGTAGAACATGACCAACATGGAGTTTGATGTTCATTTGACGCCCACAATAAGTGTAACAGCTCTTTACCTCTAATGACCTCCACTTCTGTGACGTTAATAAACCTGCTTTAATCCACTCACGTTTCATTGTTCACTTTAAAACTGCTCACATGAAAGAAAACACTCTGCACTCGATCATGTAACACATGCACTGTTCTCCGCTCACTGCTGCGCTCCACAAGTCTGTGTTGTCTCTGTTCTTCTTGCCACATGATGCCACTGTGTGACAAATAACAGTTGTAAATATCGTTATGTCTGTGACCTGTTCTTTTTTTGGCACGTCAAAAATCACAAAAGATCCTAAACTCCTCTCGTGTGCAGCCGGCTTTATAGAACAGACTTCAACACTCTAATAATACAGGCTTTCATACATACAATTATCTGCTGTGCCTACGCCTAAATCTCTCCTTAATCTTACAACAATGCAACCACAGATGCATGTTTTGCTGATTATATACATAGAACACTTTACATTTTTAATACATAATCACTTCCTTCTTCTTCCAACTTCAAGTCTCCTAATCCCTGAACTTAACCACTTTGGGTTTTGACATAACTCTATTCTTCTGTTGCACTAACCCAACTTACCACCAATTAGAAGCTGAGCCAAGATAATGCACATATGGCCCGCGTTTGGACCGCTGGGTGATGTTTTGTCGGATTCCAATTTTGTCTTGCTGGATTAAGTAGATCAAGCTGTCTTCATATTGACCCGCAAATAAACTCCGTATCGAGCCACATTCGCCGGTTGTATAAAACAGATAAAATGGATGCTACAGGCTGGGTTAAAATGGAGTTAGTTTGGTCGGAGGAGACTCTGGGATCCATTGTCAGGGTTCTTCTTAGGGTTAGCGTCGGTTCTTTGTTGTGGTCAGGGGGGGACAATGGGGAACAGGCCCAATGCAAACCGCTCAGTCTGTCCCAAAGCGGCTGCAGACATTAAAGACAGGATCCAGTTACTATGGACAGTCTGGGAGAGAAGCATCTACTGTTAGTTTTGTGTTAATGTGCAAAGAAATGTACAGTTTTCTATTTTTTTGCAGAATTTGATGCAATGTTTACTCAGTGCAAGTATCATGATGTACAGCATGTTAAAGTGGACATAATTGACATATAATAAGTAAATCCTTGTAAGTAATTCCTCACAAACATTTGGCACATCACTAAATTTATTTTTAGTTCAAGAACAACATTTTCAGACACAAAAGTGGAGAAGGCCTACAACACAGCATAGCCAGTTAGTGCTCAACCCAAACTGTAGTGACTGACATAATTTTTATTTAAAAAAGGATATTTTTACAACAAGTCTCCTATTGCTCGGCAACACTACAATTAGTTTAAATTCTGCAGCACTACTGACTTAATTTAGTAAGTACTGCCACATTACACTTTTCCTTATGAATTTACATTCATGATCAGGGATATCAGACTAGGCTAAAAAACAGACTATTTGGTTTTCCCCTGGTCCTGTTTACATGCAAGAGAATAAACCGATTACCTTGGAGGGCAACACAGTCTCACTAGATCGCGTACTTTTACCACGACACAGAAACAGCATTGACCACGAGTTAACAGCTATTTTTAGTACTTATGTTACGCCGTGCATTTAGCGCGATATGAAAAAGCGTAAAAATAACATGAGATTTCACAGCGTCAAAATAGGACGAGTTTTGGTTTCAGCCACGTGGGGGCGTTTTCTTCAAGTGAAACGGGTAAGTTTAGGCATAAAGTTACTAAAATTGGTAAGATTAGGTCTGGGGCTTGGGGCAGGTTAAGATTAGAATCAGGATTTCATTCATATTCATAAATAAGAACATGTCTTAACAACCACCATTGAAATGAATGGGGACTGTGACACGTACTATAATTAGGCAAAACAACCGTGAACTCGTGCTAATCATACCTCATTTACATACTGTGTAATGTCGTGGTAAATGTACGCTTTCTTGTGAGATCGGGCTCTGGAGGGACATGTCCTGCTGTGCCAGATTCACTACTGCATGATCCAGACTGCATTAGGCTGATTTAAATAAATATTTTTAATAAAGTTTATTATTACTTATTATTGTCTGTAAAATGACACACGGCTCTTTTTCCATTTATTTTTTTGTTGTTAACAGCCATGTTGGTTTTCATATTGGAGGCAGTGTGCGTCCCTGATTGGTTAATTAATTTGTTAATCACTCCCACTGAAATTCAAAAGAGGGACACAATGGCCAGGCTGGATTTTCCAGGCAATAAAAACTCCCCCTTTTAGTATAGCTTTTTCTGGTTATTTATAAGCTCTTATTAAAGGGACTGTACTCGATTTTTTTGCAACAAGATAACTTAAAAGCAATTTCCCCTAGCACTGATGCCTTGTTAATGTATCTACTCAGGTGGAAATTAGTCCACAAATCCTGTCTATGTCTAATAAAATCCCGTTTGTGTGCAGCTTTTTCTGTTTTTGTTTTTAGCATTGTGGCTAACTGTTGTTAGCATGGTGACTCACCTCGCTGTTAAAAGCTGTGAAAAAACATTAAAACTCATCATGATGAACAATTCTGAAGCTCAGAATGCATTAGCTACGTGAGGAAATCATGTAGCCTGAAGGAAAAGGTTAAAATAAATTATTTCTGTTTGTTTACATTTTAGGATGCAAAAATCAGGTACAGTTCCTTTAATTCTTTAAATTTACTAATGATTTTATGTTTATTATATTGCTGTTATTGTGAATGTTTAACTGATTTTGTAACTGTTCACATCTGTGAAAGGCACTCTAAATAAAATGTACGTACTTATTTACTGACACAATCGAAAGAGTCCAACAATGTTAAAGGGACTATACCTATTAAAATCTATTTCTCAGAGCAGATATATTTTGATAATGTATTTTTTCAGGGATAAGTAGCTTGCAATGTCCTGTCTCCGTCTGATCATTTTCTGTTTGTTCACCTTTCGCACAATGCATTAGGAAAGGTATAATTTAAATAACAACCATTTTGATTGTATACAAAACTTAAAATGAATGTTCAAAACCTTATTTAAAGAGTTGTGGCTCATCAAAACTAATTATGTGACCTCCACTCCATATATTTTTCAAAAAGCAGCCCTCAGTGAAAGAAGTTTGGACACCCCTGAGGTAGACTAAAAGCTTTAAATGATTTATTTCTGTTTGTTTACATCTTTTCATAAAATATGTGTTTTGAGCTGGCACATTTGACACAATAACACATACTATAAAGGAAGTCCTTCTGCATTATGAGAGCCTCTGTTATCTCATCATATCCATAAACTTTTGGATACACCCCCAGTGAGCCAGACCCATGCCAAGTCACAGTCCATTATTGTGTCCAGCGGCTGACGGCTGATGTGGAGCTGCTGATTACACACTTGACACAAGCAATCCAAACATACAGTGCGTAATTGTTTCCCTTGTAACAAAATGCCACAATCCACTGACAACTCCGTGTTTGCAGAGGGGAATTTCCTTTGTCCCACTTTTCCTGTCCCATCACAGCTCTGACACTCCACAACTTTTCCGAAGGAGAGATCGGTCCGCGCGGGGGTGACAGTCGGGCGAGAGTACGTATTCTCAGACAAAACAAGTAGACGGGAGACACAGCAAGCGCCTGGCTCGTTTTCACCAACAATAAGGAGAAGTATTTAAGGTCGCAGGGTCGCTGATGCCGATGATGGGTCCTGGCGGAGTGAGATCACGGTCAGACTGTGTTGGACCTCCTTAAGAGCCCGGCATTAGCGGGACAGGCAGATCGAATTTTTCACTGTTGTGTAGATTTAATCATAAGTTAGAATTTCGTTTTTTGGGGAAATGTGTCATGAAGTGAGGTTGTTTCAGTTCAAGAGAGTTTCACAGGCTTTCAATCTGGTGAAGTTAAGATACAGTATAAGCAAAGGTTTTAAAGGGCAAATAGGATGCTCTTGAGAACGTTTGGTTTTTCAACATCAGGAACTGAGTTAAAGCTCCATCTACACAGGGCAAATAATTAAACCAATACTGCCTGATATGCTAATCCTGCAAAAGTGCTCAAAACAAGGCTAGATGATTTATTCACTTCAAAAGAGTGCAGAAGATCTTAAACACGACCCATCAGTGTTTTCCAGCTTTGTTTTGGATGAGGAAGCAATGTAGAACTTGATTAAAAACTTGACAAAAAATAATAATAATCTTTTGGCTCATTATGTGTAGTTAAAGAGTGATCACTTCATGTTTTATAAAACATAAGGCACACAACATTGGTTTTAGACATTATTGACTAGATTTTTGCTGCAATGGCATGTTAGCAGAGAAGCTGGTTGAGCGACTGACAGAAAGAAGGTGTGTCAAGGTGTAGTCAAGACCATCTTTGTCATTTTCTACATTTATCAGAGTCTACATGATCTTATTGTCCAGTTCTAACCCTGAATGTACACCGAGTGTGAGTTTGATGAGGGTCGGAACCCGCACAGGTATCGCAGAACTTGAAAGGAGGAGTGCCGACGCAAGTGCAGGAGCCGTGTGGGTCTGAGGCAAGAATCCGCATGAATTTTATTTCGCCAGCGGACTGGTGCGGCTTTGAATTCATTATACGATCGTTCTCTACTTGAATCCACGTGGCTTTGGACAAAACCGGACCATAGTTGACAGCATCTGGTGTACACGCATTTTGCTAGAAACCCGCACGTGTCCCAAACCGAACCCGCCTCGCAGTCTTTGTACATCCAGTGTTATTGTAAACTGTGTCTTGAACAGGTCACTGCACTGGGGTCATGAACTCCTGGTGCAAGTTTAGCAAAGCATGGTGGTAATGAAATGTGTTCTTGATGTTAGATCCTGAATTCAAGACAAGACCAAGTTTCACTGCGCTTGAGTTCAAGACCCGACCAAGACCTTTAAAAAGCAGTTTTGAGACCAGCCTTAACACCAAGACCAATCTCAAGTGCTACTACATTAGTCTCTAAGCAGTCCCTAAAATGTGCACCAAGAGCAACATTTTTCAGCTAACCTGCTGGACTTCTACTTTGACTATATTTTTTAAGAAGATTTTGACACAGATTTAAGGTTACGATAGATTTTATTGTTCCCGTAGGAATATTTGCCTTCTGCATTTGACCCATCCTTCAATGCTTTTTCCTGGAGGAAACCCTGGGCCATACTGTAATCAACCTTCTTGCTGTGCGATGAGAGCACCACCCCCTCGTCCACGTTGCCAAGTCTTACAACAGTTTCAAATCTGACCAAAATTATGTAAAAAAAAAAAAAAAATCACCAATAGCTTTTTTGTTTATTCTTTCTTTTTTTATGTATAGATTTGTGCTTCATGTTTTGCTCACCCAGTGCATTGTGTTTTTAAGCGATTTTCACAACTTTCAGACGCCAGCATGGGTTTGATCATGTTGGTATGCTAACAACTATAATGGATTTTCCCTGGATTTTCAAGAACATTCTATTATTATTAGAAAATATGTCGCAGACATTTTTTTTTTACTCAAATGCATAGGTTGACAGTTTGTGCTGGGAAAATGCCATATTAATTTGTTAGAACAGTATATCCTTGAATCAACCCAAATACAACTTTGGTTAAAGAATATTGTCAGAACATGGTTGAATCTTTTACAATACATCAACTTGAACTTCATCAATGTCACGCTTTTACCATCCCAGAGCATGACTTGCCATTGTGAGGACACACACATACTATTCCGGGCAGTTTTATGTGGTTACCCTTCTTTCCATACGATACGCATTCACTTCAACACTGCAGACGTCACTGTGTGTCCGCCGCCACCGGCCTGTAACAACAAAAAAAGCACCGCTCCTTGAATTTTCATGAGTTCAACCTCCGTCTATACTCCCCCGTGTGATTGATCCGTTGTGTATTCTGGCAGCCGGCTTGGTTCGGTAGCTTAAGTTATGGAGGTGCACACTTTTCTTTAGGTTAAGGTAGAACTGGAACACCTATCGGACTGTCCGTCAAGCAAAACCTCAAAAAGATTTTAATTGAGTGGAAGCTATAGCATCTCCAAAATGTGTGTACTTGTCAAAATATATAGCGTTACATTCTAATCCTGTTTTGGTGAAGGTCCCAGTTTCTAATGACCACACCAGATCTCCGTGTCCGAGCCAGCACTCCATTTGGCTCATGCGGAGGTTTAGTAGTGATTTTTATTGCACGGTCTGTTTTAGCATATATGAGAAGTCCATTCAGAACGAGGCTTAGTCGTATGTGTCTGCCAATGCATGTAAGGTGGTGACAGTTGTTCTGTTTAAAGACGGTGGGGAATGCCAGGAGCGTTGGGTTGTATGTTTCTGCCATCTATTGGACTGCAGGGAAACATCACTTTGAATGGGTTTTATGCAAAGTCTGGAAAGTGATTAGTGGAAAACAAAAGATCAGTCCTGTCTGGTTGTATGAAATGTTATGGTATCTAGTCTGTTTTTGTCTCAAGAATTTAAATACTAAAACTGACTTATGATTCTGTATGTAGGCCTGAGAATAGGCGTTCCCACATCCCTTTAGCCCCTGTTTAGTCAGAGGAACTACCCTGGCTCCATGTTTGTGTTCACACAGCAACAGTTTCTGATAGTGGGGTTAAAAAGCTTTAACATTAGCACCTGTATAATCTGGAACATATACGTAATTTGTTGGATTTACGAAAACAAAAGTTGTTTTTTTCCCTTCAACATAAAATGATGTGCAAACTGTGATGTACAAAACCTAAAAACATCACTGAAATTTACAACAAAACAAATATTATTCACTGTTAGTCCTAATAATAGTTACTATTTGCAATCAGGAGTTACTGCTTTCTTGTGGAAAGTTTGTCTAAATATGAGACTATAAAACATGTTTCCAAACAAAGTTAATGTTGTAAAATGTGTTTGTGTCACCAAAAGGTTCCTGGTCTGACTGGAAAGTACCTGCCCCGAGCAGAACCTAAAAAAGTCCCTAAAATGTGGCCGCAGTCCATAGTTCCTGCTCTGTGTGAATGCACCTAAAATGAAGACTGAAACTAAAAAAAGTTCTAGGAACTTTCTACAGTGGGAAAGGACCTTATATCTATTTTTCATGATAAAATAGGGTCTAATCAACCAAAATATTCATAAGGCTATAAATTGTAATGTACCTTGTAGCTTCAACAGCAACAATATGACTTTGTTGACCGACTTGGCTAAAACCAGGTCGGTCAAAGCCAGAGAAATCTTGGTGGACCCTACGTGTCCTTTGCAGGAGGATTTTAAACCCCTTTCCTCAGGCAGGAGATATTTAGTTCCAAGATGTACGACAAATAGATTGGAAAATTCTTTTGTTACCTCTCTAATTGGTTATCTAAAGTTGGGGGCAACTAACTGTTAATTTAGCAAATTTTTGTTGACCACTAAAAAGTATATGGTAAATGCAAAAAAATGAGACCACTGAGTACCGTCTGAACAGAACAATAGATTTTTTGTATTTCTCATCAGAAATCAGTGCTCTGATTGGCTGTGCAAGGGTGGTCCTCATCAGTTTCACTTTGCTATTTATAAAAAATAATTTTAGGAGCCATATACATGTTGATATTAACCATGTGTTGAAGGATTCATGAGAGGAAGTTGTCAGATTTAAAACACAATCGTGTTTGCAGTGAAAAAATCAGCTACACCCCACTTAAATAAATTATAAGGGATTATCTTTTAGCATTTTTGAAGGTTGCACTATGACAATAGTGATAATAAACCCCCCTTTTAATGTAACTTCTGTTGTTTAGCTGTGTGTGTGTATGTTTCTGGCTGCATATGAATTGTCCTTCAGGGATCTAATAAAGTCAGAGTTCAAGTTCAAGATACTTGAGAGTGATTCTTCCCCTGAAGGTCTCTGGACCATGTGTTGGCTTTGCCCCATAAATGGTCATAATTGGGGCTGTAGCACCAACTGACTTGTTGGTAGGGCGCTAATACATTATGATGATATAAGTGTTTTCCCTTAGTTACTGCTACAATATGACTTTAAAGGAGAAATATGATGCATCTTTTGTGTTCTTCTCGTACTGCAGATTTGCTCCTAAACCACTTCCCAAGCACCAGAACCAATTAAAAATGTAGTAGCCCACATGACATGCTCGATATGCTAATGTAGCAGAAATGCTTAAATGAGTCTGGATGATTTATTGACTCAGAGATCTACTTATGACATCACAGATCAGGGGCATTCAGAATGTGTTTTGGTTAGAACAAAAAATATTTCACAGACAAAGCGTCAGCAGTGTTTTTGATGAGGAAACCATTTTAGAATAGGATTAAAACTCTAAAAATTACATTTTGCATAATATGTGTTCTTTAATAATCTGTCTGAGAGGCAGGTGTAATGCATTATTGAAATATACTCTTACACGCTAACATGCTCATTTTTCATTCACTATGCATCTTGATAGTTTTTGTTCAAAAAACGCAGAATATACTGCTCTCCTGTCACTAGTACCCTTAACTCCCAGTCAATCTAAAATATGTAATGTTTTGAATCACTAAGGACTTAGGGAAACTCACTTCTTATTCAGGCTTTACTGTGATGCCACTGAATGGGAAGTTCTTCTCAAACCAAAAAGGGCTTCAAAAGGTTTGAGAACCTTTGGTTAAGAGTAGGCTATTAGTTTACTGGTTTATTCTGTTACTTTTTTTCGTTAGAGAATTTTCAGGCAACAGAAACACACAGCTTGCATTATGTGATAGCATGATAAGAGTCTGTATGTATGCATGCTTTAACTAAAAGGTGCCATAACTTTGGCCTTAATCAAGGATAATCCTAACTAACGCTAACACTTTGTCCAAACACAAGCAAACAGTTTTTCTGCTAATATTTTGGTGTAATTAATGCCCTAGCTTCTAACCCTAACATCTATAGAAATTAAAGGTGCACTGTGCAACTTTTTCACCCAAAATACTATGGCCACAAAATGGATTGTTATTTGGCCTAATGGAGGACCTCCACTAGTACTTTTTAATGGAAAAGTTATTCTTTAGCTGTAATTGTATTTTTCCACTCTATGCCATAAAATGTTTTTATCCCCATTCAGAATCTCACAGAGTTTCTATTTGTGTTGAATTGTGCAGTGCACCTTTAAGCTTGAATAATTATAATACACTGTAAAAAATACAAATCAACTTAAAAAGATAAGTACAATTTCTGCCTTGTCAATTAAATTCATGTATGTGAGTTGTTTGTTATTCTCCGTCTTTCTTTTTTCTCTTTCTTTCTCACCACACTCTTTTCTCTCTCTCTTAATTTCTCTCCCTCTTTCCTCTCTTCTTTCACTCTCTGTTTCTCTCTCTTGTTTTCTCTCTCACCCCTTTCTCTCTCTTTTCTTTCTGTCCTTTCTGTCTCTCTCATCCCTTTTTCTCTCCCTCCCTCTCTTCTCTCTCTCTCATCCCTTTCTCTCCCATACCTTTGACTCTCTCATCCCTTTCTCTCTCTTCATCTCTCCTCCTCTTCTTCTCTCTCTCAACCACTCCTTTCTCACTCTCTTTTACTCTCACTCCTCTCTCTTACTCTTTCTCTCATCCCTTCCTTTCTCTTTCTCCCGTTCTCCACTTCTCTCTCTTTCTTTGACTAACTGGCCGTAGAGGATTTTTTACAATGTGTAAACTTTACTTTATGTACTGTATCTATAACCTTAGGCAGTGCACCTTTACTAACATGGGAACTAACACTGCACAACTGACTGGCCCAAACGCGTATAGCTTTATATTTCCAACTTCTTCTGCATCCATGACATTCTAAGCTAGCGGTCGGTAAAAGAGTATTAAAAGAACTCACTTACATCCTCTAACATGTGTTGCGGTGATGGCCAGGGTCGGAGCCAGGAAAAAGAGTGAGTGGGTGAGCGGAGGAGAGGGGCGAGCACGTGCCTCCTGAGGCCCACTGCTCTGTGTCTGGACTCCCATCAGCCCCCTCTCTGCCCCGGGACACTCAGACACACCACCCGGACCACGAGATTGGACCGAACGCCACGCATGTACACTAGACTTTAACCTTCACTCGCTTCAGTCCGGAGCTGCTTCTTGGCTCGGAGCGGCGGATCAGGCAGAAGATATTTGCTCATTTGTCCCCGCACTTGAATGTGGTTTGGTATCGTGCAAGAGCCAGCTGCTGCTTGAATCCACTTCTCCTCTGCAGTCAGGGTTTTTCAGGATAATGTCCACCCACAGTACACATTCTGCCTGCTTTTGGGTTGCTCAGAAAGAATAATATTTTGTAAAAGAGAGTTTTGGGGCTGTTGTTTGTTTGACTGATTGCGTAGAACAACTTGTCAAACTAAATTTGCACATTGAGAAAGCCACCGTAGCCTTCAGCATAAAATCGATTTGTATGTTAATGTTATTGATCTCAACTGCAACTTTGAATAAAGCTCAGGACATCAGGAGGACTTCAGTTAGTTTAATGTATATGCTGCAAAAAAACTATATCTAGTTTTGCTTTAAAAGAATTGGGTGGTTTAACTGTATAAGATTTAACTGCTTAAATAATGTAGAATATTGTAATGTAGAATAATATTACCATTAATCAGGGCCGGCTTAAGGCATTAGGCTACATAGGCTGCAGCCTAGGGCCTCCGCCAGCAGGGGGCCTCAGTGAGCAGCACTTCAAAATGTATCTACATTAAAATATGTTCTGAAAAGCAAAAGCAAAATTGCTATTAGAAAGTGTTATGTATATTTTTATGATTGAACACATTACAATTCTATTGGCACAAGTTAAATAAAAAAGTTAGTGTCTTTTGCAAATACTAAGAGAGAGGGTCCGTACTGCTGCGCTGTGAGAAAGAGAGAGCGAGAGAGAGAGCGAGAGAGAAAGAGACTCTGGAAAGATCATTCACAGCATACAGCGGGAAATCCAAGACTCTGGACGCAACTTAGACACCCTAAAACAGGGGTCTCAAACTCGCGGCCCCCGAGATGATTTAATGCGGCCCGCGGCGTGATTTCAGATTAATATTGAATGCGGCCCGCAAGTAACTATTTGAACTACAGGTCCCACAATGCACTGCAGCGTAGCGCAGCAGCTCCTCCCTGCTGCCCCATGCAGCAGCAGCTAAACACAAACACGACAGAGAGATGAATGAGAACTGAAGAATCACTTTTAAACTTTCCTCAACAAAGAAATGGACAGAGCACAGAGGGATTATGAGAGCAAAAGCTTCAGACACGAGAGGAGAGACTGTCACAGCGTAAACAAGCTGCTCTTTTACAACAGAAAGGCACAGATGTTGATTCATCTTTTCATGGAGACAGGTGAGCTTCCCTGAATAAGTTCGATGTCATAATGAAGTGCCTCGTGTGTCAAGCTACACACCACTTTTTATTTGACGAAAATTGATCTAATGTCCACGGAGAAACGTGCAGAAACTCCTGCTGAAAAAGACGTTAGCGATGCGAACCGGCACCGCGAGTACATGCACGCGGCCACACGCACGCGGCAGCACGCACCCACACGCACACGGCGACGCATACGCGGTTCCATAAATATCTAATCGTCATCAGTATAGCCTAAACCTGTGTTCAGATGTCCAGACAAAGGTCTGTGGTGTTTGTGAAACAGACTGAAGGTTCATGTGTGAAGAGCACAAGAGGAGCATAGACCAAACTGGAAAATAATACTATGGAAGTTTTATTTTGTTGAGATGTGACAATAAAACCTCTGAAATACACCAGAATACAGCAAATTACCTGCAATTTAGCCAAAAATTCCCCAGGGAGGACAGTGTGACCCTGTTTGCACACATTAATTTACTTTTTTTTTTTTTTTCATTACATTGAAGACAGTAGTGTAAAGTGCAATGCAAAATACTTAATGTGAATTTATTGTAGGCTGTATGTTGTATTGGAGGTTTTACCGCCTAATAACCTTATTAATATCATAGCCAGGTCAGAATTTTTAAAAATGCGGCCCTCGACCAATTTGCCTCCGATCATTTCGGCCCCAGCTGCATTTGAGTTTGAGACCCCTGCCCTAAAACATGTTCTACACGCCACAAGCTATCAGCCAGTCTTTGTTTCGGGTCAATCCGACATGTAGGCTATTCTCGGAGATACGATCAGTAAAAGCTGATGAACAAACAATTCAACAGATTTAGTTTAATAGCGCAAATCACCGCGACCAAGCGCGGCGCATTGCTGCCCGCATTTCTGTCGAATTATTCCAAAGAGAAATGTCCAAAAACAAGCTTCTGTAGACTATTTTAGCGTGAGCCACTCTGCTTCATGTGTGCGTGACGTGAGAGCGCTCTTTGCCGCGAAGCAGCAGAAGAGAGGAGGAAATTAAAGGGCCCATACACAAAAAAATTGGGTGTATATTTTAACACTGTTTTCACATGTAAAACATATCTGGAACTGTGTTTTGTTGTTTTCACACTTGTTTCAGACACAGTTAGTTCATATTTAGGTCATGTTCTTCTCTAAAATTGAAAACACACTGATTTCTAAGGTACAAAGTGCTCCACTGTGTTTTAAAATTCCACACATCTTTACAAAAATCATTTTAACATTGTTAGCCATAGATTTGCTTGACATTGAGACCACAGAAATAGTTTAGCTTAATTCTAACCTGGAAATTTTCTGTAAGGTAAAACTTACTAAATTGCCTACTGCTAAATCATGTTGAAATAATAATATTACAAATAATAGTGGCCAGGAACTGAGTAAAAAGCAACAAAATCTTCTCTAAAATCCACCAAAATGCAGGAAATAACTTTTATTTTAAGCAAAATCTCCTGGGGGGAACCCCCAATCCCCCCCCAATATATATATAAACTGTTATTTAATGAATCACTTTATTTCAGCCTGTTAGCCAGTTGTCAGTCTGCGCCTTGGGGGCGCCATCTAAATTCTTGATGAGGGCTATTGCGAGCACTGGAGGGGCCTCAAAATATAGTAGCCTAGGGCCTCCAAAAACATTAAGCCGGCCCTGCCATTAATGTAAGTAAAATATTCTTCAGCCTTTGGCAGTTTGAAACAAGGAAATAATCTAGATCTATATTAATACAGAGGTGTCAAACTCAGGCCCGGGCCAAATGTGGCTTTCATGAGGATTTCATGTGGGATGATTTTTGATTATGGAAAGTGGTTCCTGAAAAAAGCACAAAACAGTTTCAACTACAGGTCCCAGAACACACTGCAGCTTATCGCTCATGAGAGGAGCCACATAGGCCAGAATGTCTGTGGAAATATAACGGCGTATATTGCTGAATTGTGACTGTTGAAGTTAAACGCACTAGAATGCAGCAAATTGCATAGAGTTTGTCCAAAAGTTTCTTGGAATGACAGTATAATGCAATGTAATGTGATACAATATAAATCTGGACATACAGTGTTATATTAGCCTTAAAAAAGCCAGATTTTGCCTAATTTGAATAAAACACAGTCAGAAGGACCTACATTTTTAAATCTGGCCTTGGCCAAGTCTGACTCTGATCAACATGGCCCCTGCTCCATTTGTATTTATGAATAACTCCTATATGTTTATTAGGACAGTGTACACTTACTGGTACATTAAGCAAAGACGCTAGTACCTGATTCTTATTTCCATCTGTAGTGAGGAAGTGTGAGGGAGGCACTAATGTACATGTTCTGAGTAGTAGGGGAAACTGGAGCATCTGGAGAAAATCTACACAGACATGGGGAGTACATGCAAACTCTACACAGAAATGCCCAGGCCACCTGAGAGTCAAACCCAGAATCTTCTTGCTATGAGGCCAGAGCTAACCACTGCACAACCGCCTTCATTTTGTCAATATTTCTGAAATGAAGGTTAAAATCCAAGAATCAAGACATTTTAACTTTTTTTTTTTTATTTCATTTTTGCAGGGTAGTGGTGATTGTGCTAAAGAGTATTCTTAATATGCTGACACTATGTTATAATCAATTGTGACTCATCAGTTTGTCAAGTTGTTCCACGATTCTTATTATTTGTCTTTGTTATGATGATAGTGTGTTTCTATCAACATTTTTCACACTCACAGCAAAGAGTGCATTTTCAAGATATTAGATGTGTCATAATGTTTGATTTCATTCTTGGTATTAAGGACAAACAGAAGTAAACAATACAACACAAATGACATCGTCTCTTACTTTCCTCTGCAGTCTTAATGTTTTTCTTGTGCTTTCCCAACATTACATAACATATGTAAGGATCCATCCCTGCTTCATTTCAACCCTTGCACTTTAAATATGAGTGATGAGTTTAATAAAGCAAAAATAACACAGATGTTGACTTGGGGTCATAAAAAGCTGACCCAGTCCAGCTGTGGGCCTGTCTGATGTGGGGTCCTGGGCTGGTGCAGAGTCCAGCCTTAAACCCATCCCAGTCCAGTCCCTCAGATCCTTCTTATTTGTCTTTGAAGCTTTGGCCACAATGACGATTGCTGTTTTAGCAACATGTGCAGGGTTTACTTTTGTCTGATGTAACCACTGTTTGAAGAGCCGCTCCATGACATGGCTAATTAGGAGAAGGGTTTACTAAGACTAACACAAGGGTCCCCGGTCACCGGCTTGGGGCCCAAACCCGTGCTGCAGAGAATCCTGTCTTGGGCGTTGGAACGCTTCAAAAACAAGGTTGACCAAAGTGCTGCACAACAAATGTACTGTACACCACAAAAACAATGAGCAGTCAACAGGACAACTACAGGTACTTGTTCTCTATAAAGGTCAGACATGTAAAATATGTGTTTTTAAAGCAATATCAAGTTGATATAGAGCTTAACAGTGGAAGATTCTTGAAGATGCCCCATTATTAACTCCTATAAAAAATTTTAAAAAATGAAAATATGAATAATACAGCTGCATGTCGTAGGCTAACCAGTTATGTGCTAACTCAGGTCCATCGCGCTCTTTTTATTCTGAAAAGCACATCTATAACTTACAATTCAACAAAAGGCCTTAATTACTTTGGAGTTTATCAAGCTGCAAAAGAAAATGTAGGTCTGCTCATGACTCACCAACCTGATTTCACAAGAAAGTGTTTGTATACCATAACATAACAGGACATGCCAAAAGCGAATGATTAGCATAATTTCATGTCTTATTTGTGTAAATATGACATGCACTGTAGCCCCAGTTCATTTCTGTGGTAGATTTAAAGATGTGTTTTTGTTTATGTATATTTTACAAAATCCTTATCCTAATCTTAAGTTACCCCAAGCCCTAAACTTACTCATTTTAGAACCAAAAGAAAATTACTTCAGCCAAAATTCCTGTTTCTTTCACGCTATGAAATATTGTGTTTATTTTACGCTTTTCTCATATTGTGCAATCGCAAAAAAGACGTGAAATTGTGCTCATCATAAGCTATTTATTTGTTGTGGTGTATTATATACGCTTTACTGTGAGACTGTTTGAAACATTTTTATATATTTTTTAATGGGAGCCCAAACTTCCTGAACCAAGGAGTGGGAGCAGTCACTGTTGAGCTCTATTGGAACGATAAGTTGTTGTTGCAACATTACCTCCACTTCTGAAAGAAGCTCCTGATTGGTTGACACACCAAACATTTTGCCCAAATTTTAAATTTCCAAACCATGGACAGTGAGTGGTGGACATTGAACACCTCCAAAAACCAGAATGTGTCTGCCCAAGACTTGTGTATGTCATGTAAATGCAGCTCTCTAAAACGTAAGCATGTTTTTTGGCACACACTAATTGTTAGCTTTACCATCATGGTGCAGCTGAAAGTTTAAGATGGTAAAAACTGAACAGCTTAATGTTTTCATAGTTAGGAACAGTTAATTCATTTAAGCTTAAGGCTGCGCTGCACAGAACACCAGTCCCAATCTGCAACAACATAAACAATAAACCTTGTGATGGAACTTTATAAAATAACTAAACGTAGAACTCTGCCATTATTTTAGCAAGTGAACTTCCATACACATACAAGAGCCAAGTACACTAAAGTCTACTCGTGTGTGATGTCATAATTCTGAGCTCTAAAGTAAGTCATCAGAATGGGCCACAGCCACAACAATACTACTACACAATCTTCAAATGTGTTTACTCAATTATGTGCCTGAATCATTTATGACTTGATAGAAAAAACTATATTTATTTCCATCCTCCTTCATAAACCACAATGAACTGTTAACCTGCAGGCACACACTATGAATTACAGTTAGGGCCATTTTGTAATATTTGTCTGCACTTTTGGTCTTTTGACATGAAATCAGAGAATGAAAAAATCAACAAAATGTTTCAGGACAAAAAAAAAAACTCCTCGGAAACAAGAGATTCCACAGAGCCAAAGTCAACTTGGTCTGATAGCTGTATTTGTGGCTCTGTTTGTCAGTTAATATTGACACGTCTCGTTTCCTGTGCTGAGTTATGACCTAATCCACAATATGGCCCGCACTTTGCTGCTTTTGGGAACCTTTTGGCAAATGGCTACTGTTTTAACCGTAGCCTAAAATAGCCAGCCCCGAAATGTTTAAAACAACAAATGAAATGGCTTCAGATGTTGGAGAGGAAACTGGAAATACATTTCAAATTAAGCATTCAAATTGTACCCCAAGACAAACAATTGGCGCCATTGTCTAAAATAATGTTTATTCAGTATAAAAATTCAGATCAGATACTGTCAGGAGGAAAAGGTGATTTGTACAAGTTTAACAAGCAATACTGAAACTTTTGAAAATCTGAATGTTACAAGTTTACATAGCTTAAAATCATGCACTTTCTACAAATTAAATACAGACTTAGCAGCAGAAATGTGTAATGCAAATGCTGTGTGTATGACAAGTTTTTCTATTAATTAACTTTTTTTTGCTGGATAAAAATAAATGTTCCATCTATCTGTTTTCTTCCACTTTATCGGTCAGTCAGCCGCTGTTTCCCTCTCAAACTGGGGGAACAGTGGCTCTACTCCAAGTTCTTAGACAGACCGTTTGTAGCCGCAATCTTTCCTTTTGGTCATTAATAACACAATTTGTGAATGTAAAAGAAAGACCAACGCACACCAAAGTGCCTAAATTGTTACACAACAAATTAACCTGGCTCACACTGTATCCAGTCTGTACTCTGGTTCGGCGTCCAGAAGTTTTCCATTTCTTGAAAAGTATTGAGAGGTTCTCACATGGCAATCTGTCCAGTCCGGCAAGCTGAGCAGATGTGCTCTGGTCTCCAGATCTTTTCCGTTGGAACTCAGGTTGCAGTGTGAGTGGCCACCACACTTAGACGAATCCAGATCAGGATCTACATCTGGACTGGAGGCAGTGTGAGCCCGGTGTGAGTGTGGTTATTTTCTACGAGCGTGCACGCCTGCTTGTTGCTGCACTCACCCTCGCACCTCGATCCTGGTTTGTTGAGGTTGTTTTTCCCAGTAAGTTTACTATTTATTATAGTGATGGTTATTGATCACTTCTGTACTGCTTTACTGGCTTAATAGTGCTTATGATGGTACCATATTATGGTACTAAGTATACTGGTTGTCATGTCAGTTCAGTTTGACGTCTCACAAAACATGAGTAAAATAAAATGAGAACTGGGCCAAAGCTAAACCAGCTTTAAGGTAGTGCAAACCTAAAATTGAACCAAGACTACACCAGTACGCAAGAGAAAATGTACCTTAAAATATTTGGGAAATGGGGCTGTGGGCCAGATCAAATGGTTTGGGGGGCCTGATCTGGCCCCCAGGCCTCTTGTTGAATAGGATTACAGTGGATGGAAGCACCGTGTATAAGTATTAGTACTTTCAGTGAGAATCATTCATTCACAGGGTTTAATTCTGTCTCCAAAATCATACATTCAGAAGTACATTTCTTAAATTACTAAATTAAAACATTTTAGCAATTAGCTTGAATACAATGATCTGCTTAAGTAAAATGAGCGGTACAACCTGTCATAGGCAATGTGACTAAACTAGATATTACAGCTATTATTACATGCCCAAAGTTGTAAATAGAAGCATCAATGATAATACCAGGCAGTGAAACACTCATCTTGCTCCTCAGAACCAGAATTCGGAGACGAAGACGTGAACGTTGATGACATTTTGGCTGGACTCGCCCGGGGTGCTGAAGTTGAGCAGCATGAGCAGCTTCAGGACGGTGGAGAGCGGACCAATCAGAGGCTTCACCTGACGCACCACGCCTGCAGCAGAGGGACACCACATGAGTGACAGGTACCAACACTGACAACAGGAGAATTATGTAACTCTTATGTAACTGACAAATGTGTCTTTTGTGGGTTTCCTGCAGGACAGAGATAGTAGTAATGGTTTTGAAGCTAGTCACTGTTTTAGAAATCAAAACCTCATCTGAAAGTCATTTTCAATTGGATGGAAACGGTTTGAGCAAGTCACTTTTACACTCACCATTAGTCATGCACAAAGGAAGAAATTATAGATACAGTCAGCATTAAAAGGAAAGCCCACCAAAAGACTTTTGTTTTTGGGAAAACAATAGTTTTGACAATGTGCTCAACAACTACAATAGCAAATGTGAACTTAGGGAGTCCAATTATAGATAGGAATGGAGATGGAGACGCTAACAACAGCTGCAAGCTAAATGCTAACGTGGTGTTAGCACTGCCTGTTGTGTTTTTATCGACAGAATAATAACCCATAGTAGCATTTCTGCACAACCAGTGCCTACCTTAGGTCGTGCTTAACCAATCACAACAAAGCGTAGTAATGACATATCCAATGTGTGCATGGGATAGAAGATGCCATCCATATTTTGCTTGATTTAGACCAAGGCTTTTCAGCTAGATATATAGGATAGCACTTCAAAACTGATGTACAAATGTGTTTTATCCCTGATTTTCACTCACTATTTCTTAGAATTATACTTTTTATTGTTAGAAACTACCAAACCAAGAACAAACCTTCTATATTTGGATAACATCAAAGCTAAGCAACATCTTGAAACAAAGCTAGACCACAAAATCTGAACCGAGACTAAACTCGTAATATAAGGTCTTAACCATTTAAATGGCGCAACAGAACCCGACCCGCACCGAACTCAGTGTACGGCAGGGGTAATGATCTTGTTAGGTCATGCAGTGGTGTTCCAAAGAGCAAAACAAGCAAAACGTTACAAGTGACCCTACAAGCAGTGGACTTCCTAAATGTTCTGTGTGAGTGAAATTCTGTATTATATAATCAAAAGCAAAAACGTGAAAATTAAATAGCCGGATAAGCTATTTAATATTCATTCCCAGAGATATAGGGAGTGACATGCTTTTACTGGCTTATACAGTAGCTGACAAAGTTCATGCTAGGTAACTTTGACAAACATACAGAAATCCAGTAATGTGCTGCTAATTTGTCTGTCTAGACGTTGTGATAAGTCAATTCAAGGCTTCTGCTTTAGTAAATAAATGCTGTTGTTGAGTCAGTAGTTTCGGTAAGTCGCTGCAATGATGATTTTAACTCTGTGGAACTTGATTACTTCATTTCTGACACTGAAATCTGCTTGTGCTTGAGGCCCTGATTCAACATAAAGAAAATGACAACGCACTTCCTCCAAGTGTCTGAGTTACGAGCCTTTCTGGTGTGGTCCTTCTAACAAAACAGTCAAAGCCTTTGATGCACCATAATGAGACGTCCCCTGTGTCTTTTGGGACAGGACATTGTAAGACGGCAGATGAATTCTCCTCCTCTCTCTTTCATTCTTTCTTCTCTCTTCTCTTCCTCGGGGGCCTGGTGTTGTGGCACTGTAGCTGTGGCCCACCAGGGTAAATGAATCCCATGTGTTTGATGGAGGGGAGCTGGTGCAGTCACGCGATACAGGGAGGCATTTCTCCAGGAATCCATCTTTTAACTCCGGGAGAGACCAGTCATCTGAGCTCCCGTCACTGCTTCACCCCCTTCACGTCCCATCTGCGCAAAAGACTTCAGGAGATTTCTGCGATAAGCACTAGGAGAATAAAAAAAAAGTAGAAGACCAGTCTGTCGCAGTTGCCCCGAGTTTGGATGTTGTTTTGGGGTTGCGTAGTGACAATAGTTAGGGTGAAGGGAGTTTTATTGTTTCCGAAGAACCATCAGAAAGGCCTATTCATGCTTAACAACAGAACAGAGGTGGAAAAAGTCATTTAGTTTTGCAGAGCGCTGTTCAGGGATGACCAAAACTGAGGCAGTTTGGAAGTTTTAAGTGACCGGTCTGGGCAGAATCTATCCACTGGCTGTGACTTGCTGCTGCACTTTTTGGGTCAATTCCAAGCAGACATAAATGGAGAGAAGTCTGCAATGTGTATGTGGAGACAGGCAACACTTTTTTTCTTAATTTGATTCTAACATCAGTTTGTTACTCGACTTTAGGTAGTCTGTTCAAAAACAAAATAAAAATGACACACATTTTATCTTCCAAAGCTTGACTTCTGCTTTAAAGTACATGTTTTTTTTCAAACCCAGTCTCTGAAAAAAAACGTCGATATCCAACAAAATGTCAAAATGTTTTCACACCTATTTATGTCAATGAGTGTCAAAACGTCAAAACGTAAAATAACACAACATTTTGGTTGAGGCCATGTGGCGACATTTTCTTTGCAGTTTAAAAAGTAAATCTTAACCTACTTCAAGGCCCAATCCTAAACTTACCCATTTTAGTAACTTGAAGCCTAAACTTACCTGTTAAACCCAAAGACAATATTTTGCTCCCAGTCTTAGCGTTAGCGTGAAGAGATGTTTTTGTGTGTTGGTCGCTGAGCTCCAGAGCGCAGCGCTGAGCACGCGGCACAAGTGCGCTGTTTTGTCTGATCCCAGTAAATTTAGTGAACCTTCTTACACATGTGCAGAACATGACTGTGGAGCAGTGCAAGTTCACAGTATAATATGACATGTTTTGGTTTTTTGCAATCAATTCTAATTTTGTTGTTTATTTAGTTAGAAAAATGCCATGTTTAATGCAGTAAGTAAATGATATAAATATATTTGTCAAAAATGGTTTCACGCTTTAATTAGACCAGGCTTCAGTGTGTTTGTGTTTTCCCTTTACAACATTCTGTTTTTACGACAGAAATATATAATAAAAATGATCTGATGCATGTGAACATGAGACTTACCTCATAACCTGTGCATTAAAAGTTTAAGAAACTCAAAAGCAGTGACGTGTCCTTGTTATAATCCTTTTGAATGAAACAATAAATGCCTGTAGGCTCATGGTCCCTGGTGTGACGCGTGCAGAGGATCCTTCATGTGTAAGCACGCTGTAGTCCCAGGACAGACGAGCGCAGGGTTGTGTCCACTTCGGTCTGGTCTCTGGTTGGGCGCAGTGCGCTCTTCTTGATCTGGGCAAAGCACAGCACGGACTCTGGTCTGGACTGTGCCAAATGGTTCTACGCGCTCTTCCTCGCGTTCACGAACGCTGTTCACCTCCGTAAAGTCATCAGCCTCTGGTTTGAAACATTCAGCGGCCCGTTCTGAGTGCGCGCGACCACAGTGATCCAAAAAGCGCAGAAAGGACCAGAGCTCACGCAGTACCGCACTCTCCTGGCTTTATCTCTCTGCTCGGTCGTAAGGTGAGCTGAATTCACACTGACACTGTCCCACTTTCACTCACACATGTGATTGTCTTTTTATTAAACCAATAGGCTTTATGTAAAAGAAAAGACAAATTTAAAATTATAACTTTTAGCAGAAGGAATAAATCATCAACTCCAAAGCATAAAGTCTTTTACTGGTTTCAAAGATCAAACATTGTAATTCTTAAGTAAAATATAAAAATAAAATCTTACATTCAAAGTGGTGGGTTGTAAAATTGAAATGTAACACTTATGACAGTTGTATAAATACCATTTTCACGCAGCTCATCAAAACAAAGCAATATGTGGAATGTGTGTGAACTGTTAGTCATTTGTACATTTTGTTTGTGTGGGAGGCTTACAGGAGTTTGGCTACATTTATTTTACTACTTTGAAACATTTGCTGAAAGCTGAGTGTTTAGTGTTCTTCTGTAATACCGCACAATTGACAGTCTCAGAGCTGTCAGTCAGCGATCTGCTGTGTGAGAAGTGGAGACAGATTTGGGTGTAATAAACTATGAAAGGCAGAGAAACATCTGGAACAGGCCAAGAACAATTCAAAAGTTTCTCTCAAACTGTTGGTCATGTTCAAAAACATGGTCGAGCAGCGTTTTGCAATTCAGAATTGATTTAGTTTTTCATTTGGTTCTAATCATACGTTTGTTCAATAAGTTACTACTGCAAAATCAAATAATTAACCTGTATAGCTAATTACAGTCATTCAAAACATCTGCAAAGGTTTCCTGTGGATGTCCCCTGCAGAAAGGTACTCTGTCCGTCTAGTTGGCTGGAGAAAAGCAACAAAACAGCTAGCAGTTTCAATCAAGTATGAACCGGTATGAAGGATGTCTGACATCTGGTTCCTAAAGCTTGAGACGGTGTTTTTCTCGGAATGTAACATGTATGAGTCATAACAACAACTTCCATTCACAAAATGTTGAATTAGCAGCATAACATACATGAGCTTCTCTGGATAAGTTATGAATCGATCTGGATTTTTCTCAATGAGGCTGTGCTGGTTCAACTGAGCTGCAGACTTCAAACGTGAGGAAACGTCAACCTAAATATACAGGTATTCAGATCTGAAATCCCAATGGAGTCTGCGCTTACTGTAAGTGACCAATCACAGACGCGAGTTCATTTGAATATCATACATCAATATAAATGACATCAAGAAAAATGTAATACATCAAATATTTCCTCGCTGCTCTCTCTCCTCTCACTCTTTTCACAAACACATTAATTTTTGTCTCTGATTGGCCAGTGACTCGTCATCTTAACTTATTTGGGAACTTAACCTGGTCCAGAGCAGGTTATGAGATGGCCCCATGTTGCCATTGATATCTACCTCAATAGAAAGTGACCAAGTTTAGCCAAGAACTAGCCTCGCTAAACCTTAATACTAGCTACTCTGAGCCTAGTGTTTATAACAGTGTAGATTATATATTATAGTAAACAGTGAACATGATTGTTAATATAATAAAGTGTAGATTTTGCTTGTTTTCACCCAGTTTGGCTTTTTTTTTTGTGACATTTATAAGTTCATTTTGTCTAGTAAATATGACATAGTTGAAGGTAATTCCATAACTGTTATGAACAAGGGCAAAACTTTGTTTGTCTCATGACAAATTAACAGCAATTTGACAAATGATTAGAGATGCACTGATTCCGCTTTTTCAGTTCCGATACTGATTTCAATACCTTGACATTAGGTATCTACTGATCCCTAATATCAACAGATAGGAGCTGATTTTTTTTTCTTCTAAAAACATAAGAAAAACTGTCATAGTAGCCTAGTTGTTAGCAAGTACACATTATGAGATGTTCTGGATTGACATCAGTTTGTAATTCCTACTATGTCCAATTAAAAACTGGGAGAAAATCTGTCAACACTGGGCAGCGCGTGTGCTCACTTCTTCCTGGTTCACAGCGCCTCTGCCTGAGCTATACAACTTAGAATCGATGTATTAGACCTTGCTAACATGTAGACTAGAGGGCAAGGTTAACAACTGTGTCACTACGGCAACTACGCCACCGGATGCAGCGTCTTGAGTCAATTTGACAGCGGAAGTTGGTGTATAATCCCTATTTAGCTACTTCTACCCATCATAAGCATTTTAAACTTGTGCAATGTACAGCAATTACACAACAGTCACAAATCAAAAAGTATATTTACACTTTTGACTTCCAGTGCCACAAGTTCTCAAATGTTTTGTCTTACTCAGCATGCAACCATAAACGATTCAAACACATGTCGATAGTGGTGAGTGCATGACCTCTCAGATATCTCTAACACATTCTGACTCTACATTTCCCTAAAGCCATCGGAGAAGCCTTACACTAACAGTCAGGCCTCCACACTGCAGTGAGTCTGAAGTGAAACCACAACCGCACACTCATCTTCAACATCTCCTCCAGCCGCCACAGAGCAGGTTGTATCTGATTAGCTAGTTAGCACACACCACCTGAAACGTAAGTAAATAAACATATGGAGATGTGGAAAATCCAATGTAAGTTACATGTTGTATGGGGGTTTTGCTGCGTATGTCATCAGTGTGAAGGGAAGTGTTTTTCCATAGCAGAGGAACTGTGCAAGGCCAGATTTAAAGATGGAGTAACAAACTTTTTTAGTTGAAAATTGGTCAACTTTGTGTTTTCCACTGAAAAGTCTATGATAAATACGGCACTTTGTGAAAAAATGAGACCACTGAGCACTATCTGAATTTAATAATACAGTTTTAATCAGCAGCCAAATGCAGCTCTCTCATTGGCTGTGCTTAGGTGGTCCTCTTCAGTTTCACTTTGTTGTTTGAAAGAACAAGTTTATTGACCATAATTGCTACCAAAATGAATACATGTTGGTAATAACCATCTGTCAAAGTATTTTTAAGAGGATGCTGTCAGATTTAAATTGTGTTTGCAGTGTACCCCACCTTTAAGCAAACTGGTACCTGAGGCAAAAGTAAGCTCATCACCCATTCTCTTACAAAAACACATACATTCTACATTTGTAGTTGAGATAGATCGATATATCAGGGCCGATATTTAGATTTTTTTTTTTTGCATATCATCCTTGATTTTGGCCGATATCTGATGTTCAGGCAGTTGTTTGGGCTTTTCCTCTGAGGGAAACTCACATTCACATTGATCAGCTGAGTTTACACTGCGGTACTAAGGGGGTATTTATTTATTGTGGTTGCACGTTGTATGGATGCTCCAAACTGAATTTCGTCGTTCTTTTTGTGACAATAAACATTCTAAATCTGAATCTTAGTTTGAATTGGTTCGGAGGGAAACGTTAAGACTTCTTTTATCAATCGTCATTCCTATGTCTGCAGTTTGGTTTGATCATTAACATGTCTTTAAGTTTTATTCTTGTTCTATGACTTTGGGTGTAGTACAAGTTTTAATAGGTGCTTGTTTGTTTCTCAGAGTGAACAAAATGAATGTCTTTATGAAATGATTGTTTCTTGGGCCTAAATCAAATCGAGCGCCATTACATTGTGTTTAAGAGACGCACATGTGACGTGGTGAATACAATCTCATCCTAGCTATGCTTTTAAAACTAAAATAAGAAAATTGGACTCCGAGATCAGCCTTGAAAATCAGCCATTGATATAGGCATCGGTTGACAAAATTTGAAATATCGGTATCGCCATTGACCAAAAAAACCCCATATTGGTCTATCTTGAATTTGTAGCCACTCATTTTATTTTTTATGTTTAATGGTAATTATGGCAGGGCAATATGGGTAGAGTTACAAATAAAAGTAATTAGTTGTATTAGTGCAATGGAAAAGCACTGTACTATGTTATCAGTAGTAGTTGTGGTACTCATGCACTACCATAAATTCATGATCTAAGTTTGCATGTACTAGTATTTTGCAACGCTGAAGGCTTATATTCAGAGTCCGCTTCTTTATAGTGACTTTGGACTTTTTTTTTTTTGGAAAGCCGTCGTGAGGTGATTTTTGGCTGTTTTTCTTAAAAAATATATAACAGCGGCCACAGAATATGGATTATTTGTGAACACTGGGACATACAAATCATCAAAGACAGAAGAAAGCCCAACCTGATTTCACAAGAAGCGTACATATACCACAACATTACGCAACATGTAAATTACGTATGATTAGCACGAGTTCACGGCGTCACGGTCCCAGTTCATTTCAATGGTGGTTGTTAAGATGTGTTCTTATTTATGAAAATTAACGAAATCCTGATTCTAACCTTAACCTACCCCAAGCCCCAGACCTAAACTTACCCATTTTAGTAACTGGACGCCTAAACTTACCCGTTTTACCTAAAGAAAACGTCCCCATGTGGCTTCAATCAAATCTCGTGTAATTTTTACGCTTTTTCATATCGTGCTAAATGTACAGCGTAACGTAAGTACTAAAAAAAGTAGGGGTGTCAAATTAGTGCATTAATTGCGATTAATTAATTACAGACATTTTAATCGAGTTAATTTTTTTAATTGCATTAATCTATTTTGAAATCTTTAACTTCATTGTTTTCATATGTGAGTTGCAAAGTGGACATAAGGGTTGTTCAACTTGACAACTAAAGACTTCCTTAAGTCTTCATTTCTTGCAATATATTAATATTTCCATCTGCAACAATAATGTAATTATTAAATTGGATAAAAACAAACAAAAACACTTAATTAATTAATTCATTAATTACAGATCATAATTAATAAATTTCCATTTTTCAATCGCTTGACAGCACTTAAAAAAAGGCCTCAAATTGTGCTCAAAATACGCTTTTTTTGTGTCGTGGTATATGTTTGCCTTCTAGTGATACTGTGTTGGAAAGCCAGGTTATTTCCGTGAGCAGATGTATTATTTGTGTTTTAATCTGGTTAATAACTTAACTTAAAACAATTCAAAATCTTCGTTCCAGTTGTGTTTTGGCAATTCCATGTAGTTTATTAAATAAGCAGAGTGAGTAGTGTGTGAAGAAAACATTTGTCAATGCATTTCAAATCAGTCTTTGAATAATTTATGGTTTAACAAAAGCACAAACTAAAATAAAACAAAGTAAGCCAATGTTAAAGCAAAACGATTTTCAGGTGTTTATCACAATGACATGAGAGAATGAGTTTTCACTTTTGTCTCCACATCAGATTGTTTAAATGGCCATCATGAGTAAACGTTATATGTACAGAGCTTTACGGTCAATATTTAACACAAACATCATCAGGAAAGCGTTTTAATGAGATAAGAAAGTGGAAAGTGAATCAGATATGTCCAGAAATGGTAGCTTCAGAGCGCGATTTATGTTTCTAAGCTCGGGAAAAAAGTAAAGTCAGGCTACAAAATGGTCGCTAATGTCACAGTCCCTTTCGTACCGGAAGACCCGATTCGCACCTTTAGCTTTACTTCTTTTACATTGTTTTATTCGTAATGAAATTTTAATTAAACACAGACGAAAATAAACTGTTAAACACAAAATTCCCTCACAGATTTCAAAGCAAGCAAATGATTGTAAAATGAGATTTTTACTGTTTAAAGCAGTAAATGCCAGATTAAGCTAGTTCCGGATGCTATCTGCTAGCTTAAAATGGCGATAAATAAATGTGCCGTTTTGGGCTTTCTATTGACAAACTTTTGCAAGATACATTCATAATTATCAACATAAAGAAATAATATTAACTGTACACTTACAAATAAGATGTTTAAAAGACGTAATTTCGGCCTGCGCATGCGTAGTTTGCCTAAAAAGGAACTTCCGGACGAATCGGGTCTTCCAGTACGAAAGGGACCGCGACAGCTAATGTTTATTGGAATTGTTTTTAAGACGTAGGACTAGTAACAACCTATTTTATTGCTTCTTCCCATTATATTCAATGGTAGCATCACTGCGGTAATGGCGGCCGCAGTGAACTTACGTGGCTTTCTTGACAGAAATATGAACTTTTAACCCATGTGTTTAAAAAAAAAATGAAATCTATTAATGGTGTCTCCTGTGGTGCACCTTTAACAGAGTTCTTTTGTGAGTGCAGTGTTTCTCTCTTCCTCCCACTCTCATCCAGAACACCATGATGTGGCGGCTGAGTCAAACCAACATCATGTGGAAAGTGCAGGATCCATTTGTCATCCCTCACGGCCACAGGGGTTACAATATTGAAGCTTTACATGTAAACAGTGACATTTCAGGGTTTTTCTGGTTTCTGCATCTCAGCTCAGAAGTGAAGGACAAAATCCAAAATGAGCGACTTTAGCACCAGAGACAAATGAAAAGTGTGTGTTAGCCCGGACCACAGTCTGTGTAATGACACGGTGCAGTAAACCACTGGAGAGCATCCAGGTGCTGCTGCCCCACAGCACAGAGCGGGCTACAGAGGAGGCTGTGCACGGGACAGGTGAACACGCAGGCATTTAACAGTCTTATCATGTTGTTTTATTATTAATAGGAATCAACAAAAATGCAAATTCCAACTTTACACTGTAAACACACATCTTATTATTTATCTAGTTCGACTTATTTTGAGACAAAATTCGCTCAGGTAAATTCAAGACTTGTTTTAAGACAGGACATATTCAGACAAAATTGAAATAAAATTATACTATGATGATGACGACTAAAGCTGGACTCAACCAGTACTATGCAAGGTCTAATACTGGTCTAAACCAGAAATAGACCAGGACTAAAAGTAATCTAAACCAGGACTAGACCTAGACTAAACTGGACTAAACCAGGACTATCAAATCTAAAACAGGACTAAAGCAGGACTAGACCAAGACTAAAACTGAGTATAAATATACATTTGTGTGTATAATCTAGAGATTACACACACACATGTATACATTTTCTGAGTCGTACAAACAAGTCAAAAAAGTCTAAAGAATCCAAAATCAGACCAAATGTACTTTCATAGGCAGACCTTTTGACTTTTTTCAGGTGGACCTTAACTTGTTTTAAGTGTTTAACCCATTTTAGAATGTTCATTTTATCCAGTGTATATTTAACATATACTTCCTGTTCAGAATTGTTGACATCACACTTTGGAAGTTTCCTAGTTCTAATAAATTGATTATAATTAATTGAGCCTAATGTAATAAACTTTTAAACTTGAGTCATAAAAATACACCCGAACACAGATATTTTGTTAAATTTAGGTTTAAAAGGGTCATTTATTTATTTTTTTATCTCTATCCGTATTTCTTGATATTTTCAATATATTTGTAACTTTTCAACACAAACTTGTTCGTGATTCATGTAAAACTATCATTTATATTCATTCCCCTTTAATTTGGGGAAAATGCTATGTCGTACTTTTTTGTATTTTTGCCTAATACTGGTCCAAAAAATATTTTCAGCATGTCATTCCAGTTTGTCGTTTTTTTCTGCACAAACTACTTCTTCCTAAACATTTATTTGTAAATAAAAAAAACTCAGCTTGGCAGAGAAACTACAAATAATGCACATCTGTATTGGTTGAAATAGGGATACATGCATTCCCAAAAAAAAACATAAAACAACAGATGGATAATAGTAGTGCTACTGGAAAAGAATAATATTGATACAGAGTTGCATTACGTTGTATTCAAAAATGCGACCATTGCAACGTCTACAATATATTAGCATACTTAATACAATAATAATATGGTGTAAATCTCTGAAAAATGACTTGACAAAGCAGTTCCTCCTGTGTGTTCCAGAAGCGAAAGTCAAAACCCTGGCTAACTAGCTCCCCTGTCGCCCCATTAGCAAAGCAAGCCATTCCAACAGCCCTTTTCAAATTCCGTCAACACATCTAATTTATCTTCTTCTTAAATTGCTTAGCACAACAGAATTATCCACTCTGCAACTGTGCATAGGTCCCATAGACGTCTTTAGCAGTCTGAAGCTCTGGCAGAGGACCGAATCGTTTGGTTGGGACATTCTAAGATGTACAGCAGCTGAGATTGATAGCCCACAATATTGGTAAATGTTTGTATTAAAGTCTCGATTTCCCCTTTCACAGCTTACTATAAAATTATTGTGCGTTTTGCAATCTAGCACAATATTTGCACAATACAAGACCACTTTTCCACCTACAAGCCCAACTCATTGACACAGAAAAGTATACTTTATATTTTTACTTATTTATTCGTGGGGCTTTTACTATATCTATTAAGCAGTTTCCTATGTGTCTGTCTCAATGGATGTGTCTGTTGTGTTATGAGCAGCTGAAAAAACAAATTTCCCTCGGGATCAATAAAGTCTATCTATCTATCTATCTATCTATCTATCTATCTATCTATCTATCTATCTATCTATCTATCTATCTATCTATCTATCTACTGTGTATGATACGTGTTTCTGTCCTTGTTCATTTCTATGGTAAATGTAAAGATGTTTTATCACTTATGAATATTCAACCTTATGTCATAAGAAAGCGTATATGTGCCACGACATAACAGGACATGTCAAAATACGCATTTCCATGTCGTAGTATAGATACGTATTTCCATAACTCAGTAGATACGTATTTCTGTGTTGTAATATAGGTACGCATTTCCATGTTGTAGTAGAGATATGCATTTCCATGTCGTAGTGTAGATACGCATTTCCATGTTGTAATATTGGTATGCATTTCCATGTCGTAAAATAGGTACGCATTTCCATGTCTTGGAATACATACAAGTTTTCATGTCTTAGCATAGATACACATTTACATGTTGTAGTATAGATACACATTTCTATGTCGTAGTAAAGATACAAATTTTTGTGATACCACGTCGTTGCCCAGTCACTATATCAGTTATGTTGATGACACTTTTGTGAAGATCACTAAGCACGATCTGGAAGCCTTCCCTGTACGTATTAACTCTGTGGTTTGTAATGTGTGATGGCAATAAACATTACAATATTAGTTAAAATACTAAGGCAGTAGCAGGCCTGTCTTTTCTGGTTTATTAATGATGATGTGGATTGGTGATGTGCTGTGAAAGTGTAACTTTTTTCCTGTACCCAGAAGCGTCTGCCTGTGGGTCGGGGACATTGTTTAAATTCATCTGTGCCATGTCGGGTTCACCCTGAATATGTGATAGAGGGACACAGTGACGAGTTTCTACTCTGTTCGTCTGTCACTGTGTCTCCTGGGGTTCCTCCAGCGGTCTCCCATCCAAGTACTGCCCAGGCCTATGCTTAGCTTCTGAGGTCTCAGGCTTTGGCAAGCTACACTGCCACCTACTGAACTGGGGTGTTTGGCGCAGCTTTCTGGAGAATGTGCAATAAGTAGATCTTTGCATTTGCACAATTTTTTGGTGTAAATGCACACACTCAAATTTCAAGCGGTTGATGTCATTTTTATTCTAAAAAAAATAAAATAAAAAAATGATTTAATCTGATTAAGTAAATATATGCTACCTGTAATAAGAACCAGAATTATTTTTTTCAGCGTACAAGCTTTCAAATCTAGGTTTTATGATCCTTTACATGATGCATCTCCAACCACTATAATCTTACAGTTTATGAGCACATTTTATTCATGACAGTAAAGGAGATCACAGGCGTCTTAATAACAGGGACGGTTTTATTGCATGTATAAGTACAGTCTAAGTGTACGTTTGACTGTAATGTGTGTCTTCAGGCGTAACATGTGCATATAACTGTCTGTCACTGCTGTTGGCTATCTTATCATGTTGAGGGCATATCAAAAATTGCCAACTAACATATTTCTGTTTCTTTACAAGGCATTTATTTAGACATTTAACCAGATCTTTACTGATCTGTTCACAAGGATAATTCACAAACATCTGCTGTCAAACCAATCCCACAATCTTCTTTTTGGGAAGCCAGAGCACCCATACTACACATAATTAAACTATTATATTAGCCTGAAAAGTTATTGTCTGATTCTTGCTAACCATAACATAAGAAAACAAATGACAAATTTAATTATCAACCTAGATTATTCTCTTTGTGCTTTGAAATCAATGATAATATTCAATGTAATTAAATCTTATCTAGTTAAAACAACTCAAAGGGACTATATTTGATTTTTTTACAATAAAAAATATAAAAAATCAGTCCCCCCCCCCCTTGTTAATGTATCTATTCAGGAGTAAAGTAGTTTGCATTGTCCTGTCTACGTCCACTAATGTCCCGTTTGTTCACCAAAATCCACTATCTTTGCACTATCTGGTGTTGTTGTTAGCATTGTGGCTAACTGCTGTTAGCATACCAACACCTCACTCAACAGCTTTGAAAAAAAAAAACTTAAAACACATCGTGGTGAACAGTTTGGAGCCTCAAAATGCATTGGGTAAGAGAGCAAAAACATGTAGACTAATGTCGGAAACTTACAATTAATTATTCCAGTTTTTTTGTTTTTTTTTAAGAAAGCAAAAAAGATAGCACCTTAAATTCTGAATTAAACTAATTTCAAGCCAGGCTGGATATGCATTGTTAAGTATTGCAAAACTTAGTAAAAATCTAGAATTTGCTATAACACTAATCATGGTCCGATCTTCTGCCACTGAATAACCCTCAAGGAAAGTAGTAGCCGTCCTCTGCACTAAAATGACCTATTCTGGAAGCTAAGACCCAGTATAAATGAAGCATAAAGCATTTAAACAGCCAATTTTGTCTGCCCATTACTCTAGCTTATCCCTGACACTAGATCATGTTTACTTTGCGTCATAATTTGCAGATTGTAGTAAATATTTCCCGACGCTGCTGAGAGTTTTGACGACCAGTGCTTCGGACAGTTTTGTTGTGTGTTTATCTGCGCTCTTGTCTTGTTCCACTCAGCAGCACAACCACAAACTCCTCTGGATCAGGAGGAGTCATGGCTCACACCGACCACTGAGATTCCTCCTCCGTCTGTGGACAACCGCGAGGACTGCCATGGCTACCTGAGTACACAGCACACAAACTTTCCACTTCCTATTCATTCATCTCGCATGCCCCACTGACTGTAAATAAAGTGTGCAGCGGTCAGAGCGTACCTTCACCAGCATTTATCAGGCCGATCAGAGGAAGATGCTTTTTATTCTTCAAAAAGAAAAATAATATTTAAAGGAAATATAGCTTTTGTGGATACTTTCGAACTGTGACATAAGTTGTATCATTACATGTTCATTGTAAAAAGCTAAATTGATACAAAACAGGTCTAGTGACTTCCTGTTCAAACTCTCTGGCAAGGCCTTTTTGCACAGTATAAACTTTTTTCAGTTAATAGTGCTTTTTTGGTTCCAGATCTCATTTAGGTGTGTTCGCACAGTGAAGAACTATGGACTGGGGCCACACTTTCAGGACTTTTTTTTTAGCTCCTGCGCTGAGACAGGTACTTTCCAATCAGACCAGGAACCTTTTGGTGATACGAGCACATTTACAACACTAAATGTGTTTTTGCACATGGAAGTGCCAAGAACCAGGCATCAGGAACAATTCTACACCCCTTCTTTCACTGGCCAATTCTACCCTTAACAAGTACCTGCTACAGTCGCATTGCTCAAAAGAGGATCCAGGGGACATTTGGCAGGGTGTCAAACTACTGTTGAGGATGAAACCATTCGGTGTTTTTTCTGTTTGCCCCACTCCAGCTGTTTTGAATTTTCTTATAGTCCTGTTTCAGTTTTTTATTTTCTCGCGACATTGCTTAGCTGTGTGGTAAATGCCAACTTGTGCTAGTTCCTCAGCTAGCTTGCTGAAGATTCGTACGTTTTTTTCTGGATCCCTCAAAGTCCCACTATACCTACTCGTTAGCTCATGGACTTAGTGGTGCTTGTACCTCTGCAGCTGTCCATCTCTCACCGCCATTAGTAAACATTAATGTAGTATTATTTTAACAAAAACTTTTCAATGTGCGTGGTATTGTTGATGTGCATCACATGCGTACAACATGCGTCAACGACGTCACAAATAATGTTGCTGTGTCGCTGAAAGGTTTTTGGTCTAAGGATAAGTACTTGCCCCAAAGCAGGAGCTAAGTCGGTCCCCACTTTGGCCTCCCTGATTCCTGGTCTTTCTTATGTGGGAACGTGCCAGAAAATTGACTGAGGCTAAAAAGGTTAAAGGATCAACAAAACGTTAGTACAGTGCGAAAACGCCTTAACCTTGTTTGGAAACACGCTTTATACATATTCACATTTAAACAAACTATCCATTTCATCTAGAGACTTAAATGCAGTAGCTTCCAAAATAATTTTTTAAGTTCATAAATAGTAACTATTATTAGGAATAATAATTGAATAATTGGGAATTGTCAGGTATTTTGGAACTGCAGATGGTTCCTGAAAAAACAGGAAGTGCAGTCAGTCAATCAGGCCAACAACATGTGGTGTGGTGGCCAGCCAACCCGAGTTTAGATAGCAGACTATATGTTCTCCTTATTTAAACTTATGTCTAACTTAACTAGAATATTTAGTTAAAGCAAAAAAAGAGCCTGCTTACCAGGAAGCGATTGAACCTTGTGCAATGTCTGGCAGTTGAAGTGAAAAAAAAAAAACGGTTGATGCATCAGACTAGACTTTTACTTGCTACGTAAAGGTGACTAAAATACTAGTTGAAAATAGTAATCCCTCGGCCTGTAAATGTAAAACAAACAGAAGTTATAGTCACCAATTGGTTATTTCAATTTTTTATGACGATGATTTAAGCAGAATAGAAACTTGTGGTGTTCTTGACTGTAACACACTGTTTCTTGTTTAATCCCTCTCGATACACACTGTCCCACTCAAATAAATATCCTATATCAGATCTGAACAACAACCAACCAAATCCAAAATAGAACTACAGTACGACCTTTCCAAAAGTAGTTCTGAAGGAGAACTGTCTCATTTGATGACCAAAACATGAGTCATTTGTTATATTAAAAAGTTCAAGTATGTCTGTGTGGTTGTTTTTAATGTGTTGTTGTGCAGTTTGAGCTTTTGCAAATGTTTTCCAACTAAGAGCTAGATTTCACTAATCTGCGATGGTTTTATGTCAGATTGGCCTGTTTTTTCAAAAGTCTTTCTCAACCAGGCGCACTGGGACTTTTAGGGTACGCAAGCTATTACCAGGGTGTACTAGAGTTTAAAGAGACTTATTTTGTAAAAAAAAAAACACGTTTTAAGCTTTTAACCATGTTCTACCAGTCTTCTTTTATAATTTGTTTACTCAAAGATGTATTCTTATTGATTCCTGCATGTTTGAGTAATCTGGTTTTGTCCTGCAGCTGATGTTTGAGTTCTCTGGAAGTCTCTATTTTCACCTACCACCTATTCTCGTCCACTTGTCTGTATTTATTCGTACTTTAACAAAAAATCATGCTCCAAATAAACTATGTAGCATTCAGAATTTGTAACAGAGCCATTTTGCAACATTAAAAACAACTTATTTCAAATGTGCAGCTTGTCAAAGCAAAAAAACTAGAACATCCACAGGTGCAAAGAGAAGGCTCACAAAGCTAGCAAAACTTTATGAATGAAAAGTCTCTGGCACACATGTGTACTTACAAAACTAGTGAAATGTATTAAACCAATGCAATGTTTCGGCCTGTGGTAAGAGCTGGAACAAACTTCCAGCCACTTTCAGGGAATTGTTCTTTTAAAAACAACTAAACAAATGCCTTTTAACTAACCAAACCTGTAGGCCTGTATGAAACTGTACTTTTCAGATTTTCCTAACTATTGTAATGCTTCTTTTATAGTATACTTGATACTTTACGAGGACTACAGATGGAAATTAACTTTATGCTAAATCTGGCAAATTTACTCATTTGTTTACTGATATGAGTGACTGTCCTCTTTGAATACATAAATTATAATAACATGAATATCATAATCTTGCAAAATTGATGACCATTTAGAAGACCAAGCAAAGCAAAAAGTGGCACTAAACATAATGAGAAGTCTTACGCTCACTTATAACTAGTCAATCTGACGGCAAAAACCACAGTCTCATTTTAAAAAGTTGGTTGTGCTGCAATAGTTTGCGCTCCAAAGAAACAACTTGAATGCTAAACAGATTTAGTGACTTGTTTTATTAAAGATGGATTACCTGGTTTTCAAACCACAAAATCAGAAATAGGTATTTAAATCTGTCCATTTTAGCTCCTAGCTAACACCCTTAAATTAACCCTTAAATTAAGTTTTGGCTTCAACTATAGCTTTAGAACAGCTTTTTACAAATTGGAAAGTGAACTATGTTGAACCACCCGGGGATAGCCAATCAGAATGCTGCTTTCAGCTGTCTATGAGAACTAATATAGTTTATTATTAGATTTAGACATTACAAAGCAGCTTGATTTTAGTCACAAAATGCTATTTATGCTGTATTTTCTTTGGTGGAAAAGCTAAAATAGAATTATTTACACACGAAAAAGTTATGTACCCCAGCTTTAAATGGGAACTATAATAGATTAAACTACCAAAGTGTACTACTAAAAAGACTTATACTATCCCTGCTCTTGGTATCTTAAGAGTGTGATGGATGACAGTTGTTCAAATGTTATCATCTCAGTGTGTCGTCAACGGATTCAATGTTTTCAAATTGAAGCTAAGTGCGTTGAATCAAAGGACCGCAGCCAAGCAAACGTTTTAAAAACCATTTTGTCATCATAGAGCAATAGATTCTGAAGATTCTTTCTTTTGTCCTGTATGGGAAAACACCAAGCGTGTCCAAAAATAATGGCCAAAGTTCACGCATTTGTTCAATACCGGAGCCTCTATGTCTGCTGCTCTTCACATCGAAACCAAACGCCCTTTTCCTCAATCCAAACTCTTCTTGCATTTGTGAACAATAGAATCAAAATGGTCTTCTCTTAACACAATGTATCAATCAAAGTGGTGTTAAAAATGGCATGAGCTGTGTCCAGACGGTATCCGGGCAGATTTGGGAGAGAAATAGTTCTTCTGACACAGGCGTTTGATGTGGTGGGTTTGTAAGTGCCCTAATTCTTGGCAAGACGCAGGGGCCTAGCGCGGGGAAATGAAACAATGCATTTAGCCACGCGAAGAAAGAAAGCAGGATTATTTTATATCGCCCCAAACGCTATAAGTTAAGTCTGTATAAAATGGTTGACTGGCATTGCTTTACATTTTCCACAAAAGGCTGTATTCTATGTATGTGTTAATACAACACAATAGTCCAATCAGCTCCTATTAACATTTTATTATTTAATCTTCTAGAGTCCAATAAAACTTTAGGCTGGCTATCTTATATATATATTTCAGTTTTTCTCAGTTGTTTTGACACACTGGTCCAAGTCAATTTGCAAAACATCTCACACAGACTCTCAAACAGAGCTTCAGCTTTTCAAAACTAAGTTTGGGCTGAAGTTAAATGAAGTTTTACCTTCAAAAGCCAGTTTTACCATTAAAGCTCTCACACATTCTTCTGTGTTTTATCATTCATGTGACTTTACAGCTTAGGAGCTTTAGTGCTGATCTCAGAGAGTGACCAAAGATTTAGTTCAATTGATGAAAAAAAAATAGTTGCAAATGTTCTGAGTTCTGACCACCACAGCCTTTGTTCATATAAATGTTTGAATGAAGTGATCAAAAGGAACCAAGTTTCAAAAAATGTCTCACAGCGATTGAGAAAAACTGTAATGTATTTGTTATTTATCTTTGCCTTTTTTAAAAAAAAATCATTTTTATTATCTCTTCAGTGTTTGTGGGCCCTGGAGGTGTGGTCTTTACTCATCTCTTCTCTGGGCTTGGGACTGGTGTCCTGCACCTGCTGACTCTGCTCCTCTGGTGGAGCTTTCTCATCTGGCTCATCTCCACCCAGCCTATTGTATTGTTATGTATTCTTTTGAAGCCAAATTTATTTTTGTATGTGTGGGGGGAGGTGTGTCGGAGGGGTTGTTTTTTAGTATGCCTGGGCATGTGGGTGTGGATGGGTTGTCTGATTGTAAGATTGGATGAGTGCATTGTAAAGCACTTTGTGTTACATTTTATACATGAACAAATCTTTATATATACAAGTGATACAATGATTTATTGTAAATTTAATGGTCAAACACTCAAAATACATTTTTACGCACACCAAACTTTACACTTTTAGATTGAGCTAGATTTTGCAGGGTTTGCTATCTAATTCTAACTCTGTAAAATATTTAAAACATTCTAAGTTCCCTCTGTAAAAACCTTTTGTATCTAATGTGTTAACAAAATGATTAAATAGGCTTAAACGTGGCTTTGTCCCATGTTTGTGATTCAGCAGACACCATAAAGAGCAATGGCCTTTTTCAATAGAAAATAGCATGTCTGTCTCTTAGTAAAGTGTATTTTTTTCTTTATAAACACACAGACAGTATATTTATTTGCACAGGGGATGTACGTCTGCACATATAAGTTACTGATGGTACTAAATGGTTATGCTCTTAGCCTCCTGACCCTGTTCTTCCCACTCACACACACCACCAACCCCAAATCCATCACAGCTCCAGACTAGAACGACACTGCACCTGTGCCCACCACCACTCAATCACACACTGCAGACTAACAGCTGGACTTGGTTTAGATGTTTCCGATTGATTCAAGTGGTCCAGGTTAGGCTTGGTCAGCACCAGTTCGGAAATTGTCCAGATATCAGTTCAGTCAATGCGTCAGTCAAGAGTCAACATGTTATCTGGTCTGTGTCACGAGTACTCACCCACATACACCCCGTGGTCCACCCTCTTGACGATGTCGAACGCATTCTCCACATTTCCCTCCAGAATCTCAAACTTGACGTCATAAACACCCAGGTGATAGTTGCCGTACGGCCTCACCGAAGTCCTCAAGAAGACGATCTCTGTTGAAATGTAGAACCAGTAAAGGAAAAAGTTAGAAAAAGCAACTCACATCACTAATTGACACATTTGCGTTATCCAATATAAAAATGACTCTGCTCGACATGACTAGAGAGAGTGGTTTTTATTGCTCTGGCAGTTGTGGTGGCCATCTTGAGAGTAGAGCAGAAGCAAATTTCAAATAAGAAAATAAGATAAGAAAGCATTTAAGTCATAGTCTGTAAGCTAATAATAAACTCTATCTGTCTTCCATCGTGTCTCAAATTCACTGCTTTTAATGTTAAAGGAGAAGTATTACCTATAAGAACAAATGTTTTTTTCCAAAACTTTGTCACATTAGTTGATAAACTTGAGCATTAGATAATGCACAAGAATCTAAAACAAACAAACAAATAAATTTCCAAGTTATCAAAAAGAAAGTTGTAACTAAAAAGTCCATCTTACTCGTATAGTCGGATGAGTTAGAACTGGATGTATTGCTATAGGTTACCATGGAAACAATCTCTCTAGTTCAGGGGTGCCCAAAGTGGGCCCGGGGCCAAATTCGGCCCGCCAGATGGTTCAATTGGCCCGCGAAGGGTTGTTCAAGTTTGTTAGGACTAACTGTTTAATTCAATTTTGTGTTGAAAAGACTGTCAAATGACAAAATTCATGTGGAATCTCTTAAAATGTGTTAGTAAAAGTATTTAATCTTCATCTCCCTCTCAAAATGTTTTTAATGATGCCGAACAAAATTATGTTTGGCCCTTGGCACTCTTCAATGCAATACAATTTTGGCCCGCGAAGAAAAATATCGCACATTTGGCCCACTAAGGAAAAAAGTTTGGGCACCCCTGCTCTAGTTAGTAGATAAAGTGATTGCATTTATCAACTTTTTAAAGCCGTCAGTAGTCTTAGCAATGAGTATTATTTGACTGGTGTGGGTGCTGTTGGCTTGATTTTTTTTTCCTCCAGACACTTTTCACTATTT
>CM076411.1:2480392-2500392 GCA_038363315.1 Mugilogobius chulae
TCATGAATAATAAACTTTCCTCTCCTTGAACCACCACCTTATCGTGGTGGAGAGGTTTGAGTGCCCAGATGATCGTAGGAGCTATGTTGTCCGGGGCATTATGCTCCTGGTAGGGTCTCCCAAGACAAACAGGTTCTAGGTGATGGGCCAGACTAAGAGTGGTTCAAAAAGCATTTTTTATATAAGTAAATGTTCTGTCTGTATTGTAAACCCTCAAATGTGTGTGTTTTTGATATATGAGCTAACAACAAAATTGTTTTGTAAATTGTTTTGTTAATGTTAAATGTTTCATGTCAATGTAACGAAAATGCTTTTGACTTTACGGTTGTGATGGATTTAATTTTTGAAACCTAACTCTTATTTTTTGTCAAGTGTAAGTATTGTCAAGAAATAAAATGTGTTAAATGAAAATGTTCTGTGTTTGTATTGTCTGTAATGGTTAACATACAGTGGGAAGAAATAACTAAGATTGTCTATTATAGAGAATATTTTTGTATCACATTAGACAGAATTTTTACAGTTCATCCAACATGAAATAAGTTAACCCATGAGAACCCACTGTGACACTTGTGTAACAGGCACTTCAACTACTCTGGAAGGTTCTAGAAGTAATTGTATTCTCAGCTTGCACTTTATACAGCCCAGAGTGACTCCTGATGTGTCATGGTCCTAGTCATGTGACTTTGTTTTCACACAGTGATATTTCCAAAATGTCAATTTTGCACAGGTGTCCAAATTTGCATTTTTTAAAAAGTTTATATTTTCTTGTTGAAAAAAAAGTTGTTCTGACAGTTACAGAAGAAGTTCCTTGTCACACACAGCCTGAGGTTTACACAATTCATCAATGATTTGATAGAAAACTGATTTGAAAAGTGCTCACCATGTGTCACTACGGGACTTGAGACTTCAAAAATCCCACTGTGACACATATGTCACATTATTGATTACTGATAGGGATCAATATGAGGTGATAAATAATTTAGCTGATTGTCACATTTTACCTCAGAACTTTCCATAAAATGTATCTTTTAGTAAACATTTTTTGATTTCTTTAGTATATCTGTATACATTACAACTTCAGAATCAAACAGAAACACATCAGTAAAAAGATAATTTACATAAAAATAATGCTGAATCTGTTACACATAGCATCTTACATAAGATGCTTATGGTCTTTATTGTTTTACTGTTTTATTTGTTTTTTTTTTTTTGAGAATTGTCTTTACCAAAGGAACACCTTTTGATAGTTTCCACAAGTTGTCAATTCCACTAGGTTTTTTTCCACAAGAGGGAGTTGTGACAAAACTGTGCTTAGTCTTAGTGCACTAAAGAACAAAGTTGACTCTGCTGTAGTAGCTGTACTAGGCTGTGTTTAAACATTAACGAAACACATGTCATTTGTAAGGTCTGCATAATCCTGGTTTAGACCTGGACCAGTTCTGTTAATGACAAAGTCCTGACCTAGACCTGTTTTAGACCTGGACCAGTTTCTGTTCATGACAAAGTCCTGACGTAGACCTGTTTTAGATCTGGACCAGTTCTGTTAATGACAAAGTCCTGATGTGCACCTCTTTTAGACCTGGATCAGTCCTTTTATGACAAAGTCCAGATTTAGACCTGTTTTAGACCTGGACCAGTTCTGTTAATGACAAAGTCCTGATGTGACCTGTTTTAGACCTGGACCAGTTCTGTTCATGACAAAGTCCTGATGTGCACCTCTTTTAGACCTGGATCAGTCCTTTATGACAAAGTCCAGATTTAGACCTGGTTTAGACCTGACCAGTCCTTTTATGACAAAGTCCAGATTTAGACCTGGTTTAGACCTGGACCAGTCCTTTTATGACAAAGTTCAGATTTAGACCTGGACCAGTCCTATTATGACAAAGTCCTGACGTAGACCTGTTTAAGACCTGGACCAGTCCTATTATGACAAAGTCCTGACGTAGACCTGTTTTAGACCTGGACTAGTTCTGTTAATGACAAAGTCCTGATGTAGACCTGTTTTAGACCTGGATCAGTCCTTTTATGACAAAGTCCAGATTTAGACCTGGACCAGTCCTGATATGACTAAGTTTTGATTTAGACCTGGACCAGTCCTATTATGACAAAGTCCTGACGTAGACCTGTTTTAGACCTGGATCAGTCCTTTTATGACAAAGTTCAGATTTAGACCTGGACCAGTCCTATTATGACAAAGTCCTGACGTAGACCTGTTTTAGACCTGGACCAGTTCTGTTAATGACAGTCCTGATGTGGACCTGTTTTAGACCTGGACCAGTCCTGATATGACTAAGTTTTGATTTAGACCTAGTTTAGTCCTGGACCAGTCCTGTTAATGACAAAGTTCAGATTTAGACCTGGACCTGATTTAGACCTTAGACCTGTTATGACAAAGTCCTGACGTAGACCTGTTTTAGACCTGGACCAGTTCTGTAAATGACAAAGTCCTGACGTGGACCTGTTTTAGACCTGGATCAGTCCTTTTATGACAAAGTCCTGATTTAGACTTAGTTTAGACCTGGACCAGTTCTGTTAATGACAAAGTCCTGACGTGGACCTGTTTTAGACTTGGATCAGTATGACAAAGTCCAGACTTTGGCCTGGTTTAGACCTGGACCAGTCCTGATATGACAAAGTCCTGATTTAGACGTAGTTTAGACCTGGACCAGTTCTGTTAATGACAAAGTCCTGACGTGGACCTGTTTTAGACTTGGATCAGTATGACAAAGTCCAGACTTTGCCTGGTTTAGACCTGGACCAGTCCTGTTATTACAAAGTCCTGATTTAGCCGTAGTCTAGACCTGGATAGTTCTTTTATGAGAAAGTTCTGATTAAGACCAGGCTTAGACCTGGTCTAGATTAGTTGTGTGTGTTAGTTTTGTTTCATTTGTAAAGTTTATGTGCTTTGCTTGTGATCATCAAATCATTTTAAACTTACTCTGACAGTCTGGGACCAAGTTTAGGTCCTTCTTTGTAGCTTTTGTCGATCTTTTCATGGTAACCAGATCATGTGGTCTGGTAAAATATAATACTGTACATTTCTGATGTTAACTTGCTCCATTATGACTTGTTTGTGGATATTACAAAGTTAAAACATTAAAATGTGGTGTGGTTCAGTAGTCCAGATCTCGGCAAGCCACATTCAAACAGCTTTCGCCCATGGACTCATTGTTCACTATTTTTGTGTTAGTAGAAGTATGTATACACCTGCCTAATAATTTTGTAGTTCTCGTAGGGGGCGACAAAGTGGCTGATCATAGCGTTAACAATGGTGACGCCTGGGCACAGAGCCAATAAGCCCTACACCTTGCTGGAGCTCGGACCTAAGTAATGCCTCAAGCGGCATTCCAACGGCCCTCGTCGCACTTCGAAATGCATGGGCGCGCTTACGCGCCCTAATGTCTGGGCCAAGCTTTCAAAAGCTCTACCCCAAAGAGCTATAAAAGGGTGGTCATTGTGAGTTAGTGTCTGTGGTTTAAAACAGTCTCATATACACAGCAGATCAGAAAGGCAGCGCTTACGCGCTGCGTTGTCACGGCAACAGCATGCTAGCTTTGAACTCTGCCCTATTACTGTACAAAACCTAAGGATGGCGCTGACGCGCCCTTGGTCAGTGTATGTTGTTGTATTAGTGCTTCATAAGAGCCTCATCACAGTACAGAGTAGTTCTGAGGGGCAGTTCTGAGGGCAGCGCTTACGCGCCGAATCGTCACAGCAACTGCATGCAAGATACAGTGTCGGACCCTGGACTTTTTTGTTCGGGGTGACGTGAGGAATCACTGTGCCAAATTTCACACAATTTCGTAAAAGTATTCAACTTTTATGAAGAAAACAAAATTGCTAAAAAAGCTCATTGGGATAACATGGGGATTTGAGCTGTTTAGCTTGATTTTTGCCAGAATTTGCGGCTTCGCCGCACGTAAACCGTACGACTTATCCAAATAAATTGGATAACTTTTGATGCTCCACTTGTGTAGTTCATGTGCACCGAATTGGAGCCCTGTGGGCAAAACACCCTAGGAGGAGTTGATAAAAGTATGATGTGAAGAAAACCGAGAATTTGGTAAAAATGCCATTGGAATAACATGGGCGCTTGCGCTCCTTCCCACGGTAACACGAATCAAAATTGTACATGGTTACCATTGGCTTTTTGGTCGGGAGGACCCAAAGGAATTTTGGGTCAAGTTTCATTAGTTTCGGATAAAGTAAATTTTTGACCCTTCATGTAAACACTTATTCCATTCTGTAGGGGGCGCTATCGCGCCGATTAAAATTTTTTCACCATGAGTGGGTCCAGGACAGAAAATGCAACAAACGCATAATTGGTCCGATTCAAATCAGACCAACTATGTGGAAACGGGAGCAAAATTAAAACTTCCAAATGTGAAAAAATGCGCACTGGAATATGCGGCTTCGCCGCACGTAAACCGTAAATTGGATCAAAATAAATTGGATAACTTTTGATGCCCCACTTGTGTAGATGATGTACAACAATTTTGAGCCCACTGGGCAAAACGCCCTAGGAGGAGTTGACAAAGTATGATGTGAGCGAAAATGCTGAGTTTGCATTCCTGACCGCGAAATCCAAGATGGCGGCCAAACAGTACGAAAGTGGGTGTGGCCATGATTAGGTTTTTGGATTGCCTTCGTAAGAAGAATGCGTGTGCCGAATTTTGTGGATGTACGTCAAAGTTTGCGTCGAACGTCTCCCATAGGCGCAATGTATTTTGACTTTTGTAGGTGGCGCTGTCGCGCCATTTTTTGATAGTTGAAAAAAAACCTATAAAAAACAAAATTTTTTGCCACTTCTGAATTTTGGGCAAAGTTTGGTGAGTTTTTGAGCGTGTTCAGGGGGTCAAATTAGAGTTCTTAGAGGCGGAATAAAAAAAAAAAAAAAAAAAAAAAATAATAATAATAAGAAAATTGCAAAAACAATATAGCCGTTGCCACGGCAACAACATATTATACGTTTTCGGAAAGCTCTTGGCCTTGCGCACGTCCCCGTGGGGTGGAAAGTGACTGACGAGCGCTTACGCGCTCGTCAGTCACTTTCGAAGTCGGACCCCCCATTGACTCCCATTGATTTCTATGTATTTAGCAGTTACAAGGAGAACTCATGCCTGCAGCATGACTTACTGAGTAGGGCTTGATGCCAGGAGTTCAGTTTTAGGGGTTTTGCGCTTCGCGCTGCTTTTGTCAACAATGAGTGCATGGCCTTCGGCCATGCACTCATTGTTGACTATTTTGTGTTAGCAGAAGTAAGTATACACATCCCATGCCTTCGGCATGGGCTAATTTGTAGCTCTCGCAGGGGGCGTGGTAGTGGCTGATCATGATGGCTGGGCTTCGCCCAGCCATCATGATCAGCAAGACACTTGACAAGTATCTCTGAGTATCTCTGTGTTAGCAGAAGTAAGTATACACATCCCATGCCTTCGGCATGGGCTCATTTTGTAGTTCTCGCAGGGGCGGGGTAGTGGCTGATCATGATGGCTGGGCTTCGCCCAGCCATCATGATCAGCAAGAGTGTTGACAACGATGATGCCTGGGCTTCGCCCAGGCATCATCGTTGCAGAACCAATAGGCCCTACGCCCTGCTGGGGGCTCGGGCCTAATAATAAGAAAAGAGCAAAAACAATATATCCGTTGCCATGGCAACAACATATTATACGTTTTCGGAAAGCTCTTGGCCGTGCGCACGTCCCGTGGGGTGGAATGTGACTGACGAGCGCTTACGCGCTCGTCAGTCACCGTCGAAGTCGGGCTTGTCATCGACTCCCCATTGATTTCCATGTATTTTAGCAGAAACAAGGAGAACTCATGCCTGTGGCATGAGTTACTGAGTAGGGCTTGATGCCAGGAGTTCAGTTTTAGGGTTTTTGCGCTTCGCGCTGCTTTCGTCAACAATGAGTGCATGGCCTTGGCCATGCACTCATTGTTGACTATTTTTGTCTTAGCAGAAGTAAGTATACACATCCCATGCCTTCGGCATGGGCTCATTTATAGCTCTCGCAGGGGGCGTGGTAGTGGCTGATCATGATGGCTGGGCTTCGCCCAGCCATCATGATCAGCAAGACACTTGACAACAATGAGTGCATGGCCTTCGGCCATGCACTCATTGTTGAGTATCTCTGTGTTAGCAGAAGTAAGTATACACATCCCATGCCTTCGGCATGGGCTCATTTTGTAGTTCTCGCAGGGGGCGGGGTAGTGGCTGATCATGATGGCTGGGCTTCGCCCAGCCATCATGATCAGCAAGAGCGTTGACAACGATGATGCCTGGGCTTCGCCCAGGCATCATCGTTGCAGAACCAATAGGCCCTACGCCCTGCTGGGGGCTCGGGCCTAAAAGAAAAACCCTACCAATTTCAATATACCGCCACTTTTGGCCACGCATATATATATCATTAGAAAGCACTCACGTCCAGTAACGCAACCGTGAGGTCCATTGTCAATGACGAGCACGTTGTGCTCGTCATTGACCTGTTCGCTTACCCCATACCCTCTGGGGCATTTTGGGGGGGGTCACAGGGGTAACCAATAACAAATATGCCGCTTCGCGGCACTGGGCTGTTTCACTGTCCATTACTGAACGTCATGGGGGTCACTATAAGTGTTTGTTGAGGGGAGGAGCGCTTAGTGTGCGCACTTCACATCGTGCACTTCATGATCAGCAAGACACTTGACAACAATGAGTGCAAGGCCTTCGGCCATGCACTCATTGCAACGATGATGCAACGATGATGCAACGATGATGCAACGATGATGCAACGATGATGCAACGATGATGCAACGATGATGCAACGATGATGCAACGATGATGCCTGGGCTTCGCCCAGGCATCATCGTTGCAGAACCAATAGGCCCTACGCCCTGCTGGGGGCTCGGGCCTAACTATATATTTGCATTAAAGCAGCGCTCTGATTGGCTGAGCTTCGGTTTCACTTTGCTCTTTGTAAAAACCTTTATAAAACTTCCTGTGGAGACGACCAGAGGGACTTGACGTGACTCATGTGTGACTTATTTGGATCTTATTTTTTGTTAAACGTATTTAAATGTGTAGTTTCATATGATCCCACAGTTTAACTCTAACATATTTCAGTCTTAAGTGTTTTCTATTCCATGTTCCAGGTCCAGAGTTTCTCCTTTTCCTTCTGTTTGAACTGATGTTTGCCGCTGTGTTTTCGCCCGGCGACAGGATCAGCTGACCTGACGCTGCGCTGTGATTGGCCGAGGAGGAGGACGAGTCGTGTGAGGACAGTTCTATAAATACACTTGAGCTCAGAACACTTTTATCTGCATTTTACACACTCGCCCGGGACTGACTGGGATTGTAACTGGTTTAAACAAGACCGACCGGGATTCTAACTGGTTTAAACGAGTCTGAGCAGGATTCTAACTGGTTTAAACAAGACCGACCGGGATTCTAACTGGTTTAAACAAGACCGACGGGATTCTAACTGGTTTAAACAAGACCGACCGGGATTCTAACCGGTTTAAACAAGACCGACCGGGATTCTAACTGGTTTAAACAAGACCGACCGGGATTCTAACCGGTTTAAACAAGACCGACCGGGATTCTAACTGGTTTAAACAAGACCGACCGGGATTCTAACTGGTTTAAACAAGTCTGAGCAGGATTCTAACTGGTTTAAACGAGTCTGAGCAGGATTCTAACTGGTTTAAACAAGACTGACGGATTCTAACTGGTTTAAACAAGTCAGAGCAGGATTATAACTGGTTTAAACAAGTCTGAGCAGGATTCTAACTGGTTTAAACAAGTCAGAGCAGGATTATAACTGGTTTAAACAAGTCTGAGCAGGATTCTAACTGGTTTAAACAAGTCTGAACAGGATTCTAACTGGTTTAAACAAGTCTGAGCAGGATTCTAACTGGTTTAAACAAGTCTGAACAGGATTCTAACTGGTTTAAACAAGTCTGAGCAGGATTCTAACTGGTTTAAACAAGTCTGAACAGGATTCTAACTGGTTTAAACAAGTCTGAGCAGGATTCTAACTGGTTTAAACAAGTCTGAGCAGGATTCTAACTGGTTTAAACAAGTCTGAGCAGGATTCTAACTGGTTTAAACGAGTCTGAGCAGGATTCTAACTGGTTTAAGTCTTTTTCTTCTCTGATCAGGACTAACAGAGTTTAGTCTGGATGAGTTCAGAGTTCACAGAAGCAGTGTGTTAGTGTCACAGCCTGAAACACACACAGAGAGAAGAGTACACCTGCACACACAGAGAGAAGAGCGCCTCCCCTACACCACACACAGAGAGAGAAGAGCGCCCCCTACAGCCCAGTCGCACAGGTTTACCTTGAGTGGACGACAGGTGAGATCCTGGGACTCCTGTGGGGACAGTTTAACGTCACTGAGACTGCTGACACACCACCACCTGACTCTGATCCCTCTGACCTGTGAAGCCCTAACCCTCCTCTGTCCACCCTCTGACCATGTATGTTGTGTGATACTCACTGGTCTCACAGTGCTCTCCGGTGACCTCTGGTGGACACACACAAGTAGTAGTGACTGAAGACGTCCTCCTCTGCGTTTCTCTGACACGACCTCACACTGACCGTCGTTTAGACACGGGTTTGGACTGCACGGACCTGGAACCACACATGTATGACTTAAATATGCACACCACGGACCTGGAACACACACACTTAAACTTAAAATAAACACAAACACACACACATATTTAAACTTAAACACACACACGGACCTGGAACACACACACTTAAACTTAAACAAACACACACAACCTGGAACACACACACACTTAAACTTAAATAAACACAAACACACACAAACCTGAACACACACACACTTAAACTTAAACTTAAACACACCACTAACACCTCAAACTCTAACACAACGGACCTGGAACATACACATGTATAAACTTAAATATGCACACACGGACCTGGAACACACACACACTTAAACTTAAAACACACACACTAACACCTCAAACTCTAACACAAACGGACCTGAACATACACATGTATAAACTTAAATATGCACACACGGACCTGGAACACACACACACTTAAACTTAAACACACACACTAACACCTCAAACTCTAACACAAACGGACCTGGAACATACACATGTATAAACTTAAATATGCACACACGGACCTGGAACACACACACACTTAAACTTAAACACACACACTAACACCTCAAACTCTAACACAAACGGACCTGGAACATACACATGTATAAACTTAAAATGCACACGGACCTGACACACACACACTTAAACTTAAACACACACACTAACACCTCAAACTCTAACACAAACGACCTGGAACATACACATGTATAAACTTAAATATGCACACACGGACCTGGAACACACACACACTTAAACTTAAACACACACACTAACACCTCAAACTCTAACACAAACGGACCTGGAACATACACATGTAAAACTTAAATATGCACACACTGGACCTGGAACACACACACACTTAAACTTAAACCACACACTAACACCTCAAACTCAACACAAACGGACCTGAACATACACATGTATAAACTTAAATATACACACGGACCTGGAACACACACACACTTAAACTTAAACACACACACAACAACCTCAAACTCTAACACAAACACCTGGAACATACACAGTATAAAACTTAAATATGCACACACGGACCTGAACACACACACACTTAAACTTAAACACACACTAACACCTCAACTCTAACACAAACGACCTGGAACATACACATGTATAAACTTAAATAAACACAAACACACACACCTGGAACACACATGTATAAACTTAAATAAACACAAACACACACACCTGAACACACACACATAAACAAACACACACAAATGCACTGGAACATACACACACTTAACTTAAATAAACATACACACTTAAACTTAAACACACACAAACTTAAAACTTAATAAACACACACAGACCTGGAACAACACACGTACAATCATCTTTGATGAAAAACAAACCTCACCTGTATGTAAAGTGTTTGTGTTGTAAAGATCAATGTTAAAGGGAACCCTGGATATAAAGACAAATGTGTCTAAAACACTAGTACTGGTCATGCTTATTAAAATAAATTACAAACAGATATATAACTGATTACTATTGTTTATAAAATTGTCATTGTTATGTTGTTTTCAACCACTGGGAGCCGCCATTTTGGTTGGTGACATAAAATAGTGTTTCCATGGTACTCCTGTGGTTTGATCGGTGAACAGTTGAAACAAAAACACCTCTGACAGTGTCAGTTCTTCCTCTTCCTCTTGATATCTTCAGTGTCACTGGATTAAACAGAATCGTTCTGTATTGACTCAAACTGACAAAGTTAACCCAGGAATTCATGTGCTAGTTACCTGCTAACGCCTGTACCATGACAACACTATTTAGTCAGAACTGCAGCAAAATGGCAGCCTCCATGTCATTTCTTCATATCACTATTTTAATAAAACTACAAATACTTCCGCAGTATTTGTCCTGTATTATATAAGTGATGAGATTATAAGTGTTTAGGATAAACATGTGATTATAGTCAGGGTTCACTTTAAGAAACTCAGAATCCCTCTATAATGCACATATTATAAAATATTACCTGTTCCTTTTCGGTGCAGCCCCCCTCTCCTCTCTCCTCCCTCTCTCATCTCTCTACCTCCTCTCTTTCTCTCTCTTCTCTCTTCTCTTTCTCTCTCCCTCCTCTCTTTCTCTCTCCCTCCTCTCTTTCTCTCTCCTCTCTTTCTCTCTCCCTCCTCTCTTCTCTCTCCCTCTCTTTCTCTCCTCCCTCTCTTTCTCCTCCCCTCCTCTCTTCTCTCTCCCTCCTCTCTTCTCTCTCCCTCTCTTCTCTCTCCCTCTCTCTCTCTCCCTCTCTTTCTCTCTCCCTCTCTCCCTCTTTCTCTCTCCCTCCTCTCTTCTCTCTCCTTTCTCTCTCCCTCCTCTCTTTCTCTCTCCTCTCTTCTCTCTCCCTCCTCTCTCTCTCTCCCTCCTCTCTTCTCTCTCCCTCTATCTTCTCCTCTCTCCCTCCTCTTTCTCTCTCCCTCCCCTCGTTTCTCCCAAACTGGAAAGTATTCACCTGTTTCTTTCTCAATGCAGTTTTCTCTCTCTCCCTCCTCTCTCTCTTATTCCTCTCGTTTCTCTCCCTCCCTCGTCTCCACGGTGACAGTATAAAGTATAAGTATTTACCTGTTCCTTCTCGGTGCAGTTTTCTCCGGTGAACTCGTCTGGACAGATGCAGGAGAAACTCTCGTCCTGCTGCTGTCACACACGTCCCTCCGTTTGCACAAAAGTTCACCTCGCACAGGTCTCCTACAAAATAAAACACACATACATCAGTCTCCACAAAATAAAACACATCTAGAGTCAGTCTCCTACAAAAAAACAACATACAGTCAGTCTCCTACAAAATAAAACACACAAGTTCACCTCACACAAGTCTCCTACAAAATAAAACACACAAGTTCACCTCACACAGGTCTCCTACAAAATAAAACACATCTAGAGTCAGTCTCCTACAAAATAAAACACACAAGTTCACCTCACACAGGTCTCCTACAAAATAAAACACATCTAGAGTCAGTCTCCTACAAAATAAAACACACAAGTTCACCTCACACAGGTCTCCTACAAAATAAAACACATCTAGAGTCAGTCTCCTACAAAATAAAACACACAAGTTCACCTCACACAGGTCTCCTACAAAATAAAACATCTACAGTCAGTCTCCTACAAAATAAAACACACATACATCAGTCTCCTACAAAATAAAACACACAATTCACCTCACACAAGTCTCCTACAAATAAAACACACACATCAGTCTCCTACAAAATAAAACAACACATCAGTCTCCTACAAAATAAAACACACAAGTTCACTCACACAGGTCTCCTACAAAATAAAACACACAAGTTCACCTCACACAGGTCTCCTACAAAATAAAACACACAAGTTCACCTCACACAGGTCTCCTACAAAATAAAACACACAAGTTCACCTCACACAGGTCTCCACAAAATAAAACACACAAGTTCACCTCACACAGGTCTCCTACAAAATAAAACACACAAGTTCACTTCACACAGGTCTCCTACAAAATAAAACACACAAGTTCACCTCACACAGGTCTCCTACAAAATAAAAACACACAAGTTCACTCGCACAGTCTCCTACAAAATAAAACACACACATCAGTCTCCTACAAAATAAAACACACACATCAGTCTCCTACAAAATAAAACACATCTACAGTCAGTCTCCTACAAAATAAAACACATCTACAGTCCAGTCTCCTACAAAATAAAACACATCTACAGTCAGTCTCCTACAAAATAAAACACACTACAGTCAGTCTCCTACAAAATAAAACAATAAGCCAAAACACACACATCAGTCTCCTACAAAATAAAACATCTACAGTCAGTCTCCTACAAAATAAAACACACAAGTTCACCTCACACAGTCTCCTACAAAATAAAACACACAAGTTCACCTCACACAGGTCTCCACAAAATAAAACACACAAGTTCACCTCACACAGGTCTCCTACAAAATAAAACACATACAGTCAGTCTCCTACAAAATAAACAGTCTAATGGTCCATGGAACACATTTAGTTGTAGCTCAGTTTATTGTGAAAGGACAGATTTAAACCTTTAGTTTATGTGAAAGGACAGATTTAAACCTTTAGTTTGTAGCTCCAGTTTTATTGGTGAAAGGACAGATTTAAACCTTTAGTTTGTAGCTCCAGTTTTATTGTGAAGGACAGATTTAAACCTTGTTGTCATGAGTCTGATTTAAAAGAGTAAAACGTGGATTTAAACATGAACCTGAAGGAATAAAAACACATCTGCACAACCTTGAACTGGCCTCATGTTCTGACACTTCCTCTGATTAAAAACTCGCCTCAGTCGTGAATGAGAGGGTTAATATTAGAGTTAATAAAAACACATCTGCAAACCTTGGACTGGCCTCATGTTCTGATTAAATATCTGACACTTCCTCTGATTAAAGGAGACACAGTTTGATTAAAGGAGCTGTTATCTCTCTGAACACAGACCTGCTCAGTCTGTGAGAGGAAAAGAGTTCAGTGGGAGCTGGAGCTAGTCTCTGTCTCTTTACAAACATCTGTAAATCAAACTGTTTTTCTCTCACAGTTTGTCTCCAGAACAAGAGAAACCTCAGTCTTTTCCTCCTGGTGCAGCTGACTAAAGAGCGCTTGTTTCTGCTCTGGTGTGACGTCTGTTTGGAGCTGGATCTCTCTTTTACAAACATATATAAATCAAACTGTTTTCATCTCCAGAACACAAGAGTCACCTATAGGTCTTTCTCCTCTTGGTGCTGTGACTGAAGAGCTGCTCATCTCTTCTCTGAGGTGACGTCTGACCCTAACCCTTGTGTCTGTTTGGAGCTGGATCTCTCTTTACAAACATATATAAATCAAACTGTTTTCATCTCCAGAACAAGAGAAACCTTGGTCCTTTTCCTCCTGGTGGCACCTGACTAAAGAGCTGCTTCTCTCTGCTCTGATGTTTGCAGCTGGATCTAGTCTCTTTCTCTTTACAAACATCTGTCACAGTTGTCTCCAGAACAAGAGAAACCTTGTCCTTTTCCTCCTGTGCACCTGACTAAAGAGCGCTTCTCTCTGCTCTGATGTGATGTGAAAAAGTCTGATGAGAGCTGGATCTATCCTCTCTCTCTTACAGACTCTCAGACTTCTGTTTTCCTCCAGAACAAGTGAAACCTCAGTTCTTCTCCTCCTGGTGCACATGACTAAAGAGCGCTTCTCTCTGTTCTGATGTGACGTCTGTGATGGGAGCTGATCTATCCTCTCTCTTACAGACTCTCAGACTCTGTTTTCCTCTACACTTTCTCTCCTGAATCTAGACTGAAGAAGAGCTGTTCATCTCTGCTCTGCTGTGACGTCTAACCCTAATAATCTCTCTCTTACAGACTCTCAGACTTCAGTTTGTCTCCAGAACCAGAGTAAAGTGAGTGGTGAGAAAGAGCTCCAGAGTCAGCTGAATGTTTGTCCGTGAGTCTGTGAATGCCACACTTCCGTTTCCTGTGTCAGATCTGATTAAACTCTGGCTCTAAATGAAGCTTAAAGAACATAAACACAGAGAGTTCATACGGGGGTATTCCATGAAGCGAGCTAAAGCCAAAGCCTGGCTTATTTGGCCAATCAGGCTTATGAAATCTCCATTTCTGTTCCACTAACGAGGCTAACCAGAGGTGACGCTGAGTTGCCGCAGTAACAAGTATCAGACATAAACCTGGTCGGGACCAGGCTAACAGTCAAGATTATTTTAGTTTTGTCTCAAAACACGTCTTAAATCACATGTTTATCCCCACACACTTCCACAACTGTGTGAAATCTCTCTGTCTGTCCCAACACAACTTATAAAGTCACTTTTTATTCACTTTTATTTACTTGGCATTGGCACCAGAGAGCCGCTCTGACCGTTCTTTTCTACTTTTTTTTTTCTCTCGCTGTGGAGAGACGTTTGTAAGAGCAAAAAACCTCAGTGTTCCTGTTGTTTTTCTGCTTTTCTGCCACTGTTTACCCCATGTTCTCCTTTCACGTCACATATGTATATCTCAATATACAATATATATATCAGTTTATGTTATTATTCTGGAGCTGCTTTTTCCACTCGTGTTTTGGCTTTTACAGAAGAAAATCTACTTCTCTCTATTTCCTCTCATGTGTTTCTGCCACTCACTGCTGACACTTAGACTGCTGTGATGTCATCTGCACAACTTCTACAGTAAAAACCATGTCCTGCTGCAGCCTGAGGGACACAACCAGCAGCAGCAGCAGAAGCACTCACAGAGGAGTTTCAGGGTCAGTGGGTCTGAATGGGTCTGAACAGGACACACTCTGACTGGAACAGAAACACAACATGAGGATGAAAGGAGTGGGCGGAGTCACGTGACACACATCAGACTGGCCTCAGTGAGTGTTAGACCAGATGCCCTCCCTCACAGCTCCACACAAACAGAAACATTAAACTGTTCAACCTTTAACCTGTCTCACAGTCCAGATCTGACTCATCTTCACAAATCCACCACTACAACGATCCTGAACCACACTGTGACATCATCAGGTGCAGCTCCACACTGTGACATCATCAGGTGCAGTGACAGAGGCGTTGAACCAGTGAGCCTGTGGTGAGAGGGACTGAGCTGATAAAACACAGATAATGAAGTGTGTCAGGTTTATGACTCGGACAAAGTCTGAGTCACTTCAGTGTTTCAGCCTCACACGTCACAAATATAAATCATATAAAAGTGAAATATAAAGTTAAATATAAAGTCTTATATGTAAAGTTAAATATCTAAAGTCACCAAACCCAGATGTAACTCGTGTTCAGACCTGATGTGTCTCTGTCCAGTTCAACACTTCTAATCTATTCTACTGTTTTAGTCTCATGTGTTTTCTGTGATGTCATCAAGTGCACCTGATCCAAACGTCAAACAGACCTGACAAACTCTGAAGCTGCACACACACAACCTGTGAACCTGCTCAGGTGAGTCCAGTCCAGTCAGGTCCTGGTGATCTGGAGGAAATATAATCATCATTCTTTGATTTCTATTGTGTTTAACTTTTTTAAAACTGATGAACAAAAACAATACAAACACCTTAAATATATCACATTTATCAGATTACAAATATATATATATACCTCAATATTCTGCCTCAAAGTTTGATTTTTACTGACAGAAAATTGTTTTTCCATCATTTGATTCAAAACCCACCAATAAATAACTGACAATTCAATTTGACTCAATCGCTCAATGTTTCGAGTCTCACTTTTAATCACCAAATCCTCCATGACAGGTGCAGACAGGTGAGAGTCTGACAGGTGGAGTCGACAGGTGAGAGTCTGACAGGTGAGAGTCTGGACAGGTGAGAGTCTGACAGGTGTGACAGGTGAGAGTCTGAGGTGAGAGTCTGACAGGTGAGAGTCTGACAGGTGAGAGTCTGACAGGTGAGAGTCTGACAGGTGAGAGTCTGACAGGTGACAGTGAACAGGTGAGAGTCTGACAGGTGAGAGTCTGACAGGTGAGAGTCTGACAGGTGAGAGTCTGACAGGTGAGATCTGACAGGTGAGAGTCTGACAGGTGAGAGTCTGACAGGTGAGAGTCTGACAGGTGAGAGTCGACAGGTGAGAGTCTGACAGGTGGAGTCTGACAGGTGAGAGTCTGACAGGTGAGAGTCTGACAGGTGAGAGTCTGACAGGTGTGACGGTGCAGACAGGTGAGAGTCTGACAGGTGAGAGTCTGACAGGTGAGTTGACAGGTGAGAGTCTGACAGGTGAGAGTCTGACAGGTGAGAGGTCTGACAGGTGTGACAGGTGCAGATGACAGGTGAGAGTCTGACAGGTGAGAGTCTGACAGGTGAGAGTCTGACAGGTGAGAGTCTGACAGGTGAGAGTCTGACAGGTGAGAGTCTGACAGTGAGGTCTGACAGGTGAGAGTCTGACAGGTGAGAGTCTGACAGGTGAGAGTCTGACAGGTGAGAGTCTGACAGGTGTGACAGGTGAGAGTCTGACAGGTGAGAGTCTGACAGGTGAGAGTCTGACAGGTGAGAGTCTGACAGGTGAGAGTCTGACAGGTGAGAGTCTGACAGGTGAGAGTCTGACAGGTGAGAGTCTGACAGGTGAGAGTCTGACAGGTGAGAGTCTGACAGGTGAGAGTCTGACAGGTGAGAGTCTGACAGGTGAGAGTCTGACAGGTGAGAGTCTGACAGGTGAGAGTCTGACAGGTGAGAGTCTGACAGGTGCAGACAGGTGAGAGTCTGACAGGTGAGAGTCTGACAGGTGTGACAGGTGAGAGTCTGACAGGTGAGAGTCTGACAGGTGTGACAGGTGAGAGTCTGACAGGTGAGAGTCTGACAGGTGAGAGTCTGACAGGTGAGAGTCTGACAGGTGCTGACAGGTGAGAGTCTGACAGGTGAGAGTCTGACAGGTGGAGAGTCTGACAGGTGAGAGCGACAGGTGAGAGGTTGACAGGTGAGGTCTGACAGGTGAGAGTCGACAGGGTGACAGGTGAGAGTCTGACAGGTGAGAGTCTGACAGGTGAGGTCTGACAGGTGAGAGTCTGACAGGTGCTGACAGGTGAGAGTCTGACAGTCGACAGGTGAGAGTCTGACAGGTGAAGTGGACAGGTGAGAGTCTGACAGTGGAGTCGCTGACAGGTGAGAGTCTGACGGTGGGTCTGACGGTGAGAGTCTGACAGGTTGACAGGTGAGAGTCTGACAGGTGAGAGTCTGACCAGGTGAACGACAGGTGAGAGTCTGACAGGTGAGAGTCGAATAGAGTCTGACAGGTGTGACAGGTGAGAGTCTGACAGGTGAGAGTCTGACAGGTGAGAGTCTGACAGGTGTGACAGGTGAGAGTCTGACAGGTAGAGTCTGACAGGTAAGTCTGACGGTCGTGACAGGTGAAGTCTGACAGGAGAATCTGACAGGTGAACCATCAGGAGAACTAGAACCATGATCAGAACCATCAGGAGAACCAGAACCATGATCAGAACCATCAGGAGAACTAGAACCATGATCAGAACCATCAGGAGAACTAGAACCATGATCAGAACCATCAGTGGGACTTTACAGACGGTGAGTGTTTGAATCTTTACTGTGGAGTTTGAGAAATGAGCCGTTAAACCTGTTTGTGTTTTCAGTCTGAGCCAAATGTACGAGTCATGAACCGCACACTCAACCGTTACAGGGCACACACACCTACACTCCTGTCCCACACGCACACCACACACACCCAACACACACCTACACTCCTGTCCCACACACACCCTACACTCCTGTCCCACACCACACCACACCTCACACCACACCACACACACCTCACACACACACACTTTCACAGAGACTTAACTGTAACTGTCACAGATGTTAATCAGTTTCTTTTTCCCTTCAGTCTCAGGACGGAAAATAAAAACAACTGTTGTCATAGAAACAAAGACACTGCTCCATGTTTGTACAAGATCAACTTTCAATGGAATAATAGTCCAAAACAGTTTAATAAAGAAAACAAAACTCAAGATTAAAGCCGCAAGCGGCATTCTAACGGCCCTCGCGGGCCGTGCTTCCAACTACTCGGACCTGCTCATACCTAAGGATGGCGCTGACGCGCGTCCTTAGTCAGTGTGTGATATGGTGTTAGTGGCTCATAAGAGCCTCGTGACAATACAGAGTAGACCAGAAGAGCAGCGCTTACGCGCTGCGTCGTCACGGCAACAGCGTGCAAAATACAGCTTCGGACCATTGGACTTTTTTGTTTGGGGTGTCATGAAGAGTCACTGTGTCAAATTTCACAAACTTTGGTGAAAGTAATCAAATTTTATGGAGAAAACAAAATTGGTAAAAAAAATGCTCATTTGGATAACATGGGGATTTGAGCGCATTTGGCTGATTTTGGGCAGAATTTGCGGCTTTGCCGCACCTAACCGAAAGACATATTGAAATAATTTGGATAACTTAAGCTCTCCCACTTGTGAAGTTCATGTGCACCGAATTGGAGCCTGTGGGCAAAACGCTTTAGGAGGAGTTCGACAAAGTGCGACGTGAAGGAAATGCGAAAATGCCATTGGAATAACATGGGCGCTTGCGCGCCTTCCCGCAGCGACGCGGATAAAAAAAACTACATGCTTTCCATTGGCTTTTTTGATCGAGAGGACCCAAAGGAATTTTGGGTAAAATTTCATGCATTTCGGAAAAACAAAATTTTTGACCCTCCATGTTAACCTTTGCGAAATGTAATTTCATTCTGTAGGGGGCGCCATCGCGCCAATTCAAATTTTTTCACAACCAGTGGGTCCAGGACAGAAAATGTAACAAACGCATAATTGGTTCGATTCCAATCGGACCAACTATGTGGAAACGGTAGGCAAATTATTGCGGCAAAATGCTCGCTAAAATGTGCGGCTGCGCCGCACTTAAACCACGTGACGTAAAACTGAAATTTGGATAACTTAAGATGCCCCACTTGTGTAGTTGATGTACACCAATTTTGGGGTCAGTGGGCGAAACGCCCTAGGAGGAGTTCGTCAAAGTATGACGTGCGCGAAAACGCTGACTCAGCGCTTCGGTACTTGTAATCCAACATGGCGGCCAAACGGTACGTCAGGGGGTGTGGCCATGATTGGCTTTTATGTTTGGCTTCCTTAGAAGAATGCGTGTAGCGAATTTCGTGGCTGTACGTTGAAATTTGTGTCTGGCCGGCTCCCATAGGCCCAATGTAAATCGATATTTGTAGGTGGCGCTGTTGTGCCATTTTTGTCTGGGCAAAAACGAAACCTATAAAAAACTAAATTTTTCGCCGGTTCTGAATTTTGGGCAAAGTTTGGTTCGTTTTTGAGCGTGTTCAGGGGGTCAAATTAAAGATCAAAAAGCAGGCTTCGCCCAGGCATCATCGTTGAGTATCTCTGTGTTAGGAGAAGTAAATATACACATCCCATGCCTTTGGCATGGGCTCACTTTGTAGTTCTCGCAGGGGGCGGGGTAGTGGCTGATCATGATGGCTGGGTGAAGCCCAGCCATCATGATCAGCAAGAGTGTTAGCAACGATGCAATTGTTGCAGAATCAATAGGCCCTACGCCCTGCTGGGGGCTCGGGCCTAATTAAAGACTGAATCAGCTCAGGTACAAAAGTCAAAACACAAACGTCAGGATTTAACATTTTAAATCTCCTTTGGTTTAACATCAGACCAACGTTTGTTTCATTTTCACATGTTTTAGATGAAATAGTTTTATTCATGTTTCTGTCAGGTTTAGTTTTCTTTATGTTAACTCCTTATGAGCTGGAGGCCACTCCCACTTTTTCTTAATTAATTCATTTCTGACCACTATCTAATAGAGGTTATTTAGGAGACATGACTCATTCTAAAGGTTCATACTGAGAGAGTTAATGGAGAGAAAGGACATTTTCTCTGGTAAGAGTTCAATAAACAGATAAAACAGGA